>JAYDZK010000066.1:2064503-2069780 GCA_034509185.1 Euphonia xanthogaster | reverse complement strand
TGTTCTGTGCATTAATACTGACCTGAGCTTTAAATCATCTATGCTGAGCTGCGAGCTCCTCAGACACTGGCTTGTCTGAAATCTTTGGGTAGAAAAAAACACACAGATGTTTATTATTAAGCATAAGAGCAGCTTCACAGACTTAAAACCACTTGCAACTTAAGTTAGACGCTTATTAAAATGTCCCTGAGATCTGAGCCTCATTTTTTTTTCTCTTTCAGTGCAGCATTTTTTTTCTCTCTACATACAGTGAAGTGGAAGAGGGAAGGGGCTGAATGTGCAGCTGAAGGGCTGAATGTGCAGCTGAAGGGCTGAATGTGCAGCTGAAGGGGTGAAATGTGCAGCTGAAGGAGTGAATGTCCAGCTGAAGGGGCTGAATGTCCAGCTGAAGGGGTGAAATGTGCAGCTGAAGGGGTGAAATGTGCAGCTGAAGGAGTGAATGTGCAGCTGAAGGGGTGAAATGTGCAGCTGAAGGGGTGAAATGTGCAGCTGAAGGAGTGAATGTGCAGCTGAAGGAGTGAAATGTGCAGCTGAAGGTGTGAATGTCCAGCTGAAGGGGTGAAATGTGCAGCTGAAGGGGCTGAATGTGCAGCTGAAGGGGCTGAATGTGCAGCTGAAGGGGTGAAATGTGCAGCTGAAGGGGCTGAATGTGGAGCTGAAGGGGTGAGATGTGCAGCTGAAGGGCTCTGAGCAGCCCCTCAGGGTGGTGGATCCAAGGGCAGAGTGCCCAGAACTCCCTTCCCAAGGGATCTGGGGCAGTGGCAGCAGCCACCCTCAAGATTTCAGCCAGCCTTGCTTTGGTTTAAGGATCAGACAGTGCAAACAGTTGCTTTGTGCTGGCCAGGGCAGGGTGCTGACAGAGCCTGGGATGTGCAGTAGCTCAGCCACACAGTAGCTCTGATGCTCCCTGGATGTGATGCACATGTTGGGAATGCCTGTGCCCAGCATGTGCAAAACCAGGCACACGGGAGGGGAAGGAGAGGAGCCTCACAGCAGCCTGGCTGATGGATAAACAAATATCCTCCACACTGCTGCTGCTTCTAACAGCACTGCTGCAAACACAGGTGAGAGGGAATCCTCTAAAGGACAGCGAATCCCCTGGTTTGGTTTTTTTTTTAATTCCCTATTTTTTGCCACTCTCAGAATCAGCAATCAGGAATGACAGCCACTGACAAACCTCAAACACCCAACACTTCCCAGACACACACAAATCATGTTCCTGGTCACTGAGCCAGGTGACAGGCATTCAGAGCACCAAAGAAGCAGCAGTTCCAGATGAAATTTAGATTCCAACTGGGATTCCTCTGATTTTGGAAAGCAGCTTGCTTCCCCTCACAGCCCTCACCTACACCAGTTGTTTCTACCAGACCTGAACCACCCAAGTCCCCTTATCAAACATTTCACAGGGAATTCAGACTCATCAATAAGCCAAAAAAGGAATCTGAAGCCACATTTTATCCAGCACAGAGAGTCTGGATTATTTTAGATGGCATGGAGGTGGACGAGATGCCAACTCTGCAGGTGCAGCCTGTGAGAGCAGCTTTGGTGCTGCTGAATTCAGCTTGTCCCTGCTGGGAGTTTGCTGGGAATTTCCAGGAGGCAGCACCTGGAATCACCCAGCCTCACATGGATAAGAAACCTCAGTAAGGTAAAGGGATTTGAGGTATGGGAAAGGGTGAGAACTCCTAAACGAGGGAAATCCAATCAGGATTTGAGCAAGGATCAGCTAGTTGAAAAAGAGATGATGTTTGCAGAGTAAAAATGCTACTTAAACACAAACTGATTTTCTAGTTTAATTTTCCTTCTTCCTGCACATTCTTCACTTATAGGATAAATTAAATTGAATGCATAAAATACTTGTGATGTTTGCAAAGGGGAGTGTTGAACCCCAACACTTTGGGAATTGAATGAGATAACCCTGTCCCCTTGTCCATCCTCCTGGCCCTCTCTGTGTCACTCTGTGCACACAGTAAAACTGCCTGCTGCATTAAAGTGATTTTTTTTCTGCAATACTTACAGCCAAGATGATTTCCCTACACAAATACAAGGGTTCTGCCATGGGGAACAGCTCAGGAAACCTTCCTTTAAGGAAGCATTTTAGGATACCTTCCTTTAAGGAAGCATTTTAGGAAACCTTCCTTTAAGGAGCATTTTAGGATACTTAAAGCTCACAGGTAATGTATTTTGATGCTGCTGTCACAGGAAAACACAAACACGCTGCAAAAACTGCCCCACGACACGTACAAGAAAACACTCCTCACTCCAAGTTGAATTTATTTGTTGACAGAGAAGATCTACTGTGCTCAATGCAAAGTTCAATAGGAATCCATGCAACACAGACACCCAGAGTCAGAAGTGCAATAAAACAAGCTCCGCGTTTATCTGGCTGTTAAACGCAATCCAAAACTTTATTGGTAAAAAGGAATCAAATTCACTTATGGCATAAAATACATTTCTTGCCTTCCAGGAGAGCAAGCTCCCTGAGCTCCATCCATCACAACAAATCAGAGCTGCTCCTCTCTCCCGGGGTCTGCCCCTGCAGCCGCCGTGCGCGGCACACGGAGCCGGGCACCGCTGCCATCCCCGACAGAGGCAGCTCCAAAAACCCTCACCCACAGCAAAGCTCAGCCCTGCAGCCGCTGCCTTTGCCCTTGGCTTGTTGTTTTTTAAATGAAGCCATCAGCTGAGGGCTGGGTTTGGAGCGGATGCTCTGAGGTTTGCTGCTAGAGAGCTCCCAGGCTGATGCTCGGAGCGGATCCGCGCAGATCCAGGCACTCCCTCCGCAGCTCCTTTTTATGGAGTGGTTTTAAAAGGTGACAGTAATAATTCACAGGCAACGCTTATGACAGAAAAGGAAAGAGAGAAAAAAGGATTTCATCAGCTCCTCCAGCTGCTGTTTCAGAAAGTTCTCCTCGAGAAGGACCCACACAAAACACTGAGCACTTGCAGTTATGGTGCATATCTCCCCTAATGACAAATTCATAAGAGCAGGAGATTTCCTTGGTGAGAGATCCAACATGTGCCTTTTTGCCTTGAGCTTACTACGCTGCCTACTGCAAACACAAATGTACTAAAAATGAAATAACTTTCCCATTTTAATGTGGCCATCAGCTTCCTGCCAGGCTGCGACCTAATTGAGACTTTTGATCTGAGCTTCCCCCAAACATGTTGTTCTTCAGAGTCTGTAAACCATTTTAACTGCAGCTCTCCTGCAATCATTACTGAAAACTACGGGGAATAAAATAATCAAAAAAAAAGGGGGGAGGGGGAGAGAGGGAATACTCAGTTTATCAAAGTCAATGGAAATACAAGGTATTCATTATGCTAAATGAAGAAATATGGGCATGGTGGTTACTTTTGGGGGTCAGAAGTGTTTTAATGTGGCGCTGCCAGGCAGCTGCCTGTGCCTGACCTGCGCATCCCCGCCAGCACATCAAAGCAGGAGGGGGTGAGGAAAGCGGTGCCAAGGTCACCAAGCTGCCTCCAACCACCACGTTGTTATCAATTACAAGCACTGATAAGGACATGACCCCTCTGTGAGGCACAGAAATGGGGGATATCCGTGGGCCTGCGTGCCCCCAGATTGAGGATAAAACTGCCCGGCACATTTTAATTCTCCAACAGGCTCTGGGGGGAAAATAGGAGCCAGAGTCCAGTGCTGATAAGATGCACTCAGATCCCTGAGTGCAGCTCCCTTGATTGGGTTAACTGAGCCAAACACACGGCAGAGCACAATTAAAGCAGAGGGGAAATTGTATTTCTCCCCTACAGACGGCTCTTGTGAAGTTTCATCAAAGCAAACCCAAAAATGTCTTTATTATAGTGAGACCTACAGCAGGAGCACATGTAACCCCAAATAAGGGGTGTTACACAGTAGTAAGTCACCTAGTAAAATAAAAGTATATTTTCAATAAAGATTAGCTCTGCATTTTATTTCTTGAAATTCTTTGATCAAGTAATTTTGAACTACATAAAACCAGCCAGACCTCCCTAACTGAGCATTCCTCAAGAGATTGCTCTGCTGCACTCAAAATGCTACAATTGCATCTGACTGTACTTCAGGTGATGTTGTTGCTCCTGTTCATTTTCAACACGTAGCAGTTTTTGCTCACATTTGTTGTAGATATTTTCTTTTAGAGAAAAGGAAAGCTCCAGTCACAGACCATCCAATTTCCCAACCAGAATGCAAAATATTTTTACAGTACTCCAGCATTTTAAATGTTCTCAAAAGTGCTGAGAAAATTATTCAGAAAAAGGTGGAACTAAATCAAATCCTTAACGATTTAAAATGCCAAATTTAATTCATTCCCATTGCATTCAGAATGAACAAGAAATTAAAATGTTAACACTGTGAATCATCTTGGCTTCTGCAAGCCAAAGTTAAACACTAACTAGTTTACTCTGTGTGCCCAAAATATTTACTAGCTCTGACTCAGATTCAGACAGTATAAAACACGATCACTCTGGAGTGCAGAACAGTTCTTACACATACAAAAGAGGTAATGAGGTGAAACTGGAAGGCACAGAGCTGTATCTTTCCAATCTACCTGCAGGTTTGGATTTTACAATGTTTTTTTCCCCCTGAGGGGACCAAAAGGGCCGTGCGTGGTGCTACGGAATTCAAGAGCTACGATCATTTCATGTACCTTTGGAATTCAGCATGAAGTTAAACACATAAAATACAGCCAAGGAGACTGCTTAAAAGCCTGTGGAATGGTGAAGGGAGGAACAGTAGGATGTAGCCTTTAATCCTTTAACAAACTTCACTGTCTGTGCCAAGAGGCAGAGAGAAAAATACATTTTACATTTATAAATAGTCGTGAACATAAGCTAAAGCATTTTGCCACTTCTGGGAAATCAATAGGCAAAAACAAGCCACTCATTTGCAAATAATTTATGTGGCTTTTTTTGCTAATGCAGGACAATCTCTGTGAAAACGAGGGCAATAACTTTATTATGCTCATAAATGCAATGCAAAGCAAAGAGAGACTGATGCCCCTGCTCTGTCTGCTGAACAAAAGCACAGCTTCGATCAGATCCATCAGACTGTGCAGCTGCACAACCTTGTCTTAAGCCAGGCAAAATTACAGAGCACAGGGAACCAAAAAAGCCACGATTATTTCAAAGACATTAGAGAAGCTGCCATTTGTCATTGCTGATCTCTGCAGGAATACAGCAGTGGAGTTTCTGGGGAGGAAACACCTCCAGAGCTGCCTCTCACAGGGGCATGGCAGCAGATCTGCCATCCCAAGGCAATGCTTGTCCTGGGGAAGGGGA
>JAYDZK010000066.1:2037003-2059503 GCA_034509185.1 Euphonia xanthogaster | reverse complement strand
ATTCCAAGAAGGTTGTCAAAATTAAAATACCCTGATATTGTTAAAATAATAAAGGTTCTCCCTCTCTGGAAGTGCAAAGCAACACTAAAAGAATTTCTTCTCCTTCTGTTCATATCACACTTCTGCATCTCTGTTTACCCAGTGTAACTAATGGTAAGGGATTTCAGCTTCCCAATTATGATCTTGCATTGACCTAATTGGGTTTCTGGAGGGCTTCAGGGAATTCCAGCCTTAAAGACTTTGTTCCCACTAAATTAAGAAAGATGTGGAAGTGCGGAGCTTTCAGAAAGGGACAAATGAACCTACAGAGGAATAAATCCTGGAATAAACCGGGTTGTGAGCAGCAAAACCTCAGCGCCCGTGCCTTGCGCTGGCCGGGATGGATAAATCGGGAGCCGGGAGAAGGGACGGGAGAGCGGCAAGGGCTGAGCGGAGCGGGGCTGCCGCTGACCTCCCGCCCAATTACAGCCTCATTGGCAAAGCAAACAAGGAATTATTGGCTCTTTAGTCGGGCTTTTCTTCTCCCGACCCGGCCCCCCCTGGTTCTCATTCTGGTTTTTTCTCCCCTTTTCCTGTTAGGTGAAAAAAATCCCCCAAAAAACAACCCAAACCTCTCGCCCCCAAGCCCCAAGCAAGCCCATCTGCAAACACCTGATATTCATCGGAGTCCTGCAGTTGTACACTCTTGTTAAATTGTTACCACCTTTTCCACGAGCAGTTTTGGCAATTAACCTCGTGGTCATACACTTCAAAGGGAACAACTGTTGAGTTTAACCTCCTTGAGCTACCACGGATTCCTTTATGATTTTTCTTCAAACACTTTCATCCCCAACAAAAAATGCAGACTGATAAGATTGGTGTTTATTTTTCCATTTTGTCAGTTTATTAGGATGACAAATACCTCGACCAGTCACCACTAGTTTGTGCTCCCCCAAGTCTGTGCAGAAGGAAGCTCTCCTATTAATTCACATTTCCAAGGCAGGGTCTCTGCTTGCTGGAATCCATGGATTTGATACATCTGACCCTTCCTTGCCCCTGTTTGCAAATCTCTCATATATTTCTCACAATGCCCAAAAGCTCCAAAAACAGAGCATACAAGCAGAGTTAATGCTGAGGACATGTGATCCCATTACAAATATATATATATATTTTCTATCTATTTATTTTGTAAAACCCCACCATTACCGAGAGACAGAACTGCTTTGCACATGAGCAAGGGCAAAGAGATTCCTCTCCCCTCAATCAGAACACCAGTTAACAGGATCAGGAGCTGTGTTAGTACAAACCACACTTTTTCTTCTGTCTAAACTTCTGCCTACAACATTTATTAATTTACCAGACCGTGCAGCTGCTCCTTAAGCAACTGGACAGCAAATGACAGGAAAGTACCAAAGCAAATACTACAGGAGTGTGATCAGGTTACTTGGAATGTTGTTTTCCCCTGCATTTACATTCTGGTATTACAGCACATTTTTTCCTCCAAAGTAATCACAAAAATGTAAAATGCTTTATTCTTAGGAGAAGCTTTCAAGAGAGAGCCAAAGAATCCCAAAAAAAGTGTCTGAGTGACCTTTTGGTAGGAGGCCGTGGCTGTGGCCAGGGGAAGCATCACTTTTCTCTGGCTGCAAACTGCCTTGGGTGGGAGAGGGAACAAAATCCCTCTCCAGGAAAAGAATGGAACAAAAGTTTCGCAGTGCAAGAAGGGGAAGCATTTGGGCAAGCATATGGCATGTGTTTCAGGTTGTGAGGGAGGCAAAAAAAAATAAAAAAAATCACCATGTTCCGTGCAGTTCAGACCAAATAGAAAACTTATTCTGACTATTCTCATTTGTCAGAGGCTTTTCAAAACTAAGCAGATCTCTCCGTGGCTCTGATGTCAAAGGAGGAATCGGCGGGTATCGAGTTTACATTTTTAGGTTCTCTTTTAACTGTTCCCACTTTTAATTTTAATGTGCTTGTCAACAAAATGAGAAACTCCTTCACTCAGGGAAAAAAAAAAAAAACCAAACCCAAAGCAGAAATTAGCACATTAAATGATACATGGGTCTGGTGCTATGCTGCACAGTTCAGTGAACCCCTGCACAGATCAGCAAGATGGCTGGAAATGTCTCTTTCCGTCTGTTTTCCATCTCGCAAGGCTGTGTACTCAGCAGAGTGTGAAGAGAGCCTCTCTCCCCTCCGACCGCTCCTGCTCGCCCCCCCAAAGCCCCTGCAGCAGAGAGCAGCAACTGGAGCAAATGCTTTTGTGAATTAAGAGATCTTGTGAGCGTAAATTTGGTCAGGCTGCTCCTTTCTGCAGGCCAGCCCCGGCTGCTGCCCCAGGATGTGAACTGTCAGTTCGCATAGCTGGTGATGACTTGCAGAACCATCAGTAAAGGTGAAGACGGCAGAAGCAAGAAAGATTCAAGACTGGTGGAAATCATTTCACAAGGAAAATTTCAGCCATCAGTGGGAGGAAGCTTTGAAAAATGCTGCCATTTCCGAGTCAGAACGAAGGAAAAATTAAATTACTGCCGGTGAGGCGAGCCAAAGTCGCATCTTACCCTAGGGAGAGGTTTGATAATGGTAAACATTTGACAGCTGGCCTGAAGTTGTTATCTTGTTCTAACAGTTGTTATAGTCTGAGTGAACATTTCTGATAAGAGAACAGAAAGAAAAACACTAACCCCATTTTTAATTTCTTGCTCTCTGTGTTTGAGGCTGCAGTGCCCAGAGCCAAACAGGTTTAAAGCCCTTTGCCACCATCACTCCCATTGAAGCCTCGGCTTTTACACCCAGCTCAGGACCAGAGGGAGGGAACAACATCCCTGGGCACAGCAATACCTCAGGAACAATTGAAAATAACTTCAACCCTCTCCCTCTCAATATCCCTTAAATACCCCTTCTCTGCTTCACCACAAGCAATTACAAGAATTAGCCCTAAATTAGAGTGAAATTGAAAAAATTAATTAGTTTAGGTATTTAACTTCAAGATCTACCACAAAATCTTGTTTCGCTGTTACTTTACTCCAAGCTGTTGATGTACAACCACAAAACTTTAATTCCTTTATTATTCTTGACTAAAGAATACTTATTGAGGCACATTAGAAAGGCAGCAAGCTGGGTTCCACCTGAGTGGAGCAATAATAAATGAAAACCAGCTCTGTTTAAGCAGAACTAGGTATGCTATCTTCACAGGAAACTTAATTATACATCAGATTTTTTTTTGTGCTCAGTTGTTACTGACAAAGCACGTACTGAGGAGGGAGACAGGGCTCTGCTCCCTCCTGCCATCAGCAGCTCCTCCTTCAGGAAAACACAGCGTGGCTATGGAAAGCACATTACACGTATGGCAAAATCAAACAACCACCCTGCCAGAGAAGCACGGGCTGGTTGGGTTTTCAGGTTTTTCTTTTTTAAATCAGGGATGCATTTCTAAGCTGTTTAACACAGCTTAACCTCACAGAACACATAAACAAAGCATTCACCTCCCATTAAAAATAATTAAGATGAATATTTACCATGACCATTAAACTCTGTTTAATAACTTAGTGATATGGACTAGGGGTAAATCTTGCTCTCCCTGAGCACCTAAAGCCTCCCTGTCCCATGTGCCTCCTTCTGCAGGGGCAGGCCCAGGGAATGCTGACTGATAGGCTTCCCCTGATGGTCACAATCCCATCCCAACCCCAGGCACAGGATGAAACCCCAATTAGACAGGCAGCATGTGAAGCTCGTCCCTTAGACACATAAATTAACTCCAAAACTCCTTCTCTATCTCCTGCATTAACAGGTAGAAAGTGTTTCATTACTTTTTCCAGTGACTCTGCCCCACTCTTAAAGCAAGAGTGTATAAATTGATATTAAACTATGGTATTTTGAGAATGTTTCAAAGTAAGGTCAAACTCGTATTAAAAACCTACTAGTGTAGGCTAAAATAACAGTCTGGCTGAGCAGCCCTGGGTGCATCTGGGTTCAATTACCCACTACATCCTTGCTGTGTTCTCTACCAGCAAGAACAACGCAAGCACAGCTCGGAGTTCACGGGTAATGTCAAAGTTAGGTTACTCAGAAGAGGAACCAGATAAATCATCCAAATATCACAGTCATATTGGCAGCCCACTCCCCCCCTTCATCACTGAAAGCAGCACAATGTTGCATAACAACAAACAGAGGACAAAAGTCCTCACCTCGGGAGGAGGAGGGAGCCCAGCTGGAGCCCTGCTCTCCCTCACACAGGGGGAGTGAACAGCACACGCTGAAAATGCCTCACAAAAAAGGAGGCAGAACCCAACCTAATGCACAAAGCAAACAAACACAATTTACCACGCTGGCACCCTGACTGATTCCTTTTTATTGGGTGTTTGACCCTGGAACAATGAGGCTGGATTAACATTCATTATTTGCATTCAAGGAGCTGTCGTGGGGAGCAGGAACTGCTCCAGCACCAGCCTGAGAAACAAGAGAGCCTGGGACACTTGTGGAGTCATTGACTCTCTCCTTTCTGACCCCCTCCACGGTGCCCAGAAATATTTGGCTAAATAAAAGCCCCCCCACGTGTTGCCTTCGTGTTGTCAAGCTGGTTAACAAGGATTTCAGAGCTGGCTGGGTAAACATCACACTGGGGCTCCATCAGCAGCGTCCTGGGAAAGGGGATGAGGGACTGGGAGCAGCCATCCCCAGGATCCCAGCCCAGTCAGGCTGCCACATCCTACACAGAGAGACACCCCAAAGTCACCAGCCCTCCCAGGGGACACGGCCACATCCCTGCACCCCAGCTCTGCCTCCCCAGCTGCTCCCAAACTGGGAGGCTGCACTCAGAGCCTGCATAACATCCCAGCAGTGTCTCTGTCTGCAAAGGCAGATGCTCCTCCAGGGAATGGGGAGATTGTCCTTTGCTTCCATCAAGGCCCATAAAAAAGCAATTGTCAGTAAAGTTGCTCAAAATTATGTATGTTCTGGGAATGCTGCACCAAGTATTTTTAAAGCAGCATGTTTAATTCTGAGCAGCTCTATATGAAACATGGGGAAAGGCAGCAATAAATCACCAGCATCAAAACTGCCCCTGTGGTGCACAAGGAGTCAGTTCATCCATTCTGGAATTCTGCTTGCATCAAAGTAATAACACATTTGCAAAATGATCAATCAGATGAAATTTAGAGGAAAATGTGTTTTTTACCCAAACAGTGCTTGTCAGAACGCTTCCAAGTTAGAACACAACAAGATTTTCATTATCCAATGCTCCATATTATACACATATATAATAAATTCATGTCACTGTAATGTACCTAATTATATAAGGTCATTTCTTATAGAAAAGCACAGGTATAAAAGTTTGATGCCAGAACAGTCTGGCTGTTTATTAATTTACTATTGCAGATGAGGAACCCTCCTCTGACTGTTACAGGGATGGATGCAGTGCACTCCTGCAGTCCAGAAAAGCAAGCTGCCAGCTTACAAACATGAACCAGGCCCCAGGATGCCAGGCTGGGGCACCCCAAGGCTCAGCCCCTTGCTGTGGCCGGGCTGGAGCCTCCTCTCCCTCTCCCAGCACTTGCCCTGAGCTCACCTGTTTCCCTGGAGACCAGCATCTACAAGGAGGGCCATAAATACACACAGCAATTGGGCATCTTCTGAAGCAAACCTTCCAAGCCATTTGCCATCTCAGGAATGTTTTAACTTCTGGAATAGACAATGATCTTGGTTGAAAAAGAGTATGAATGCAGCCCTCAGATGGGTTCAGAGCTAAAGTGAGGGGAAAGTCATCCCTGAACAGGTCATCACGACTGCCAGGGAATGGAGAACTTTGTCAATGAATCCAGACTTTGCTGCCTGTTCTTCCCACTGGGAAAAAGAGCTTAATATCACTGTGAATCACTGTAAAATATGAAACAGAGATTAAAAACTTATTTTTCACAACCTGCTGCCAATGGCCAAGGAAAGGCCCTAAAACATCAGCTGATGCTGAAGGAACTGAGCCAGCAGCTGCTCCAAACCTCTGCCTGCTTTGTCAGCTCCTCGCAAAGGCTACAGGATTTACACAACTCCTTCTGCCAAGTCCTGGTGGAGATCTGTGGGCATTCTGAGACGTCATTTACACTTTGCTGGGCTCAGATTATCCCCACAGTTCCTACTGCCTGACAGGGAGGTGCAGCTTGTCTACTAAACAATAAAGAATTCATTTTCTGCATAGGTCAGCCTGGACAGGACATGGTCCAGTGGAAGGTGTCAGGAGTAGAATTAGATGAGCTTTAAGGTCCCTTCCAATCCAAACCAATGCAGAATTCTGTGATTTGTTGCTTCCAAGGCAAGCAAACTGGAAAGATGCAGAGGTGTGTACACACAGACAGATGCAGTAACAATACCTTTTCACTCCAGCAGATTCCCTGCCCTATCCTTTAATTTTATTTATTTTAACTCTTCCATCTTTTCATGTGAAGGTTTGAAGATCCTTTCAAATACTGGTTTTAAATAATGAAATAGTATCTTCAGCAAAATGCTCCATTTTAGGCCATGATTGAAGATACCCATTTACATCAGTGGAATTTCAACTCTGCCAAGCACTGAGCACTTCTCCAGCCAGGAAAAAGGAATTTCTTTTGCACATAGCACTTCAGTAAAACTTTGGCAGGTGGGGCATTAACGACCAGAGAAACAGAAGATTCATATTTAGTTCTTACTGACCCTAACATCTGACTGGCACAGTGGTAAATCAAATAAAATTTCATGCTGAAAACTAAGGTTTCAGGTGCACAGTTAAACATAGTTTGGCAGGGGAGA
Source organism: Euphonia xanthogaster (assembly GCA_034509185.1). NCBI lineage: Eukaryota > Metazoa > Chordata > Aves > Passeriformes > Fringillidae > Euphonia > Euphonia xanthogaster. The sequence goes on along the minus strand of JAYDZK010000066.1, from coordinate 2,052,744 downwards.
GCAGAGCTTCCTTCCCCTGGCTGCCTCTTGGAGCAGACAGACTCTTCAGCAGCTTCCAGGGAGCATCAGATCCATGTTTGGTACCTTGACACAAACCTGCTTACAAGGTACAGGGACTGATGTCTGCTTTCAGGCCTTGCTCTTGCTCCAAAAATTCATATTCCCAAGGAAAACCCCCCCCAGTAATTAAATACTGAGACACACTACATAAAAACCCCAGGCACTGCTCTCCTGTTGAGTGCACTGGGAAGAACTCAAGACCATCAACTGTGCAGGGGGAAGAGACAAAGTCTTCCTCACAAGTTTTAAATGCCAGCAGGGGCATTAACCCTGTTTGGGGCTGAACTTTCTTCCAGAATTTCAACCCTTTCCTTGCACTGCAAGCTGGAATTGGGAGTTCTGGCAGAAGGGGGTTTTGGGGGAGTGGATTTCAGGAAGAACAAAGGGAAGGAACCTCAGTACAGCCTTGAGCAGACCGTGCAGGCAGAATTGGTTTTTGTAAGAATGATATTCCTCTGACAAGGACGTGTAAGTGTCTGCTCTTATCTAACACAAAGATCCTTCTGAAGTAGGTGGTTTGGGTGCCAGTGCTGGTGCTCCTGCCACAGAAGAAAGGGTGGCTGAATGCAGCAAAAGCTTTGTCTGATCTGCATCACTTTGAACCATAAAAGCAGCAAGAGGGAAAACAGAAGGGAAGGCAGGTGCTTAATACTGGACAGCGACTTTCTTTAAATCTCCTCCAGTGCCTGATGAACTGCAGCAAACCTCCCCTGCCACAGCACTGGGTGCTGCTGCAAAAGGACCACTGAAGCTGCTCAGTTCCTTCAAACAGATGTAAAGGATAAATCTGTCTAGAATTTAGCCAGCATTTCTGAAGTGGTGACTTTTACTTCTGTAGAGCTGGCACTGTGAGATGTCGTCATGCACAGAGGAGCAGCCACCACTCACCCTGGTATTTAGGAAGGATTCAAGGGGACAACTCTGCAGACACTCTGGCATCATTCTGAAGCACCATGAATTCCACAATCATCTTTTGGGAAGAGCTGGGAACTTCATTTCCAGTACATTAACAATCAATGTGGGTTTTTTTTTTTTTTTGAACATTCAAGTTTCTTTTCTACTGAGCATTCAGGAGTGTACATCCTTGAGTCCATCCTTACAGATTATTTGCCCACAATCTCTGTCAAAGAGGCTACTGAGCAGCTCAGAAATAAGAATCCAGGAGATATTATTTAATTCTGGCCCAGCTGAGAAGAGTTACTGAGATCTACAGAAGTACCACATCCCCTAACATGGAATTTCACCAAAAGGAACTCAGACCAAGCCATCCCAGCTCTGGATGATCCTACTGAAGAGCTCCTGCAGATGGAGCACACACAGAATCCCACTGTGCTGAGCACAGCTCCATCCTGGAATTAGCAAATTCTTTTTAAACACTTTCCATGTGATTGTGCCTAATGAACAAACAAACACGTTTATGATGGGGAGATGTTACGGTTCAAAAAAGCAACACAACATCTTCCAGCTACCCTTTCTCAAAGCCCTGATAAGCCTGTGCATAAATCAAACCCTTCCTTGCTTGGATAGACTCTCACTGAGACGTGCCCATGGTGCTAATTCAGAGCAGAAAACGCTCTTATTCCAGGCCACTGCAGTGAAGTGACATTTACCTAATGCAGCTATAAATTTCCTGATAATTAGTGGGCAGCTGATGGTGATGCAAACTGACTAGTGCAGCAATGCCTCTCTCAAACTAGTTCTCCAACACCCACAGCTTAATCAGATTTAAACCCCAAAATTTCCAAAATTCTGACTGGTGCAATGGCTCAGGGACAAAGGCTGGTGCCACCGAGCTCCCACCAGTTGCTGGGATCCCTTCATGGTCCAGACACTGCTCCTAAGGAGATGGAGCTCCCCTGAACACTCAGCTTCTCACATCCAACAGCTCACACGACTTTTCACTTAGCCACATGCAATCAGCATTTCCTGAATTCTGGATGATCGTGCAGCAAACGTAGATTAGTTCACTTGGAACTAAAACAATGAAATTTGGAGGGGTACAAAACATAACTTTCAAAAGCCACTTCTTGAATTTCACAGCCAGGTTTGAAAGCTTCTGAAGTCAAGCTGGATTTTTACAGTTAAGTAGGTGAGCAATTAAAAAAAAAGTTCAAAAATAAAAGTTAAGAAATCTGGCATCAAAATCACAGAACCTTTCACTCATTGTGAAGTGCACACTCTGCAGTGCTGCTTCACTTTTTGTCTCTACCCTAAAAATTAATTCACTTGGACAAAAATACATTAAGCAACCTTAATTTTAGTTTCCTTTTTCCAACCTAATGCTGGACAAGGTTTACATTCTAATACTTTGCAAGTATCAGAATTAGAATCAGTGTGAGAGTAAAGAGCAGCCTTATGTGCACAGTGAGTTTGTTTAACTCTGCAAGAACTACCATGGAAGCTCAAGTAGCTTCTCAGACAGAGAGAAAACACAGAGCCATCCTTTAAAATACTTTCTCAAAACAGTCTTTGACCTTTTGGGTGCATCATGAACGAGGCCAGTCAATCAGAGAAAACCCTTCTCCCTGGGTTTTTTCTTGGATGAACTGTTCCTTTATCACACTATTTTAGGAAGAAAAAAACCTTTTGGCATGATAGGTCAGAATGTTGTTCTAAAGCAAAGCATGAGCTAAAATTTCATGAGAAAGTTAATTAACATTTGGAAAATACCCTGAAATTCTCCCTGAATGCAAAGGGCCATCCACATCTGTCACTGGCCAGGAAGTGTCCAGCTCTGCATGTGATTCCCAAAGGAAGGAACAAGGAGTGCTGGCACAGCTGGAGGGATGGCACAGGGACAGTGCCCACCACAGCTCCCAGCCCTGGGGGTGCAGCAGCCTTAGCTGGATGCAGGATCACAGGCTGCACTTTGGGTTTTGTTTTTGTGTTGTTTTGGACAACCAAGCTCAGAGAGGAGGGATGGGCAGGTCCAAGTGGAGCACCCTGTCCTGGGAATTGTCCTCTTTCAAGTCTTGAAGAAGACATGGCTCAACCTTCCAGACAACCCCAAACTGGGAGGGAGTGGGGAAGTGCTCCAGGGCAGGGCAGACCCTCAGGGGGACTCAGAGGAACCTGGTGACACCCCACAGGACAAGTGCAAAGTGCTGCCCCTTCCCCAGCAGCTCCTGGTGAGGAGCCACAGCTCAGAGTCACTGCTGCTCTGAGGAACACTCCTGCAGCACACACAGCTCCTCCCTGCATCCACAGCATCCTCACACCAGCACCAACCTGACAAGAAAGTGCCTGCAGAGATCAGGAGGGATTTTAACAGACCCATCTAAGCCCTGCATGGGGAATGCAAAGACCAATAAAGGCAGGGCACATTTTTCCACACACTCAGCTTTTACTTCATACACTAATTACAGGCCAGGCTGGTCTTTAAAAGTGGAAAAAAACCACAGAATTAAAACCAAAAAAAACTACAATAGGGTGAAATAATTGCATTTATTTTTGTTCTGAATTCCTGATTAATAGAAGTGTCAGACCATGCAGAACCTACCAATGTGCTTTTGAGACTTGTCTCTAGTTACATGGCCAACACTAGATAGGAACTTTCTGACCTCTCTGATTTAAAGCCTGGTTTGTAAGCATTGCTTTTTGTCATTCTTTTTCCTTATTAAAAAGGGCAGTGTGGAAAAAAGATGATTAAAGATATCAAACAAACACCAAACCTCCTGCGAATGGACTGTTGGAAAATAAAGTACGATTTAATGACGTGAGAAATTAGATGAAACTGTCAAGTTTAAAGAATCTTAAAATGGTTAACAGGTCAAAACATAAAAACTTCTTTATGCATAGACTGAATATAAAGGGAACATGGTAAGTATCTGCCAAGGGTTAATTGCAACCCTGCATGAAAAGCAGTTAACAAGTGAGAGTTAGAACACCCAGGAGGAAAAGAAAAATTTTTCCAGTGCCATGAGAAATAAACAACAAGGGGGAAATATTTCCTTTGGCCACTGTTACCTCCTCTCCAAAAGCTCAGAGGAGCAGTGGGAATGCCAAGGCCTGGTTTGCTCTTGACTCCCTCTGAAACATTTGTCTTCATTACCACTCTTTTTAATCAGGGCTCCTTCATGAGTGTTTCTGCTCGGCCCCCAGGGGCGGCTCCGGGCGGCGATAAATCAGCAGCCGCACCGCAAGGCACTAATCAGCACTCTCAGGGAAAGAACAACACTCAAGGGCAGACCACTAAGGGCTTGGAGGAACCTGAAGGCTCGATGGCCTCAAGGAAGAAGGGCCCACATCAAAATCATCAGCCACTGAACCATCCCTACCTCCTGGGCTTCGCAGGACTCACACTTGGAGATATTATTTAAAAGCCTCCTGCACACCAGTTGTTCTCACTGGATAAAGGGACTTTCTTGATAAAGCTCTCACCCTTGAGCTTGGTTCCTCTAACTCAGTGGATTGTACTTGTGCCTCCTGCTAGAAAGCATTCAGGGAAACAAACTTGGTAATGGATACCTCGTGCTGCTGTCCTAACACATCTAGAGGGAAAAAAAATCAGTGTACAATGAACTGAAAGAGGAGGAAAAGGAAAAGGATAGAGGATAACACATTCCCAAGGCACCTCGTGTATTCCTGCAATGGAAAAAGAAAATATCCTGTCCATTTCTTTTGTTTTCAAAGGTTATTTATAAACACAACTAAACAGATGTCATCTCAAAAAGAAAATACCTGCATAGGTTATCTGTGCTCACACCCATCCCCCTGCATCCAATCCCTTTAAAACTCCTGCATGATGCTCCAACTGCAGAAACAACTGATATTTCAATAGCTCTTATTATTCCTTAAAATTGTCCAAATCCCCCACGCTGAGCCAGTGCTTGCCAAGGACTCCACAGAAAAAAGCTGAATGCACACCCAAGCCCCTGTGCCTCCCCCAGCTGCCAGCACCTCTGAGAAATAACCCTGAGCTGTAAAACTGAGCACTGGCACCCAAATTAGCAACCTAAGCATCCTCCCATCCAAGGGCTGTTGAACAAAAATCCCAGAGCAAGCTTTTCCAAAACCACAGCTGCAGCCATCCACGGGTTTGGGGTTTTTTTCCCTGTTAAGACTCATCTCTATGGTACCTGGAAATCTGGCCCAGGGAGATAAAGTGATTGTGGAAAGATCACAGAAAAAAAAAAAAGAATCTTCCACTGTTCCTACTTCCAAAGCTCAGGAAGGTCCAGGAATCACATCCCTGCAGCAAGCTGACTCCAGCACTGAAACTCAGGCTAATGTAGGAAAATCTCCAGTCCCAAACCAACAAACCAGAATTATTTGCTGCTGTCTACTTTCTTTTCAGACTGTATAAACTGCAGGATGGATTCCCTTTGAGCTGGGGGGTGAAGAGGGTCTCTGTGAGAGTATCAAAAAGCCTCCCATGACTTGGAGTGGCAGCACCTTGGGCCTGACCTCTGCCTGACTGAGGGTTTAATCCTGAGCACCAAAAAGGGAAGGAAAGAGAGACAACCTTTGCTGTGAACTTCTGCAGAGCTGCAGGCTCACACTCAGGTTTATCACCATGAGCAAGACAAAATATTTACTGTGCTAATTAAAATACAGGTAAATAATCTAATTATGCTTATTAATTAATAGTCATTTGAATTTTGGCGTTATCTAAGCAGCTATTTTCAGATCATTGAAAGGAGCATAGAGTATTCAGTTAAGGGGACACACTGTGCTCCAAAGTCCAATCTTTTGAGCACTAAAAATAAGTGGTTTAGGAAAGTCAGGGCCGGGTTCTATCAGAGGAGCTGCTAAACCAGAGCGTGGAATGCAGCAGAAATATTCCCTCCACCAACAGTGCTCCTTACTTCAAAGAATTCAATATACCCCAGCAGTCCCTTCCCAGAGATGGAAATCGTCATTTTAACTTGTCTGGTCCCACTCCACTTAAATGATCCTTTAATTTCCTTTCTGATCCCGAGCCCTCAGGTGCCCGGGGTGGCATGAGGAGTTCACAGCTCCTCGGCTGAGCTCCTGATCCTCTCCCCAGCAGCCCTTTCCTGTCTCGCTCTGCCTTGCGTGCTCCGCCTCAGCTGCCAGCCCCAATCCCTCTCCTGGAACGCCCCTTCCCCCTCCAGCCCGGGCCTGACATCCGGAACTGACTTAGGAAGTGCTCTAATGGTTACCAAATTTTTGGGAACTGCCTGAGCTTTTGGGAGCTGAACATGTGTTCAGGGCCGGCAGCATCCACCGGCACCACTTGACCCCACGGCAGCCTTCCACTTGCTGATTTTTCTTTTCCTTTTTTTTTTCTTCTTTTATCCCCCCTCTCCTTGAAAAAACATGAAAACTTTTACCAGATAACACATGATGTAAATGCAAAATTATGTTGTGAAATGACTGCAAACATGCTGTTTTCCAGATGTTTGACGAGACAGTAAAGAAACAGCTCAAAGAAGGGTCAACAGTTTCCGTCAGAGACTCTGCTGGGTTCCACATGAAAAAAACAAACCCAAACCCCAACATTCAGATCTCGTAAATTCAAGGGGCTCTGCACAGCTGACAAGCTATTTAGGCTTTAAAAAACAAAACGTGAGGAGGTTCCTCTGTCATCTGCCAAAGTTCACTCCATCCATAGGTGGTTCAAAGCCATTTGACTGTTAACATTCGGTGAATTTCCTAAACCCATTATTGCCTGAAATGCAAGAGACTGCCTGGGAACCTCTGCTCCTGGGAAAAGCTATCTGAGGTAAGCAGGGCTGCACCCTCTGCTTGTTATAAACACCAATCTCCCCACACGAGCCCAAAACTTTGCAGGAGAAAACGATCAAAAAGAGCTGGAAGAGGAGATGAAAGAGCAGAGCAGCTGCCAGGCACTTCCCCTCATCCCCACCATGCCAAGAATGCCTGACTATTGCCACAAGGAAAAACAGCTTTTGTTCTCCAGCAGTTCATCCCAGCTGATGCCAGAGGCAGGGACAGATCACCCTGGCAAGCTGGGAGCAGGGGACATCTCTGCATCCATCCATCCATCAGCACTGGCAGGGCTGGAATTCCATTTCTCTCCAACCCTGCTTCCTCTCACAGGACACAAGCCTGTCCTCTTGGGCCAGGCCATCAGCAGCAGTGATTATAAGATTCTTGCTACTCTTTTCTTCTCCCCCCCCTTTCCACTCAAGCAATTTTTATGGAGTACATGACTTGTGATGGGCTGGGTGATGCTTTTTACAGAAATTCAACAAATTAATCTTGAATTTCATCACATTTCTACACAGGAAAACACCAACCATAATTCACAGACAGCTCTGCCGAAGTGGAAGCTGAAGCTCCAGACCCACTCATTTGTGAGCACGGGATCCACTCCATGCAGGATCACTTTAGATGCCTTTTAAAGACGTGGCTCAGCCCCACCTGGGATGTCTGCACGGTGCCTGCAGCTCAGCAAGGTCAGGCTGCTGCTCTGAAGGCAGCACAGCCTCTGTGCAGCTCCAGGCTGAGGCTCTGGATGCAAGGAAAGGCATCCCCTGAGCATCTCCTGCACGAGGATACCACGGTGTGATTCCAGTGAATTATGGGCTGTCTTTATGTGAAAGCAACACCACTGAAAACATTTTAACTGCAGACAGAGCATCTGTGGATGTCTCTGAACCCCCTGGTTCTGTTCTAGATGCACTGATCAATTCCCCTGCAGACAAACCCCAAGCCCACAATGAATTCATTCACTGCATTCAGCAGCCAGCAATAGCCAGTAGCTGGCAGCACGGTCCCTCCACCTCAGCCACAAGCCTTTTGGAAATCTCCCCTGGCTGGCAGAAATCTGCAGCTGACAGTATTTTAGGAACATATTTGTTCTCCCTCCCTGCAGTAATCAGGATAAAAAGTTCATGTGCTCTGCCTGCCTCACTGACAAAGCAGGATGTTCCTCTTCCAGGAGAGTCTGACACAAGAGCAGCTGGATTTCCCTGTGTTATTCAATCAATAAAATCCACAGCTTGTCTTCTTCTGCATTATTACAGCACTAAAATATGGCAGGAATTGAAATATGTACTTAATTTTATTTACAGTGAAGGCAATCGTTCATTTGGTTGTGAAAGAGTTAATAAGGAAGAAAATCACACACAGTGCGTGTTAAAGGTTAGAGGAATAATCAGTCATTTGAAAAACACTACATAAACATTTTTCCGGATGCAATTTTCAGTCCAAGGATACATTTCCCAGTAGAAATCAGCAGCTAAAAAGGAAATCATTTAGTCTCCATAAGTGCCAAATTGTATCCTGATTTTTCCTGGTCTGGCTCAACTTTCAAAACTAGTGGTTCAACTTCTGCAATCTTTCACCCAATGACTATATAAACACATCCTTATAAGACAGACATAATCCTTGGGTGGGCCAATTTATGTTGGATTATGAAAATACTTAAAGTACAGAATCGTATAATGACTGTTGTCCTTTGGTTTCCACTAAAAGAGAAAAAAACCCTCCAACACAGACAGTGTCTGCTCCTTCCAAGGGCTCTCCACGACAGTCCTCCCTGGCAACTGTGTCAACATCTTCTGAAAGTGATTAGGTACCACTCAATTGATTATTTGGTTATCACAAGCTCTGTTTTAATGACACCTAATGTGACATGTATCTATTTTGGGCTTTCACGTGCAGAAGGAAAAGGAAAATAATCCCTGGCTAATTGTCTGCACATCAACGTGGTGAGTCCCTGCTGCACCCTCCAGGGGAGGGGGCAAGTTGTTCCCCACCCCAGGCAGAAAACAGTTCTCACTCTCAAAAATCCTCTGGCTACTCTCTGCTTGGTTCAAGGTTATATAAATAGTAGCTTTAAGAAGGATAAAACAATCTCCATACAAAGCAAACATATTCATTGGGAATTTATTGCTGCCTGATGCACATATATACACACCCAAGGATAGATGTTAAATCCAAAAAATTATCTGTTCCTGCCTGCTTGTGCTTTCAGCGATGGAACTGAGGAACAATGGAAACTTTTATTCTTTGTGGAAAGGTAAATTCTGTTTTTTCACTTCCCCTCTGAAACTCTAGAGTTTTTACAGGCAACTGCAGAAGTCAGCGTGTTAAAGCCAACAGTATCCCATCTTCAACACTTACCATGTGGTAGGACAAAGCTTTCCTCTCCCTCCAATGAATAAAGTTATGTGAAAGAAGACATTTTTTTCAAGTCTACAGAGAGTAAAGAATAAATTATAGTGATAAGATCTGGAAAAGTTTGGTTGGAAGTTAAGAGATTTTCACATCTGTGTCTACACATCCATGTCTTGGGAATAATGTATCTCGAGTACCAGTCACATAAAAATGCAAGAAATTGTTCCTCTCTCAAAGGCAGCCAAATCATTCATTGTACTCATGTCTACACTTGGACTGGTAGCTTCCAGCAGAGATCTGAGCTAGCAAACTACAAGGTTTCCCCCTGATTTCAAACCCTGACTGTTTAACGAGTGTCTGCATTAAAAAATACATAATTAGTAACATACACACAGCTTAATTCACCGTGGCATTATTCCCTCTTTGAGCTGTATTAAGTTAATTTATTCATGCTGTTCAAACATAAACTGAGTGATAGTGCAGGGACGCTGCCTGTAACACCACGAGCCTGATTTACATCCCTGCAGCCAGTGACCATCCTTCCCTCTGCTTCTGAGGCCTTTGGGATTCACTGCTTTTCCAGGCAGATTCTCACACTGTGCTGTGAATAACAGTCCAGTGTGATGTCAACAAGAGCTGAAAAATTACTGCTCATTTATTGAAATAAATGTGGCACAGCCTTTCATGCCTGGTGCAGAACACTTGGATGCATCCCACGGCAGGAACAAGAGGAATTGAGCTGTTTGAAATGCTCCTCAAAGCTGTTCTGAGCCAGACCAAGATGGGAGAACAGCTGAAAATACAGCAAAATGTGCAGCCTAACCCTGCATGGGCATTGCCCCCTGCCCAGCACAGCTGCTCAGGTAACAGGAGCACGATGCACACCTTGACACACACTCCACACCTTTATTTCCATCAAGAATAAAATTATTTCAGCCATCAAGACTCCAATGCCTTCCTCTGGCTGTCTGTATAATGTATGATTGATTACAGAGATTAGATGGTGAACCTCTAATTCACAGACATTAACATTAATTAACAAATACCTCATATTCCAGAGAGCACACACTGAGGTCCTCCAGCAAGGAAGTGAAACTATCTCAGATGCTCACTTGATCTTAATTTTTGACAGGGCAAAACATTCCAACAGGTTCAGCAGGGCAGAATTGCAGCAGGCACACCAAGAAAAGCCCCAGTAGCTCTTGGAGGCACAAAAGAAAAGTTTTTGTTCAAAATCAAGAATTCCTGGCTGACATATTTCACGTTCCTTTCGGATTTAAAACACCCTGCTCTGAAAGCCACCATTATTTCCAAGTGAAGAAAGAAAAGGGAATTTGCCCCATTTCTCCCCACTCCTCCCTCTGCTATTGTCCCCTGTATCTATTTCCAGGAAGCCAGATTCATTAGGGTTAATCTGCCTACTAAATGAATAAACAAAGGATTTCTCTGTCACTGAGGGGCCAGGTGAGCAGATATCATCTTCTAACCCCGAAAATCACCCAGAAAAATACAGAGCAGGAAATTACCTGCTGCAATCCCACACCTGGGATCATCTGGCAAGTGCCTTAGAAATGTTGAGTAGATGACTGAAATCAAACTAATAATGTGGGGTTTTTTTTTAATGCAGATCTCTCAGGAGGAAAAAAAGGCCTTTCTGAAAATGTGATGTAAAAAGGTCTCAAATGTCTTGGTTACCTCACTTAGTAAAAATGCAGAAAACTTCCTCGGATGAAGATGTTACAGGATTTGTGTAATTTAAATATTCTGCTTCCTCACTAGTGACAGTCACCTCTGGCTGTCTCCAGCAGTGCCCACACTGCAAAACCAGCCAGGTTTACAAATTGTTGCTGTGAGAATCTAAAGACAGATACAGAAAAAGGGATCTAAGGAAGCTGCCATAAAGACAATTTCCACTACCACAAGATCCAGCTGCCCAGGGAACTCCTCCCACAGACCCAGCTCCAGGTGCTGTCAGTCCTCACATTTCTGGGGGGGGGTCCCAGCTTTGGGAGTTGGCACCTGAAGGAGGAGTGGAGATCTGGAAAAGGTTCAGATTTTACTTTCCAGATCTTTGCTTCTCGTGGAGGAGTAAATGAAACCATGGGGTGGTCTGGGTGGGAAGGGACCTTAAAGAGATCAATTCCCACCCCCTGCCATGGGCAGGAACATCTTCCACTTCCCCAGACTGCTCCAAGCTCTGGGCCTTGGACACTCCCAGGGATGGGGCAGCCACTTCTCCAGGCAAATACTGACAGATATCAGGAGTAGGAAGAGAGGCTGGGGGAATTTACCAAAAAACTCCAAAGATGAGCCAGGAACAAGAATCCCTTCAATGCAGGGTGTGAGCTGTGCATGTGCTAGAGCAGAAAAGGAGCCAACACAGGGATTAAGAACTACAGAAAACACTGTGACAAAGGTGAAGATGTGCTCAGCAGCTGTGACGGGAGGCAAGAGGAAAATCTGAGGAAAAATGAAACAAAAATGGGAGAGGTCCCAGGATTCAAAGAAAGAAGGCGCAGCTGGGTAGAAACATAGGCCTAGAGCCCAAAATTCAGAGCTTGGCAATGCTATGGAGGAAGAAAGGGCAGGATTTGAAGCTTTGGGCTGAATGCTGCTCCCAAAACTGCCCAGCAAAGGGCTCCCTTCCCTCCCACAAACATGGATTCCATTTGATGTTCCTTCTACAGCAAGCAAGAAGAGATAAATGAAAGCTGAGAACCTAGAGAGGGCTTTGATCCTACTGCTTGGAAATATCTATAAGAATATTTTCTCCAGACATACTTGTGCTATATATGGGAACCAAATGCTGAGTAATCACACAAACCTTCTGGTGCCTGAGCACAGCTGGGATCTGCAGCAGAACACTGTCACAAAGGCCCAGGAAAATGGGGAAAGCCAAGGAGATTGCTGAGAAAGAGGAGAAAATGGTGATCAAAGGCACTGGAGGCCCCATCAGGCAAGAGGGAGAGTTTCAGGCTGGTGAGTTTTAAGATGCAATTGACACATTTATTCTTGTATTACTGAGCTTCAACAGGCCAAGGAATGATTATCCCTTTTCCAAGAGAAAAATGATCCTGAGACCTGCAGACTCAGGACAGCAGTAATGGGATGCAAAAGGCTGAATTTTGGTTTATTGGTTTATAGATAACACCAGCTGGCAGGGATGGAGCCCTCTGGAGCTGTTTATCAGGACATGGCCTCATGTCCCAGGCACTGACAGAGCTGGGGATGGGGCTGGGGACAGAAGCTCAGATGTGGCATTGTCACTTGTGGTGATGGCCAGGGCACAGTCAGAGCTTCACAGCTTGAGTGTGCTGAGAATATGGGGGTTTCATTTCTCTAGGTACTCCTTATCCTCTGAAGTGGGAGAAATACCAACTCAAAGAGCAGCATCAGTTCTTGCTTTTCACTTCAAGTGCTCATCAGTGTGGCACAGCTAATTAATGCTTTCAATAGGTGTTAGAAATTCCTGGGCTGTAAGGCAGTAAATGCATTATGAGCAGGCAAAGGCAAGTGGCTACAGTTTAGAAGCACAAAGGTGAGATAATGGCCTTCCACATCACTGAACTGTCAACCTCATTCAGCACAAAGCCTGGCATCTGGAGATTTCCAATCATACAGCCGTTTAAAAATATATAGAATGTTAAATTAAATGACAAACACAGGACATGTCACCTTTTACAGGCAGAAATGTAAAACCAAAGCATATGTTCTCCAACTGTATTTGCTTCAGGATCAGCAATATTTTTGTAACCTCATTAGTTTCTTGACTCGGTTTTAAACACGCAAGGATGGATACACAAATAAGTAACAGGTCCTCCACGTGACATCCTCAATTATAAGCCAATCTTTAGCAGCAAAAAAAATTAAGAACTGGAAGTTTAACTCTTGTGGAAGGTGAAGACAATGAGGAAAAACTTCTACAAGCTGTTAGGGATGAAACCCCCTCTGTATTTCGAGCTCTGAATCCAAGAGATGAGTGCAAATATCCCAGTTTCAAACTACATTGACAAGCACACCCTGTGGCTCTGTGTGTGTCAAACTGGCCCTGCAGCCCCAGGGCTCAGAGGCAGCAAGGGACCCAAGCTCAGGCACCTGGACCAGCCTGGCTGTGTGACAGAGCCCAGGCTGTGGCTGGCTCCTCACAGGGCAGCTTGGGGTGCTGGCACCGTGCCCTGGCACCTCTCTGGTGGCAGTGCCACATCAGGGCAGCTCTGTGGGATGAGGGGAAGGTGACAAACCCCAGTTCCCAGCACCATTGGGTACCCCTGCATGGTGCTGCTGCTCAGCCCAGCTCCCTGTGCCCTGGCAAAGGAGCAGCCCTCACCTGTGCCCCTGTGCCAGCTCTGTGCCCCCCTGGTAAAGGGGGCAGCCCTCACCTGTGCCCCCGTGCCAGCTCCTGCTGCAGAAGTGGAGCAGCTCTGATTTAACAGAGCAGTGCTACAAACAGCCCCATCACACAGAGCTGGTGCCCCTCCACCTTCCCCTCCTCAGCCCCCAGCAAAAACCATCTTACAGCATGGGGAATATTTGATACCCCCTAATGATCACCAATTAATAATCTCACTGAGCCCTGATCATCTTTAAGCTGTGCATGCTCCCAGGGTGCACCTGCCTCTGCAGGAACTGCAGGACCAGCATAAACCAACTGCAGTAAAATTTAACTTTATTTTTGGTCAGGCAGATTCACAAAGTTTCAAGCACGTTTCACTGGAGAGAAAGAAAAAAAGCATGAGCCAAACTTTGAAATTAAATCATGAAATAGTGAAGCACTGCTGGCAGTTCAGCTTACTGGGCATCAAAGTTTAAACTTTGCTTTCAACCTCAGTTTTCCAAACATGCTGTCACTCACCATAATAGGGGTTAAAAATAAGAGAAAGCAAAGATGAAATGTAAATGATTTAAAGGCATGCATATGTTCTTTTGTAAAATGCATAATGCAGCTGCAAGATTTTTCCTCATATTTTGGACACAAATCAAGGGGGAAATGGTTCACTTACAATACAGTGAATTTTTTATCTAACTGCAGTGCTAAGATGCAGCTCTCTGCAAGCATTTCTCTGTATACTGAGCGTTGGTTTGCTTTTATCTGGGCTTTTTTTCCTAGAGCTGAAATACAAACACCAAAACCAAAAGACTACCAGAGCACTTTTTGCTTCTCCAAATTCTTCCACAGCAACTTTCTGCTTGTTAAAAATCCACCAGCAACACAAAAACTTTGCAGATGATCTACAGCCATTTACCACATCTTACATTCAATCACAAAATCATCCTTATTTTTAAAATATATTTTAAGTGATGGGCAAAGAGTAGAGTGCTCAGTGGTTTGCTCAGCATTCCTGCTGTAAATTCTAGAGGCAGGAAATGGGAGCACAGAGTGAAAGGAGCCCCTGACTGTCACCATCCTCCTCCTCAGCTGCTCTGGGGTGCAAGGAGAGTCCTGGAGGTCCCAGCCTCCAGCTCTGGGGCTTTTATCCCTGCTTGGAGCAGCCCCCCTGGGATGTCCCCCTTCCAAAGGGAGCACATGAAGCCCTCAGAGTTAAACCTGCTGCTGCTCCCCTTGTGGAGGTGAGAAAACCTGTTTTCTGTCTTTGCTGACTGTGCCCTGCTTGTTCTCACCTCCAGGAGAAAATCCCAATTAATGGGAGCTGCAAGGAGCTTGCAAGGTTCTTACTGCAACAGTGGCTTCTCCTGCCTTTTTGCATCAAGGTAAAATTAAGTAGGCAGCACTTTCCTGGAGTGAATAATCAGGATTCTTAGCAGTGTCCCAAAATTGGAAGATGCAATGGATGTGCCACTTCCCACACCAACAGCACAAAAGGCATGGAAAGGAAAGGCAGCACAAAAGGGGATGGCAGAGCCAGCTCCCAAATCTCCCACTGCTCCCAGCTGTGCCAAAGCCTCACAAAGCCAGGAGCTCT
The DNA here is from genome assembly GCA_034509185.1 of Euphonia xanthogaster. NCBI lineage: Eukaryota > Metazoa > Chordata > Aves > Passeriformes > Fringillidae > Euphonia > Euphonia xanthogaster. Next base: position 2,037,712 of record JAYDZK010000066.1, on the reverse strand, counting down.
CCTGCAGCCCAGGTGGGCTGGGGGGGCCAGGGCCAGCTGTGCCACAGGGCCAGGCAGGGAGCCCTGCTCTGAGCAGATGTGAGGGAGCTCCAGGGAAAGCAGCTGTGCCACAGCCCCAGGCTGCTCCACACCAGGCACAAAGGGCTGCCCTGCTGCTGCTGCAGGAAATGCCAGGCAGGGAAGGCTGGGCAAGCCTGGCATTCCAGGAGAGGATGCTCTGCACCCCAGCTGACCTGGGGACATGGGATTTCTGATAGCACTATTACAATCACAGAGCTTATAAAATGTATTTGGAAAGGCTTGTGTGTTGGTTTTGGGATAGGAGACGAAGGCCCCAGGAATCCACTCTGAGGCCCTAAATCTGTGGCCAAACTCCAGCAAAAACCATATGTTGTTCATATCAGCACCTCCTGCTTTTCCCTCGCTCCATTTTCCAGGCCTGCACGGAGCAGAGCCTTGGGGCACCAGGGCTCAGGGAGCACCTCTCACCTGGACAGATCCCAGGACCACGATGCCAATAACCCCAAACCTCTTTTCTGTCTTTGCTGAGTGTGCCCTGCTTGCTCTCACCTCCACAAGGGGAGCAGCACCAGGCTTAACTCTGAGGGCTTCACGTGCTCCCTTTGGAAGGAGGACATCCCAGGGGGGCTGCTCCAAGCAGGGATAAAAGCCCCAGAGCTGGAGGCTGGGACCTCCAGGACTCTCCTTG
>JAYDZK010000066.1:2007097-2036903 GCA_034509185.1 Euphonia xanthogaster | reverse complement strand
GGACATCCCAGGGGGGCTGCTCCAAGCAGGGATAAAAGCCCCAGAGCTGGAGGCTGGGACCTCCAGGACTCTCCTTGAGCAGCTGAGGAGGAGGATGGTGACAGTCAGGGGCTTCTTTCCCTGCTCCCTGCAGCAGCCACTTGCTGGCACCAGCTTTGGCTTTTCAGAGCTCTCCAGCCAGAGCTGGAGCAGTAACCAGCACCCAACTTAGCCTGGGTTGTAATAAAAAGTGAAAGTTAAAAGCAAAGCAAGCAGCAGATAAAGAACTATTAAAATCTGGCTGGGGGGATGCCAGGGATGGAGTCCAAGGCAGGGGAGGAGCCACAGCTCCAAGCCAATGGCTATCCCACACTGGTGGATAATTAAGGAAAACAAAATATTTTCCATCTGTTTCTTTACCCCTTACGTCACCGAGGCAATAAAATATATACACAAGCAAGCACCAACAGGCTGCAGTTCAACTTAAATATAAATATTTATTCCCAGCAGGGAACATCTTTACTCCAGTGAGTAGCCAGGGTGAGGAGGCTGTGATTGGAACACCCTCAAGGTATTAAACTGCACCTTGGAGTAGATGAAATGCCTGGCTAATTCATCATGCCAAACAGCTCAGTTTTATGGGTCATATCCCCCAGTCCACACTTCTGCTCACTCATCCTTCTCACACTCTAATGGACAACTGCTGAAACCTGCTCCTTTTGCATTAACAGTGGTGAAAATCAGTCCTTATTCTGATATTACATTACAAATTACAGCAGGAGGAAGCTGAGAGACAAAAGGAAGGGTCTGCAGAGCCCTGAGGACAAGGGCTGATGTTCTGGAACCCCTCCTGAAAAGAGGGCAGGACAAGCTGGAGGATCTCAAGAGGATCAGAAGCAGAATCCTGATGGCTGAAACCATCAACACCTAACAGAGACTGCAGGCCAAAGTGGCAACAAGGAATAAAGAAGCCTGTTTAGGTGCTTTCAAAGCAAATATGGGAAATGGTGAGTAAATACTTTGAAAGATAAAGCCTAATTAATGAACTCCCTAAATAAAAATGTCTCCATTATAAACTGATTACAAATAAATCTTTCCCTGAAACAATACTCCCTCCAAAATTCAAACACTCTTTTAATTGGCACATCCATTTTAAGGCCATTTCAAGCAGTCTAGATTATTAGATGAGCTTAGAATATGTTACAAGCTTATAAAAATATAAAGATTTGCAAAATGCTTCCTTTAAGCAGTGTAGGAAAAGAGCAGAAATGTCAATGCACACGCTGCCTGCAAATACCAGTGGTGTGTGATTGCTGTGCAACCTCTCAAAACACAAGTACAGACACTGAGGTTTCTGGATCTCTTGTAAGTTTAACAGTAGCTGGGAGCTCTTAGATCTCCAGCTATAATAAATATTGTATCCTACAGGAGCCCGTCGGGAATCTCAGCTCATGTGCTGCTCCGCAGAAGATTGTGGTGTCAGATAGGATTAGAATCAACACTCCCCACTTCTTCAGAGCTTTAAAGCTACCTACACTCAGCATTAACAGCTGCTAATCAAAGATAATTAAGGGGCACGTCAGAAACTCCTATTAAGAATGAGTTTTTGTTAACTAGCACAAAATACCCAGGATAACAAGATTACCTTCCCCCCCTCAATAAACCCACGGCATTTCTGTGCCTACACCATGATCCAGCCCAGTGCAGTTTTTCAGCTGATGTGAACTGAAGGTGCCTTCCCCAACTGGAAGGTAGCAGTGAGACACTGCAGAGGCTGCACTAATGGAGCCCTGAACACACGTCAGGCAGGTTGTGTGACACAGGAACAACTGTCTGGGAGCAGCAGCACCGTGCCAGGGACCATTATCAGGGCCCCCGGGGGCCCCACTGCAACTCATCTTCCTGGGGAAGAAAATCCCACTCCTCTGGATTTGGTTTCCATGCTGGGGAGGCCACAGTTCACTCAGGGAGCTGTGACATCAACAGAGGAGCTGCTGGGCCAAAGATCCCCTGTGAGAGGTGAACAAGGAGAGCAGCAGCTCCAGGAACCTCAACTGCCTGAAGTCAAATTCCACCCAACACAGCAGGGCCAAGAAATTGCTGAGTTTTGATTCTCACTTGCACCACTGAAATCAGATGCATGCAGCAGCAGTTTTCCAAGCTGATACAGGCTTGGTTTGAAATGCAACCATCTCAGAAGAGATGAACTGCTTCAACCACTATCAGACTGCCCAGCTGTACCACAGGCACGCTGGGATGAGGAGTCTCCTCTGTCCCTTGCAGGGCAAAGCTGCCCCACATCACCACACTGTGCTGTGGGGAGTGAGCTGCCACCTCCAGAACTGACTAAACCACCCACAATCATCACAGGGTGGAAAATCAAATCAGCATCTAATGATTCTGCTGCCTTGCACTGACTGCTCCTCTGCCTGTCCTCTCCAGTGTACTTCCCCTGCCTCCAGAAAACACCCACCAGTGTTCCAAGACATTAATGCTACTCCATGGATCCCTGCAGCTGAGTCTTTCCCAGTCCAGGCAATGAGCCAGCAGCGAGTGCCCCATCAGGAGTGTCAGGTCATTTCAATTTCTCCTCACATCTCCCCAGTCTATAGGGCATGGCTGTTTGCAGATGTAATCATGTACACTGCATTGGCATCTTGGAGCCTGGTGGAGTCAGCTCTGTCTTAAGGCTCTCTTCAAAAATCATCAGATAGCATTTTCTCAAATTAGATGAAATAAATCAAGTTGAAAACATTCTAAGTACCAGAATTTTGCATTATGCAGCTCATGCACACACACACTTAGCAAGGCAGATGAGCTGGATGGAGAGAGCAGGAGCAGCACGTGTGAGGAAACAAACAAAGATACCTGAGATGTCCCACATGCTGTCACCAGCCAGGGAATAATGCATAAAATGTTATGCAAATAGGTAACATCATAAGCATTTTAAAGAGGTACATTAACAGGATCAGCACAGAAGTTATTCCAGGAAAGAAACATAACTTAAACTCATGTAAATTCAGGCTGACAGGATGAGTAACTACAAACCAAGCAGTGCTGGGTTGGTTTTTCTCTGTTGCTGAACAGGTGATGGCCCCTCAGAGCAGCTTGTTCTCTGCCCATTATTAAAACCTCTCAATTACTATGAGGAACAGCCCAGGGGCCAAGCCCCTTCCTTGCCTTCAAAGCCCAGCATTATCCTGTGCAGCCCAGAGTGCAATCTCTACCTGCCACAACAAACCACCTTTATCCCAGGCAGGTAATTACAGGCTGGGGTCAAGGGCTGCAGCCCGGATCCATTTCAGGGCCCTGCAGCCACTCAGGCAGGGAGCTCAGCAGCCCTGACACCCGAGCTCCTGCAGCCCAGCCCCAGCCCAGCCTGGCATTTATTGCCTGTGGCAGCAGGGACAGCCTGGGAATTCACCATGGTGGTGACTTCATCTGCCAGCTGCATTCACACATCTTTACTACCTGAATAACTGATCTGCACTGCTCCCAGGCAGCACTTTGTGCTCTACAGCGTTTGGGAATGAATATTTGATTGTGCATACAACAGAAAGGAGCTCAGATGGTTTAAGGTGTGACAGCAGAAGTGTTTATTAAATTCCAAGTGAGAGCATTGCTGGACAGTAAAAATTTGTCCCGTGGTCTGTGCCTCACAGGTGTGGTGATGAACAATAAAAGGACAACTCCCTCCCCCACAAAGCCCCAGTCAATTCTCCTGTTCATCAAACCCTCTGCAGGCAGAACTCTCTGTCCACGACCAGCCAGTCACACACAAAAGAGAGGGAAGTACTAAATTACAAGCTGATTTTAAGTGGGCATTGATTGAAGTAACCAGAAGAGAGCTTAGTATTGTCAGAGTTTCATACAATAGTAATAAACAATCTTCATTAAAAAATGATGTGTGCATCCCCCTGAAGCACAGCACTCACCAGGTTTCAGTTGAGAACATTAAGGTTCCCCCCACCCCACACACAATTAATGAGGAAAAGAATCCTCAGGATCTTTTTCTTCTACAAATTAATTTTATTCATTAAATAATGCCATTCACTGAAATCCTTCCCACTCAATTTCTGCATTTATTCCAGGCAAGAAAGAAACAGATTTATGATTCTATTCTGAGATCTCCTCCCAGCAGGAAAGGAAGAGGTTGATGCAAAAAAAGAGATTAGACAATTCCTCTGTCAGTGTTCTCATCCTCCACTGGCAATGCAAGCAAATCATTACTTGGCTGATGGGTAAGTGTCCAAAAGCTCTTTGTGAGAGGGAACAAGCAAGGCTTTCCATGGACAGACACACAGATGCAGCCACTTCTCTTAACTGAGCAGCACTGAGCACACCTGAGGACCTGAGCCCACACCTGGGTGCAGCTGAAGGGAAACACTCAGTGCAGCTGTGTGGGCAAACTCCCTGACCAGCAACTGCTGCCAAGTGCTTTCCCTGGAGCCCTTCCAGCCCTGGAAGCTCAGAGCTGACTGTACAGATACCCTAACCTGCCCACAGCCCTCATTTCTGCACCACTCATTACTCAGAGAGCCCCACCAGGTTTGTTTTTCAGGTCTGTAACACATATGATGCATGTCACTGCTCCACAGGCCACAGGATGAAAATTCAGAGAGGTGCCTGGTGGGTGAGGGGGTGCAAAGATGGGACCTCCAGCTGCAGCTTCACCTGCACCCAGGACTCCTGAAGGTTTCTTTGTGATTTCTGGGCTCATAAATAGAACCTGACTTACCAAGGCTTAACCCACCTGTGTCAAAGCCAAGGCCAGAGCCTGAGCACAGCTTTGGGAGGAGGGACAGACAGACACCCTCTGCCTGCTGCACACAGTGAGCAGCTCCTTGCTGCAGTGGTTCTGCTGCTGCATCAGCACCAAAGGCTTCCTGCTTTACAAAGATTTAAACTCACTTGAACATTTCCAACTGCCAGGCTGGAGCAGCATCTGGAATCACAGTGCCTTCCATCCTTGAGGGAATATTCTCTCCATGATGCATATGACTCAAATATGTGCACTGAGGGACAACTGTCCAGTAGCTTTAGGTGACTGAATTTTTGCAAACTTCTTGAAAAAAATAAACCAGAGAAGAGTGTCTTAAGAGAATTTTGAGTTCAGAGAAGCAAACTGTAATACAGATTTTTAAAATATATCCAAGTAACCTTCACAGATTCAGCCATCAACCTTGAGAATGCCACTGTAAATTTTCATTATTGATAACAGCATTAGAGTTTTGCACTTTTTAAATGAAGACTTTTCCAAGTGATCCTATGAGATTGTCCTTAGCACACCACACTTTTACAGACACGTGAGGAAAAAAACCATGCTTAAAAAAAAAACAAACAAAAAAAACCCCACACAAACTGCTTAATAAATGCAACAACAGGTTTGTCACCAAAGGGGGAGAGGGAAGGAAGCTATTGGGAATGGCAGAAGGATAATGGAGATGATAAACATGTACTTGAAGCCTTTGGATAGGAAGGAGAAGTGATGAGTCAGATAAGCAGAGGCGCCACACGGTTGCATCTCCAAGCAACAGGCAATCAAAGCTCCAGATAAGCATCTTCATAAAGTGCAACAGGCCCCAGTGCAGGGCCAGGGCTCAACAATCACTTCCTGGTTCAGCTCAGGCAGGAGAAATTTATGATCTACTTAAAAATCCTTCAAACCTAAAAATGTCTTTTCCACGAAGAACATCAGCTGTGCAGGGCACGCCGTGGGAAGAGCAGGAAATGAGAATACTTCAAGTGGTGGAGTGGAACACAAAAACCCAATGCTGTACATGAGTGGTGTTAATACCAAACCCTTCCCATCCACAGCTGAGATTAATGGAGTTTTCTGCACATCTCAGAGGTGGGAGGAGAAGAAAATAAGCATAAAATACTCTTCTTTCCTTTGCTGGGCCCTGTTACAAGGACAGTTTGAAATCTCAGAACCAGTGTATAGATTTTCCTTGTGTCTCCTTTACTCTGCAGCAATTCACATCCCTAAACCATCACACAATTTAGACTCTGAACCCCTAAGTTCTGCATGGGAGAGTGAGGATCAGGCAATACAACACCTGCAAAGAGATGCTAAAGTCCCTGAACCAAGAATCAATTCCAACCCAACCTGTCTGGGTGAAGCAAGTAAAACACTGCCATCAGCATGTCCCTGACTAAAGCCACGGGTTGTTTACAAGAAACTGATGAAGTGTTATAACAAACTGAGTCAGGGCTGTACAGTAAATGTATTTCAGTGTCCTAACAATGCATACAATGGATTTTGGCAATTTTAATACAGACACACGTGTTAAAGGCATTACAGAGGAGGCTTCAGCACGTTCACAGGAGTCAGTTCATGTTAAAGCCCCATCACACCTGAGAGGTTGTGCAGCATGGAAGAGGCCCAGCCCTGCATGCCCATTGTTCTGCTGTGGATGGAGTAACACAGCTTTAGAAGCACCACAGCTACAGAATGATCACATTTCAGAATTACTGCACATCCCTGGTACAGGGGAAGGCACTGCTCCCACACAGGAGGGAAAATCCTCACCCTGATAATGCTGAGATCTCTCTCTGTATCAGCTGATGGTGAGGCACATCTCTGCCATTAATCACTGAATCTCAAGTGCCACATACACAGCCTGAAGCTCTCCTGTGATTCCAACTTGGAACCTTTTAGAAGCAATAAGCATAGATGAACTAGGCAAAAAAAAATCATAACTGATGCATTAATATTTTCTTCTGTATCAATTATTTTCAAAATTACTTTGCCATGTAGTAAAACAAACAAAATTCCCCCTCAATAACCAACACCAGATGCTTGTCTAAGCCCAACAGGAATTAATTTAACAACTTTTAAATATTTGAAATGGAATTTATAAGGACAATTCTCAATATCCAAAGTAAATGTGGTTACTATTGAACTCTGTTATAAACACACATATGAAATATCCTGTAATACCCAAATAAATTCATTTGGCAAACAATGAAGTATCTTGGACTCAGAATTTATATCAAACAGCAAACAGAGTCTGAAACAGGAGCTTTTATTTTAACTCTCTTTAAACCAACCTTCAGAAACCCCTTTCTGTATGTGTTACAGTCTCTTTTTACAGTTTAACCCCAATCCAATCAGGAGTCTCCAGGGATTTTCAAATCACTGAAGATTAAAATCCTCTCTGACTTGACTGTTTGACTAATGCTGTGTGTTTAATAATTCTACTTGTGAGAGATTTTATTTGACAAAATCCTGCTGTGTGGACCCTCAGACACTGCACAGCTGCACTGGAACATAAAGCTCTGCTGCTGCCCTTGTTTCTTTAGACAGGCTATTCCCCAGCACTGAGGGGAAAAGAGAACTTTATAGTACATCTATTACTCTGTTGATATTAACACAACCACTGTAGTATTAAATCTACACACTCTTTTCAGAGCAGAGCAGTGAAAATGTGCCTATTACACAAACACAGATAAACTCTCCTGTTGTCCCAACTGCTCACAGAAATCAATTACATTTATGATTACATTTCAAAGAAAGCTACTTTATAAACGAGGTGGAACTGTAATATTCTATGCTTCAGGCATTCATTAATAAAAGCATTTCAGTGTTAGTATTTGTAAATGTTCTGCTTTTTAGTTTAGGCACTTATAGCATTCTACAGCTCACGTTAAACTTTACATAAATAGTGTCCAGACCTTACCCAATGCTGTGACTTCACATTTGAGTGGTAAGAAGAGGGGCAATAAAAACCATTATGGCAGGACTGAGTATTTGTATGAGACAGCACTTACCCTGCAGTGCAGAAAATCAGGACAACCTCGATGGCAATAATTAGTACACACGAGTTACCAGCCAAAAGAAAAGAGCAGGTTGGTGATATGGAGCAGAAAAGGAGGGTGCTCCTACCTGAAGTAGCATCGATGACCGTGGAGACGCCGCGCCGGTCGGCCGCGGGCCGCGGGGACCCCGGCATGCTGACGGGCTCCGAGCGCACGGGCTGGATCCTGGGGAGCACACACAGCACACTCAGCCGGGCTGCACAACGCCCTGAAGGTCACCCCACCCAACCTGTGACCTGCCACCTCCTCATCAAGCAAACCACAGCACCCAGTGCCAGGCCAGTCCTACCCTAAACAGGCCCAGGGATGGGGACTCCTCCCGTCCCTGGGCAGACAAGGCACAGCCACCGCCTGGCCACAGCCCCACCCAAACGAGAATCACCTGGCACGAGCAGCCATTTCATTGGGAAAGGGCTTAAAAGCCTTGGAAAGTTCTGGTTTCCCTTGATTGGTGCAGCTAAGATTGGGATAATCTGCCCAGAGACTCAAAGTGGGTATTCCCAAAGAATGGCTCAGGTGGGAGCTCTCAGGAAGCATCAAAGGAAAAAGGAAAAAGCTCACCCTATCCAAACCTGGTTAAAAAGCCTCCACTGCCCTCCTCAACAGCAGAATTTTGAAGACCCTTTGGGAATTGTTGATTCCTTTTGTAACATAGATCTGTATTGCTTCTTTTCATTTCTGCTTTCTTTCTGCATGTACATACATATATATATATATATATTTTATTTTTTTTTTAAAAATTGATAGCTACATCCTTACTTGTGGCAGTAATTACACACAAGGAAAAATCACACATTTCAAACCCATGGATTTCCAGCCTGAAGACAATCTGCCCACTTTTCATGGGACAAGTCATATTATCCATCTCTCTTGCTTTACTCCTAAGAGTTTCAGACACAGTCCCAAAGAATCCAAGTTCCTACCACAGAACTTTGGACTTCAAATCACATGCAGAGTCAGGAGCATGGAAACTTGCTAAATCTGGAGTTACTGGGCAGGACACAAACACTTGGAGCATAAATCTCTTCTACAAATCACCAGTAAATGTAAACCCACAGTTACCTTCACTCTCCTTCCTTCCCTTCCCTAAGCCCAACCCCTGCCCCCAATTCCAAATCAGCTAATGTCCAAAACCAGATGAATTAAATGCATGAAAAAGAATTACAAGGAAGGAAAAAAAGGAGGGGGAAAAAACAAAAACAGGGAGGAGGAAAACATTCCAAAAGTTCACTTACTGTTCCAACACACTGACCGCTGTCTAAATTCATGGCACAAAGCTCCCACTCATGTCTGAGAAAATGAATTTATTAACAATGTAGAAACTGTGAAAGGCAAGAGGACACTGAGCAAGGCCACCAGAGTTTGTGCTGCCTTTGCCTGCCACGTGCCCAAGAAGGGACAGCAAAAGGAACCTGAGCTGCTTGGCCTGGATGGGTTTTTCTCACTGGTGCATCACACACTCCACTCTTCCGAGACCTTCCTCTGGACAAGGCTGATAAAACTGTGACACATCCTACACACAACAAGTGTCAGACAGCTGGAAATTGGTTTTATTTTTACCTGAGACTGTTGAGATCGAGATCATCAGTGTCAAAGTCCAGGAGAGGCTGGGGGGTGTCGCTGGGCCCGTGCGACTGCAGCACGGAGGAGCTGGAGGAGATGACGGTGGTTTGGCCCGAGGGGTGGATGGTTTTGAACTGGAACTGAGGGCCCATCCACAGGCGTCGGTGAGGCCCCGTGTGAGTCACAATTTCCACCTGTAGGAAGGGATATGGGCAGGGATTAACACAGAGCTGCAGCTCCAGGTAATGAGGGGTTCCTTTGGAGTGCTGGACTCCTGGAATCCCGCTGTTCTCAAGTGAGAAGGGTGCTCTGAGCCAGGGTGTTTGGAGGAATATTTAACAAAGCAAAATTGGGGATGTCTTTGCTGGAGAATGATGCTTCAGCCAAAGCCAAGAGCTTCTTGCAGAGACTTGAGAGCTCATGAACCACCAGCCTCGGGACACTGAACTCCACTTCTTAAATTGTTCTAAGATCAAAGCTTCATCCTGGCCCCCACTTCACCTGATCCTGTTCTTTCCTCCCCTTGCCATGGTGAAATACACCCCAAAACGCAAATGCTATGACTGACAGGGAACACATTTCTGCCTGAATCTGCATGGAGCAGAGAGAGGAACCAAGGGCCCACATCCCCAGACATCCCCAAGCAGGGCAGGGAAGCTCTTCAGAAAGCTCCTTCCAGCTTTGTTACAGCTGCTTTGTGAAAGTTCCCAGCTTCAACTGCTTCCCATGGATACAGTGAGAGCTGGACTGCAAAGCAGAGCTCCTGATTCCTGCTGGCACACGTGAGGAGAGGCTGGCATGGAGCATCTTGTGGGAAGCACAAGACCCATAGCCCAGAGCCACGGGAAGAGCGCTGGGATGAGCCCAGGTCATGCTCAGCACAGGAACACAGCCATGGATGTGCCACACACAAACCCATCCATTTAATCAAAATTCTGACAATGCAACAGAAGTAGGGTGTTTGTGATCAGGAGAACTGTAAATAAAAGGGTAAACAAAGCACTCAACTCCTGTAATCAAGGGAATAGAATCATTAAGGCTGGAAAGATCATGCAACACAGGACTAAAAATCAAAGAGAGCTTTTAAAGATCAGAAAGGGAATGATAAAATGAAATCATTAAGCTCTGGTGAACTCATACTTTTAGAACAGAGAACAGACTATGAAGTACCTATCAGTTTCTGCTAAAACAACAATAAGTTTCACAGCAGAAATGCAAATTAGCAGGGAGTTCATGAAAACAGATTTTGTATAGGTACACAGATGTATGCTAGTAGTGATTCTCCATCTTTAAGGAGCAATTTGAAACCCTGGCTGATGTCAGTTCTCTGCTCATGTCAGACAACAACCACAGCCCAGGCAGCTCTATTTCCATCCTTGCATTTAGCTCAGCCTAACTCAGCTTGGCTGCAGCCCTTTCTGAGGCAAGTAGCTTTTATGTAGCAGCGTAAATTAGGCCACAGATAAAGTAATCTGTGTATTTTAAGCTTGAAACCATCAGTGTCACAGAGCCGAGAGGTAAACAGATGCCTCTGCAATTTTACTGAGGCTATGGCCAGATGTTCCTATTCACTCTCCTGTTGTGTGCAGGACAAACATATTGTATCTACTTCCCACTGACAGCACGCATTACCCACTGCTCTCACTGAAAAGTTGAAGGGAAGGGCGGTGCTTTTGCACTGCTTGCTGTTGCTGTTGATAACAACACTTTGATTTTGAGAAACATCCTTGCACTTCAGGCTTAATCTGAAGCGGCGTGCTCGGGGAGCGCCAGCGTCGCCGCGCTCCGAGGGCTCTCACCACTCCTGCTCTCAGCAGGAATTCAACATTCCAGGAGCATTCTCAGAATTATCCCCATTCTGTGACATCACTTGGGATCTTTATTTCCCTTTATAAATTTATTTACTCTTCTAGAGGGATGGATGTGGTGAAGTTCAAGCAGTCGAAGTTCTGTTGACATCTTGTATCTTCCAAGAATTAGTAATAAACAAACAGCCATAATGTAGGTTTGCCATAATCTCTTTTTCCCTGAGGTTTCACCAGAACAGTAAAATAAGGAAATACCTCCAAACAGTCCTGGAGAGGTGGAAAACTACAGGTGAAATCTGCTCCCAATGAGCTCAGAGATAAAATTCCTGTTGACTGCCCTGACTGAGAAGTTTCATCATCTTTGTGCTCTGAGAAATCAGACACAGCACAAACAAACGAGACACCTCAATGTGCAGCCCCATCTGAAACCTCAGACAGGTAAATGAATTCACATGACTGGGTTCCCCAGTGAAGGCTCCTCCTGGACAGGTCCATGTGGAAACCTAACCTCTCATTTCAGGAAAAAGCTGTGTATGATTTATTCACCAGTGGGAGAAGCAAATCCCATCCATAAATATTTCATATTCATGCCATACACCCCAGCAACACATTTAATGCATCACTCCCATAACAACATTGTTCTTAAACCAGAGGAAACCCACCTAATTTGTCAGGGTGAATTCCATGGATCAGGTACCTTGTAATTGCTCTGGCAAATCCAGAGCATTTGTAAATTTTATTTATTTATTTAACTCTAACCTCTCATTTCTAACAGGAACTAATTCTCAGTGTATTATTCATGACCTACATTCTTACACTGAGGTTCTGAGCCAAATGGTCAAGTATTTACTGAGTTCTTATAGAGCAGCTTCATGGACTGAGACAAAGCAAGACTGGATAACAAGACAAAGATTAGATATCAGATATAAAACTCCTCCACCAAGCATGATAGCTTTAAAGCAATACAGTATTTCTGTCTGGCCAGAAGTCACAGCAATGCTCAGTAGGAAATGACAAGCAGGGAAGGAAGGAAGTGAACCAGCTACTGCCCACTTCATGGTCAAAGGAAGGTCAGCACCCAATGGGCACCACCACTCTGCCAACTTCCTTCCCCCTGCCCTAGAAGGACCATGCCAGCACACAAAGGGAGGCAGGTCACTTGCTGCTGCCAGCTGAAATTTCCCACTCCATGCTGGGCTTCCAGGGATGTGAGAGTGTCAGGAATGCTGGGCTTTGTCTGCCTTGGGACGGCCAGATCCAGACCCACACTCAGCAGCGGAGTCACTGCAATACCCTGGCTGCTGGAAGGTTACTTCCCACTTGGAGGAAAGTTGGGAATTTTGCTTCCAGAGGCTCCCACTGCTGTTCTGCTGACCTGGGAGCTCCCAGAGCCTACCTGGGACAGCCACTCCTCATCCTCCTGCCCGCTGTGGTCGGAGGCCAGGCTGTCGTAGGACTCGTGCCGGGTGATGGGCCCAGGGCTCCCTGGAGGCACCACTGAAAAAAAAAAAACCCACAAAACACAAAATCAGAGTTACTGCTAAATGATATATATAAAAAAAAAGGTTTTAAACTAAGTTAATGGCACAGCAATGCGTGTTTCCCTGAGGATTCACAGTACAATCTGCAAATGAAATCACAGCGCCCACTTCTCTTCCTTGAAGTTTGTACTTGAAACCAAAGAACAAACCCATTATTTTGACCCATTTTGCTGCTGCCCTCATGCTCCCCACATCTCCTGGCTCCCTACCCTGAATCCTCCTGCCTGTTTCAGAGAGCACAGCTGATCAACTGCAGGCTTTCCTGTTACTGAACTCCCTAACAAACTTCATGGCTCCAGCAGATGGTTTTGCTTTCAAACCAACAGGAACTTTATGGACTGATCTGAATTTTTTTCTTCTTCTTTCTATCCCAGGGGCAACTACCAGAGCTGTCAAGATTGGGGAAGCTGCAAAACCACAGCCCAGGGAGCAGCATCCCCCCTGCCTGCTCGCTGCATTTCTCCCTTGGGAAATACTTTTACATTTTACTGGAGATTCAAGATGGCTTTACAGTGAGAAAGCAACTTGAAAAAACAACTGAAAAGCTGAACAAATGATTCGTTTTGGTGCTGCCCTGGAAGCCTTTCCCTGAGGAGTCACAGGTCTTGTGTTTCCACGCAGCTTCCGAGAGCAGCATTAACTCTTTCCACCCAGGAGTGATGAAATGCTGAATTCCATGGACAAGCTCTGCCTGAGGGTTCACCAGCAGGGCAGCAGTGATAAAGCCTCAGCTGAGGTCAGCCCTCAGTCAATTATTTGGCTGTTTAATAAAGCTGCATTTCTGTGCCACACCTATCACAAAAGCAGTTTGGAGGGGTTGGTTGGGGTGGGGGATCCCCACTCCCACCACTCCCAGTGGGAATGTGCAGTGTGCTGGGAGAAGTGCCCTTATCAGAAAGTGATGCTGGCTGCAGCTCTGCCATCCCTGTGCTGCTTGTTACACACGTTCATGTGGGCATATTTTTCCAAGTTGAAAATGCCCTTGGAATTGCAGGAACAAACACAGTGTAAAAATGCAAAGCCCCCTTTCCTTTTTAACCCCTCTCTGGGCACACACCTCTCACATCAGTATCAAGTTCCAAGATGAGATTAATTTAACCCTGGAAGGACACTTCCAGGAATTTGAGCTCAGGAGTAATCTTTTATCTTCCAACTTAATTCCTTGAAAATCTGAATTCACACTGGAAATTACAACAGACTCTCACCCATCAGTGAGGTTATTCTGATCCTGCAACACAGAGTATTTTAAATTTCTGAAGAATTTCCCAACCATGCAGGATAACAAATAATAAAATGCCAATTCTTGCAAAGCTTTGTAGCAAAATGTTTTCTACTGGCTCTCCTGTAATTTCTCTTTATTGGGAAAAGTAACAAATGGAGCAGACACGGGGCAGGAGCAAGAAATCCTTGGCTGCACAGAGATATTTTACTGCAATTGCAGGTGGTTTGTGCCTTCCTAAAATAACCAATTCGATGCCTTGTGTCTGAGCTATGCTAACTTTACACATCAAATATCAGTCTGCCACTGAGTTTCTTTAACCTAGAAATACAAAGTGAAAAATACAAAAAAATAAGTGCTTATTATAAATCTAAGGTGAGAATTCAAACACACAGCTTCTGTCTGACAGTATGACACCATGAGTTCCTACAGTCTGCTTATTAAATCAATCCAAAAATGAGCATTCAAGGACACCTCTGAAAAACTGGATTGATACCTATAGCAAAAATCAGAGTTTTGCCATCAATATTTGGCAAGGGGCAAAAAGGATCCTCGAGCTGCTCAGAAGTAATAATGGCACCTTTACTGCCTGTCCTCCTTCAAGGTTCCCTTCTCTGCACTGACAGGACTGATGGTACCATTTCACTGAAGGAAGATTGTATCTGGAAAATCCACACTGCAAATGAAGTTATTAGTGGGATAATTGTTAGTGCCAGGAAAACTGCACAGAAGGGACTGTGAGACACGAGTGTCAACACAAGCCAAAGCAAAGGCTGAAATACAGCAGAGCTGATATTCCTCTGGAATTCCAGGACCTGATTCACACAGTTCCATGAATAAGTATGAAAACCCCCTCATTGTTTAAAAACTTCTCCTTGATATTTACTGACAAGTGGAGAAAACAAACAATTTGTATTAATCTCAAATAATTTGCATAGACATTCCTGGCACGTGAGCAAGACCTAGATAAAAACACATTGGAGGAATATTGGAATTAATACACAGTGGGTTTGTTCATGGACGGGCTAATTATACAATAAATACCTAAAGCTAAGACAAATCTTCCTTCAAGGATTATAAATTATCATCTTTCAGCAGCATGAAAGTGTTGGAACAAAGAACCACTACAGTTCAATTGTAGTGTGTGCACTTATGGTTTTAATTTGGGAACAATAAATCATTAGTTTTACTTAGTTTTGTGTACTTCTTGAACCAAAAGGTTTTAATTTTCTCATTTATAGAAATAAGCTTTGCACAATTCAATTTAATTGAGAGTTAGACATGAAATTCCCAATGTGCTCCTCTCTAAGGGCTGCATGTTTGTCCAAATTAAGAGCAAACAAAGGCATTTGAGCACCACAAAGCCTGTTTGTTTGCTGCTGCCTGCCGTGCACATGCCTGCAGACACCCAGAGAGTGCCTTTTCCATCTCCACAATTATAATTTAACATAATTAACGTTAATAATGTCAAATGAGTTTCTAAAATGCAGTAGGAGCAGGTCAATGCACTCTTTACTAACCCCTCCAGTCTCTAGTGATGTCTGTGGTGAACAGGTACACAGGATAAAAATTATACACCTTGTTTTCAGAAGAACCCCACCCTAACACCTGATTTGGATGCTTTTTCTCTGGTTCCTCAGTTACATCCAGGTGGTGTAGAGACCTGAGGTAATCCCACGGTTGTCAACAAACTTCAGGGGTCCGTGTGCTGGAAAATTCAGCTCCACAATTTGAATTGTTTCTTTAATGACTTTGTTCCACAGCATCACCAGCAGAATGTGATGGTTCTGGTTCAGGTCTCCACGGAACCACTCCAAATTCACCACATCCACCTTTCTTCCCTGTTACTGATTTGACCTCAGCTCTGTCAGGGGTGGTTTTGGTGTCCCACACCTGTGTAGCTCACATCCAGCATCTGCTTTGTGGGTTTGTGTCAGAGCTGGTGCTCCGTGCCTCAGGCTCCACCTCTGCTCAAGTGTGACAACAAAGCAAAGGCCAGGATTTCATTTTGGGCAGAACACTCCCAGCCATGTTAACAATAAACTGTTTGTAGGCTGGAGGTATGCTCCATGTAATTTTTCTTGTGGCTGCATGTTACTGAACAAAGTTCTGGTTTTAATGCAGTTTTCAGCTTGTAAACTCCCACAGGAGCATGGCACGCAGATTAAAATATCCTCTTTAACCCAAAACTACTCCCTGCTCATTTTTTTCCTGTTAGGACTTTCTGTGATTCTCATGTGCATAAATATAGCAAAATTAAGCCAAAAAGGGGCTACAAAGCAGGAGTGTAGCCAGACTGACAGCTCTTCCCCACCACCAATTGATTAGAGTTGGATTCATTCATTATTTGTGCACTGTCCACAGTTTATCTGGTGCTTTATGGACCATCCACTCTCTGCATCAGCACTTTAATAAAGACACAGATAGGTCTGTAATTAGGAGATTAATTCTTCTTAAGATTTTTTTTCTTTTGATGACTTTACTTGCCCCTTACTCACACTGGCCTGGATTTTTTTCCCTAAGGAAGACCAGTATACATCCCCTGTGCCTAACTTCAGCTTCCATCTCCAAAGTTCCCTTAGGAGGCCAGCCTAGTACAATGCACTTCTAAATCTGTGCAGAGCTAGAACCTGATATTACTCACAGGATGGAGAACCTTAAAGCTGCTCAACACCCAGACTGTGAGCAGACAATCAGTTCAGCACCACAACAGAACAAACTTATTCTTTTCTGAGTTAAAGAATCATTTCAACTGCACGAAGCCAGGGTGAAATCCATCTGATGGCCATCTTTAAAGAATTACGGAAGAGGTAACTATTTCTATAATTCACCGACTTCAAAAGTATGTTTGACATTATTGTCGGGAAAATTATGTTAACCATGGATTACTGTTACAATCAAAGTATGTAGTGAGAAGTCAAGAGGCTTAGTAGTAAATTTTCAAAGCGGTGCGTGGGGATTTACCCGTTTGACTCCCATTAGCGGCAATGGGAGGCGCGCGGCAAAATCCCCGCGCGCCGCTTTGAAAACTGACCCCTGCGTGCTCACGGACCCTGCTCTAAGGACTTCCAGATGACCGTGCAAGAGGAGGAAAGAACCATTCCAGCATGTGCCCTTGTTCCTGGCTGTTGTTTGTACACATCTGAAAGCGCTTGAGCGGCCGTGCCAGCGCTGGGCTCGGAACGCGCGCGTTAGGGCGGGCTGGGGCTGGGGCTGGGCTGAGGAAGCCACGCACGGGCCCAGGGGGGTCCCTGCAGCAGAACCTCCACAGGCACATTCCCAGCAGCCAAGGCACCTTGCAGAGTTCATTGTCATCTCTATTATTTCGCAAATATTTCACAAGAATGGATCGTGAGTTACTCCACTGCTCACTCAACGAGTTACCCATTTACCCCCATCCCTCAGTGCTCAGCCAGAAATTAAATTTGCTTCCTTTGACACTCAGTCTGGTTCTTGCAGGGAGCAGAAAGTGCAGGCTACAGTTTTAGGGAAATGTAGTTTTCCCTAAAAAATCCACCATCAATTTCATTAGAAACACCTTTTCTGAAAGAGGAAGGGGAGGCAGATTAACCTGCAATCTGTCACGCCTCCACGTGCAAGAAGCAAACTTGAAAATTCCATTTTCACCATTTGTGACTCTTTCCAGGAAACCCCAAACACATTCTGTATGAGAAATGCCTGCTTGGAATCAGTTTTCTCTGGGAATATTGTAACCATAGTTTTTTTTTAATTATATATACACACACCTACACATAATAGAGTAGTAGCATAATAAAGTAGAATTTCATGAAAATGATTCACTGACTTGAGGCAACATTGGGTAGAAAGAATAAAATGGCAAAGTGGGAATCTAGAAGATGGATTCCTGGCACTCTGATCCTGCAGCTTTAAGGCTGGAACACTCAACTGACACAAGCTGGTGGCAAGGCCCTCACCTGTGGCCCTGGGTACAGCTGAAGGGCTGGAGTCTGGGCATCATCCACATCACCAGCACTGGAAAATGAGGCAGGTGGAAATGTTCACCCACATCCCATGGCTTGTTCCAGCTCCTCTCCATGGCAGCTCATGTGAACTCAGGTGAAACTCCCCCACTCCAGGGCAAGGTCAGAGCTGGGTTTGGGTAGGGATGGACTCCAGAAATGGGCTGTGTTCAACTGGCCAAGGGCAGAACCAGTGAAGCCCAGCAGAGATGCTGGAATGGAGCAGCTGAAACTGCCCCAAGCTCCTGCTCGAGCGTGGCCCTGCCACAGAGCCAGAGTAGAAAGAGGCTTTGAACACCTCATAACCACACAGCAGAGTAATTGTTGTTACTGCACAGGCTCTGCTTTTGATCAGTTTTACTGTCTGAAACCCAGCTTGTTGTGACAGACACTGAACATACCCAGAGCAAGAGCAGCTCTGGCCTCCCAGAAATGCTACACAACTCTCTAGTTACATACACAGAAAGGGATGTGACCAGCACCTGCACTCCTCCACCCCAAATCCATGGTTCAAGGTACACCCTCAATGCAAGGAGAAAGAAGAGGTACAGCACAAAATGGGATTATCAGTCCAGCTCATTCAGCTAGGAGCAGAGCAGCACCTCGCTCTGCTGTGCACTGAGGAGGGCTGGAGGACCACAATGTCCAGATTCCTCCTGGGGCACTCCTTGGCTGTCATTCCAGGCATCATAGCTTGCTTTTCACAGTGTCTGTGTTCACAGCACATATTCACAGCTATTTAATACACTCTCCATCTTACCCTCAGACTTTGCACAACACTCACCAGCTCTGTGGGTGTAATTTTTATTTCTGTCAATGGAATGTATGAAAGGAACATAAAAGGGGCTATAAAGAACCATGATGCTGCTTGGAGACAGAAGTCTTGCCCAGGGTGAAGAGCTTTCATTAGAGGGAGCAGGAAGTGCAAACATGATGTCAGAGCTACAGAGATTATCTGTATAAATGGTGTTATCATTTAACCCAAACAAACAGCAGGGAAAGGCTCACCCCCTCCCTTTGAAGACAATGGACAGTTACTAAATTGGACTTGTAATGAAAGCCATTTTCAGTGAAACACAAGATATGTGCAACAGTTGGTCCAGAAATGCAAATCTGTTGTGACAGCCAAAAGTCAAAGGCAGCTATAAATACAGGCCTTAATCTTTTCAAGAATCCCTCAACGAAGCCTATAAAACTGATTGTATCTTCAGGCCTAACTCAAGTGCAAATTCTTACTCAGAAAAATGTAACAGCCCTGCAAGTATGACTTGGAGAGCAGTACAGGGACAAGGAAGGAGAATAAAGAGTGCTGGTTTGCATGCTCACATCTTGGAACACAAATTACATTGCATTAAGAATAAACAATTAATGAGACAGCAGAAGCCTCAGCTACAGGTCCATTTTTCTGAGAGAGAAACAATTTCCAGAAGTGGTCAGAGCGGGATGCACAAACACTGCATCTTTCCTTTTAACACAACAGGAATGCTCTTTGATTATTTAAAAGCCAATTGCAAAGATCTGTCTTCAAAACCTCCTATTGCAGGTTTAATAGCAAGGAGGTGCAAGTCCACTTACCAGCAACACGGGAGTAAAGTACAGACTTTTGTTTTAACAAAATCTATATTTATACGATTACATTTCCTATGGTTGAGGGCAGCTGTAATTAATGGATTTCCCTCCTTCCTCTAATGCAGTCATTTGTCAATTTAAACACAGAATGCCCAATCAATTTTGATGTATTTAGTAAGCAATTTGTCAGAGTACTGCACACCAGTTAATATATTAATTCTTGTCACTGGCCCACTTCTGACAACTGTAGGCCGTGCCCATGAAATTGGTCCTGATGAGCCAAAACTCTTGCCTGGAATGTGAAGGTGCCCTTTGCAGAGCCAGAGGAGAGATATCTGATCTCAATCCATTCAATATCTTTTTGGGGCAGTTTTTGGTCAATTTGAGGGCCATGTTAATTGGCCACATTTCAGATATTGCATCTACTGTGCAATGGAAAAATGAATTCAAGTTCTGTCATTAATTTTTGTCATTCAAAAATTAATGACAAAACTTGGCAATTCTGTGGAGAAAGCTCTAGCACTGCAAGTTCCTGTGGATGCCAAAACCCTCCTGTGCACACGTGCAGTGTCTGGCACAACTCTCCTCCCACTGCCAGGACACTTTAACTACACCACATGAAGCTATTTATGTTACAGCAAAAACACCTAGGAAGAACAAAATGTCACTTAGATTTCCTTCTGTTGTGGTTAGATTTGGGAGTTGCTCAGGACACAGGTGAATAAAGAGGGAACATTAGAGACACAAATAAGGTAGAATATTATGTAATAAATGTGAGAGTTCAGAGAAATATCTGATACCTAAAACCCAGCACTGAAAACCTGAGGATTGTAATAAATCCAGGGGTTTGTGGGATGGACTTGTGGGAATCTGCTCTGTCAGAAGCAGCTCTCAGGACTGGTGATGCTCTCTCTGACCCACTGCAGAGTTTGGAGCAGGATCCTGACGCTTCCTGCAGGCCAGCAGGTTGTGGAATTTAATGTGCAAGTTCACTTTCAAGCCATGAACTTACAGAAAGCTGTAAATCCCCCACTTGCACTTTCTCCCCTGTGCAGCAGCCTGAGCTGTGCTAACGTGCTCAGGTAGACACGAGCTGCACACCCCGATGCAGGTTTCTGCAGCAGATGTCACAGATGACCTCAAAGCAAGGAAACAGCTGTGCTGATCCACTTACAAATACCCTTGGGATAAAGGTCTTGGACACTTGTTGTACAAAACATTTCTTCAAACAATGGTCCCTTGTTCCTTCCTTTCTAGTTGCAAATAAAACTTCCAGATTCTTTAAAAATATTAAAAGCTGAACCATGTGTTGATAACCTCAAGCAGGATTTTTTGAGTATTCTCTGTTTAGCACAAGAAGTCACCGGCCTGGTTTATATTTTTCAAAGACTAAGGAAGATTTTGGCCCTGTGTTTTGGCATCAAACCTCTTCTTTATGAAAACCTGGCCGTGCAGCCCTCCAAGCAGCCTGCCAGACGTCTCATTGTTCTGCCCGGCTGCTGACAGAGGTACTCTGTGCTAAAAAGCACACTGAGGGTTTTTCAATGACCCAGGGGGCAAAGGTCACTTATTATAAATGGATAATGAGACCTAATGCAATGTTCTGAGTGTGGACAAAGAAAGGGTCTATCCATACCCCCTTGTGACTTGGTCATTCAGGCTTTTATTTCCCCTGCACACTTAATGGAGCCAAACAATTGGCAGAAATGCTATACAGAGAGGGAGAGGAACTGCAGCATTCTACCTCCAGAGACAGCCACAAATAGTGACCCTGAAACGGCGCCACGGCTGCTCTCCCACTGACGTGGCAGACAGATGGACCAGCCCCCCTCAGCCCCGGCTGAGCCATTTGCTGGCAATTAGAGCCCCCGAGGAAGCCAGAGCACAGCAAAGCCAGGCTGCAGCTAAAGCCAGCCCAGGTAAGCAGAGCCTGAGCTGGGCTTAGCAGCTCTTTAACAGGTGGCTTTTGTGGGAAGGATGCTGGGACTCCATTGTCACTGAGAGCTTCAGCCTGAATAAATCCAGAAGACAAGAGTTCAAAGACAATCAGACACAACTTTCACTGCTATTGCCATTTGCATTATGTCCTCTAGATGCTCTGCTGTCTTCAGTGGTTATTATTCTATTATTCTTTCCATTTCACATCCAGCTTAAAGAATTCCTAATATGTGAA
Organism: Euphonia xanthogaster; assembly: GCA_034509185.1. Classification (NCBI taxonomy): domain Eukaryota; kingdom Metazoa; phylum Chordata; class Aves; order Passeriformes; family Fringillidae; genus Euphonia; species Euphonia xanthogaster. The sequence continues at coordinate 2,015,250 of JAYDZK010000066.1, read as the reverse complement.
TTAAAATCTGGGTTAAAAGTCTAATAATTCAAATAACACAAGTTCTTTAATTGGCCATGTTTCAGATATTGCACCTACTGTGCAATGGGAAGATGAATTCAAAGTGGAGAGATAAGGAAGAAAGGAAATGAACATGAAATGAGGATGTCAGACTCTGGTGATGCAAAGTCACCTATTTCCACGGCAATTCCATTATGTGCCATGAACGTGACTGTATGAACACAAACATGCAAAAAACACGTGAAAGGTACAGAAGTCACACAAAGGAAACAAGGGATAATTCAATCAAATATGCAAAAGCCCTTTAAGCTCACTAATTTGCTGGAATTTAGCTATTACTCCAGCTTCTTTCTTTAAAAAGTTTTCAGTACTAAACCATTTGAAATGTGGATTTGCACATATTGTATACTGTACTGTGTAACAGTATTTGAGCTGTTAATAAAATGTTAATAAAATGTTAATAAAATACACAAAATGAGCCCCATCCATCCCTGGTTTCACTCTGTGGGACACCAGTGAAACAAGGCAGGAATCTAAAAAAAAAAACATCCTGCCAAAATGCAAATCTAATGGTGCTGTGCACTACTAAATACTTTTTCATATTCTTTTGTACCATTTGAGTCTTATCCCAATTTTCTGTGCAGCACAGAGAAGGAAGACTGAAGCTTTGCAGGTTTCCATACCACTCAGATGCAGCAGATGGACAGGTAGAAGCAGCAGATCCAATCTGGCCCCAGTGTCCCTTCCCCCAGCCCCACCCAAAGTGCCTCCTGGCCCACATGGCCACTTGGTGCAGCTGAAGTGCCCCTGTCACACAAAGCTGCCTGCACTGACAACTGTGCACAGCTCTGGTTTCCCCAGGAGAACTTCCACAGATGCCAGGAGCTGCTCCCTCGGGAGGCTTCAACTGCTGCATCACTTTGATCCTAGACAGAACAGAGTCCTGCTCCTCACTGTCAGTACTCCTCTCTCTTTTAAATTGTCAAATAAAAGAGAAATACTCATTTTTCCACAAAACCATTATAAAAATGGGCGAGTTTGTGTATTTATATAATATAGATATATCATATATATAGAGCTACAGTGTATGAATGTTTCTGAATGTGCCATGCCATGAAATATTGGCTCTCTGGGAATGATGTGGCTGGGCAAGACACAGGCCAAGGCAGGTGGGCAAGCATCCCTGGCAGCAGTGCCAAGGCTCCTGAGGGAGGCAGCTGAGACTGTGGCTGGAAGGAGCCCAGCAACCAGGAGTTCCCAGGGAGAGGGAAATGCAGATGCACTCATTACTGGGTATGGAATTCACAGGAGGAAATGGCTAAAAGCACGAGAAGGAATGAGGTGAAGAAACCCTGAAGATTTCGAGGGATCTGGTGGGTGACTCTCACAGCCTCTCAACTCTGATTCATGGCAAAAATCCCAACACTACATTCACTGCTCCAGCCTTCCTGACAGAATTATACACAGCCCTACTGTGGGGTTGAACATCCACTGAAATTGGCTGAAAAATCAACTTGGAAAATCCCCCTCTGCTCAAAACGTGCACATGAGACAAGACAAGAAGTTGTCAGCTACTCACAGCCAGCCAGAAGATACTGGTAGTACTGCACAGCATCTGCAGCCAGGAGCAGTGGATGGTTTGCATTAAATGGTGGTTGGAGTTCATTCCACTGAGGAGTTCTGAGGTAAAACACAAGACTATTAATATTTCAGCTAATACAGAGAATGTAAATCAGTGTTTCTGTCATCACATGCAATTATCTATACAAGCTCACAAAATGTTTGTAATTATTTAAATTAGCTTGTTCAAACACTGCAATCCACCACAGGCAGTGGAGCAGCAGGGCCAAATTGTGCAGATTGTGAAGCAAAGACAATACTTGGCTGTTGACTGCAGCAGGGATTGCATTAAAAAACCCAGGAAGGAGGTTTAGATTAAGTTGGTAAATATGTTTAGGACCATTGTATGTCATGCTGACGTTGTATAAACACACAAGAGAAACTGGGGAACTTTTTTGTTCTGTTAACTCCCACTGCTTCCATGCTGTGAAGTCATTGAGCACTTACTGTGAAAATAAAGCTGTGTAAAGTTATGGATTATTGATCCAATTAGAATTTTCAATTCCATTACAACCTACTCATTTCAACAAGAACGGTCCTGAAGTCTGTGTTGTAATTTTAATTAGGGTGGGCCATTCCTAAATAGCTTGGTAAATCAAGTATTGATCACTCCAGTCCAGCCCTAAGCAGCACTAAGGAATGTAGGAGCCAAGAAAAATCGATAGAAAAATATTTTAAAACATCAAAAGCACTGACAACACTTTCTCATCAATTTTTCTTTACTTTCTTCCACATGTCAGGAATAATTTCTTCTACTGTCTTTAGAAATGGTACCTTCAGCTGCTCACAGGAAAACTCACAATGCTTCATCGTGGGAACCTTGCTCATGTCTCACAGCAGAATTCTGTACTTCAACACTACCAAAATAATCGTTCCTAGTCCTTATATAAAAAGAAAATTACAACCTGATCATTTAAATAACCAATTATAAGGGTCTCTATTGATTCACAGACATGATCATGCCTGGCTCCACGTGTAGAGAAGGACTGAGAAGCTCAGTTCCCCTTGAGGCACATGAACAGTGACAGAACTGCATGGCAAGCAAGGCTTGAATCTCCCTCCTCCAACAAAAAACTTCCGGAGTCTTTACATGAGTGACAACCACCATGCAGCTCATTCAAAAAGCAAGACCCCGAGCATGAAAGGCAGCAGAAGGCACGGGACTGAGGTACCTAACCAAAGTCCAGCTGGCCCTGGGGCAGGTGACCATCTCCAGGGGGGTGTCGTCGCTGATCTTGGGCGCGGTGCTGAGCGGCCGCGGCTCCAGCACGTGCTCCACCAGGCTCCCGTAGCAGCTGATGATGTACAGGGACTCCACCACAAACTGCTTGGACTGGTCTGGGGGCAGAAAGAGAGAAAATCTTACTGCAGCAGCACAGCAGCAACAGAAAAGGCTTTTGCAGAAATAGCAGGCTCCGTGGTATTTTAAGTCTCTTGCTTGCAGCTAAAAAGGTGAATTGAAAGTAGAAAAAGGGCTGGAGAGACAAAGAGAAAATTGTACAAAACACACAATTTTCACACAACTGCATGAATATCTCATACAAGAGAAGTTTCTCACCAAGGTGTGTTCAGGTGATTACACGTTTCCAAACTATCTTGTACATTTGCTTTAGCAAAGGTGTTTCACCTTTATCTCATATTTTTTTTAGTGTCACTTCACACATTTGGACTGACCTGTCAAAGTTGGCTTTCTGTCACTGTATCATAATAAAAGATCAATTATTCATTCCACTAATTAAAATGTCTTATGCATTTTACCAAAAGCACCCCCAAGCATGTTCCTGAAATTCTCGACTGCCCCCGAGTTTAAGAAACAAAATCCACAAACTGCTTAGAACCTGTCACAAAACAAGAATTTAAGTTTAAATGCAAATCCTAATTCTGTGAGGTACCAACCTTTTTCTCGTTTGAGACCAGAATTGTTTGCAAACCACGACCTTGAAGCTCCAAAGACTGCAGCGACACAAAACTCCCCTCCCACAGACTTACTGGGTGAAATCTGTGGGGCTGGTTTGGATTTGCTTTAAAGAAAGAACAAAATAAAATCATCTAAGTTAATTCTCAAAAAATTAAGATGTCCCTTGCTTAAGAACAATTTTAAGGTATTACTTCAGAAAAGGGGAATATCTGCAGTTCCCATAAGGCTGAGCAGGATTTACAGGTGCTCAGTGTTTCCCAGTAACAGCTCCCAAATTCCCCTGGAATACTGAACTCGAAGAACAGCACTGGTTCATAATGGAGAACTGAACTGTTTAAAAGACCCAACACTGAACATTTGCATTAAATAGAAACAACTTCTGAAATAAATAGAAAGAAATCCTAAATCCTTTGGGAATGAAAATGCAGATTCTGGGGCAGCCATTCCAGGTGGTTGATATTTCCTTGACTTTTCCAAAGGGAGTCAGGAACAGCCAGGGGATGTGAGTGACACAGGGTGGCAGGGAAGGACATGCAGAGGGTACAGGACAAGGAAAGGATGCACACACCCATCAGCCACTGTTAGACCACACCAGGATTCCACCATGGAAAAGCAGATGGAGGCACTGTGCCCTGACCCCAAGACGTGCATGCAGCAGATCAGGGGTTTATTGAGACATTCTGAGGTGCTTCTCCTCACAGGGACCCGCAGGTTTCTGCTCTGCAGAAACTCAAAACCATGGGCAGAGCACTGTCTATGCCTCCATTCATTAAAACAGGATTTTACCCTTTCCTCAAGAGAAAAGCTGTTTGACAAACCCACACAGGATTCTTCTTTCTTCATCTTCCCCTTATTCTAGTCCTTTTAATTGAATTATTTCATATTTTTCTCTCTACTCTATTCCACTGCTCCCTTCTCGTCCTACCCACCCCTCCTTTCCATTTTTCTTCTACCAATTTCTTCCTCCACACAATTTCAGCCTGTGATCAGACCATCCCATTAACCTGGTTCTTACATAACAATCTCCAATTCTGAGAAGTGTGTGTGCATAGGTGCACAGCATTCAGCACTAAATATTTTTAAACAGCAGAAATCAATTAAAACACTGCATGGTTATAATGATATTTTATTTATACTAACAGATCATCTACATAGCAAGCCCATGGTCACATGGACTTGGATCAGAGCTGAAACTCCTGTACATGTGGGAGAAGCTGGAATGTCCCAAAAGAGCAGTTGGGATTCATAGTCAGTAACTCTGGTATTGAACCACCACAAAGCACTTAATACCCAACTGTTAAACCTACAGCTACAGATGACTGGGTCAGGAATCTGTGCTCCAAAAAGGTCTTGACTAGAAATGCATCCCCTTGCTTGCAGTGGCACATCAGGTTTCTGTATTAGAATATTTAAATTGTGATTGTGTTAACTAATAAGTTTTTATTAGCTACTCAGAAAAAAAAATCAGAATGGATTTCTTTCACTGTGAAGTAATCGTCTATCACAGAAAGAGTATTTTAAACCAAATTGCATATTGAGAATTATTTTAGCTCTCACTTTTCAAGTACTCACATACTCATATTCCTTCAGAAATGAAAATATAAATGCATCAGTGAATTAGAGTCTTGTTGCCTACTTCAATTAATAAATTATTTGGTTTAATACAGAATTCAGGACAGTTTCCCCCATCAATCACTACAGAGCAAACCAGGAGCACAGGTGTGACTGCCATATTCACTTCCTCCTCTTTCCTACAGAAAGGATCTTTCTGTACTGTCATAATATTCTTGATATTCTCAATTTTTACTGAACACAATCTGAGGTTATTAAAATGATTTTTCAAAATAATTGAAGTAATTTAAAATGGAAAAAAATTAGAAGCAAGTACTATCCTGAGCTACAAACTGCAGTGAAGTTTTACAGAGACAGAACTGCCTGCAAGCCTCGAAGCAGAAGTGAACCTGGGACTCCACACATTTTTCCAGAGTTCTCCACACTCTGAGTCCCCAGACCTGTGTTTGAGCAAATACAATTATAAACAGCCTTAGAGGAAATGGTCTGAGCTCAGTTCTATTTACATCTTGTCTTTAGGATGTGCATCTTTCAAGGCAAGCACTTAAGTGTTGGTTTCAGTGCCAGGAGCTTGTCCCTTCGAGGATGATGTTTTGTAGACAGAAAGAGCAGACCTTGTAAAACACGATTACTCATGTGGTTAAACTCAGCCCTGCTAGCAAACAAAGACAAGCAAACAAACAAAAACGATTTCTGCATCTTATTGGCTTGGACAGATTTCTGAAAATGCTGCTGAGATGTCAACAAGTCTATTCTGAAGTCTCTTGTAGCTGAGGAATCTTTCATTTGAGCATCATTTTACTCAATTCCTGAGCTCTCATCAATACATTCCAACACAAATTTCATTCCTCCAGCAAACCACCAAAGCCCAGTTATTTTCAGTAATGCCATTAGAGAAATATCTTTACATGTCATTGTGTATTTTAACAACTTGGAAACTATAAATCCTCATTATTCTGCAGATGCAAACACCCTCTCAGCTTTATAAATGATAACACAACAATAATGTTGAAGGTAGGTGGTGAATGACTTCTTTCTGCTATGAACTCCTGCTCTTTCCTTGCTCTTGGCTTGTCAGCACTTCATAAATTATTCCAAGAGCTGAAATTTAGGCACATTTGGCCTCACTTTCACAAAGCAGTTACTTTAAAAGAACCTTCATAATACAGTAACTTCCAAAAGACTGTACCATAGCTTTCCTGAGAAGGGGTGCAGCAAGAAATTCAGATTTTTGGGAGTCAATGCTAAAACCAAGACAGTGAAGCACATGGGACCAAAACATTCCCCATTACAATTTCACTCCTCATTTCTCCCAAATGTTAGGAACAGCAGCATTGCATTTAAGACATCAGGAGGATGAAAAGCCAGCTTACTTCTTCCTCTCTGGATCTACTCCACTGTGCAAGCACACCTGGGATTCAGTGAGACACAGCAGTAGTTTTACCCCAATTAGATCTGTACAGAAATCTAAATCAGGACTAGAATGTATCTGGGGAGATCTGTATTATTATTAAATGTTCTAACATAATTTTGGAGGATTATTTCTATCTTAAATGCAGAAGCACCAAGATGGAGATACAGACGTGGCCAACTGACATTTTCTACTGAAATGGCACAAAAGGAGATGGGAGGAAACCAAAGAAGAAAATGAAGACATCACTTTGTCAGAGCTTAAAGAGCAATGAAGAGAGTGAGCTCAGCATGCAAGTTCTTTCATGTTGCCAACACAGTAAGAACAGATTAAGACCTACTGAAACCATTCAGAGCTCCCACTTGTCAGCTTTGTAACACATCAAACTCTGCCATAATCTCTGGAAATGCATTGTGGTAGCTCTTTGTAAAAAACTACATAGTTACTAATATTTTAATTAGTTTACATTTTAATTATTACTATTTAACTAGTAAGAATTAATACTTTAAAAATATTTTAAAAACCAGAGCAGCACAGTTCATGATGGAACTTTATGTCTCACAAAATTCTTCTGGCTCCTAAGTGGGTCTTTAAATCCATTGCCAAAGAACTGACATGACTAAAACAATCAATAAATTGCATATATGTGATATGAAGGAGCTGCCTTGTATATTCAAATATTTACAGTCAAATAGTACCAGTCTGCAAAGACTGAAAATTGCTCTGATTTTATATTCCCAACAAACAGGCTCCAAAGATATGAGATTCATAAAAACAAAAGCACTTATTCCACACTAAACCTACTGAAATGGAAACATCCATGCTGATGGAAAAAGTTTTATCTTGACTACACAAGCAGCAACAAAAGTATCGGGAGAAAAATACTGCATGAAATTTGCATTTACACAGAAAGTTACCAAAAAAATCTGTCTCAAAGTCTAGAAATTTTAATTCATTTATCATTGTGCCTAAAACACGAAAACAAAGATGTTTCCAGTTGTCAGATCATGAGTAAAGCAAGAAAAAGCACGAAAAGCAATGGTAGGATCCTTTATTCACCAGGCACTTAGCTGTCAAATCAACATCCATTTTGTTTACAGAATTTTAGGTCTCATTAAGACCTTAATGGAAACAACATGATTTCTTCCCCCACCCAAAGTGTGTTTTTTATCCTAATTTCTCTGTAGATGAGTAAGGACCATATTTTTGAGCTAGCACTGGCATTAAACAAACCACAAAAAGAGTCTTGTGAAAGACAGGCAACAATTTTGGAGCCTATTTCATATATTCCCCTCTTTAATCTCAGCCTTTTAATCTTACTTCAATCTAAAACCATTTCTGGTTGACGTCTCCTGCTTCGTGCAGGGGTGACCCACACAGCCTTTGCTCAGAAATCCACTGCCAAAACTCTTCTTCCAGAGCCTCTGCACTTCTTAGATCACCACCAGGCAAAATTCTTTGGTGCACCATAAACTGCATTTAGAAATGGTTCTTAGGGAGGTACTTCAGGAATGAGAAATTCTCAACGAATAAGGTGAAAGTTTCCTCTCTTTCTCCTCTCCTCTCCTCTCCTCTCCTCTCCTCTCCTCTCCTCTCCTCTCCTCTCCTCTCATCTCCTCTCCTCTCCTCTCC
>JAYDZK010000066.1:1979374-2006763 GCA_034509185.1 Euphonia xanthogaster | reverse complement strand
CTCCTCTCCTCTTCTCTCCTCTCCTCTCCTCTCCTCTCCTCTCCTCTCCTCCTCCCTTCCCCCTGGCACAGCTCCCAAATCCCTCCTCAGCCTTTCTCTGGGAATTCTGTGTCCTACAAAGCTCTTAACAAGTTCTTTTCCTGAAGAGAATATTCTGATGGAGACATTGAGGGCGATGCACGTGGTGCCATCTTCTAGAGAGCCATGCACAAATATTCTAACAGATGCTGGTGGGCATAGTTAATAGATATCCTTAGCTAAATTAAAAACAAAGAGCAAATCCCAAACCCAGAGAAAAACCCCAAAACCCAAGCCCCAGAAAACCTGCTGGAAGTTTTACAATTTTCTAAGGTGTTCCTACTTCTTCCATTCTTATTATCCAAAACTTCCAGCATCTAAGGCCAATCCTGTTATAAAGTGGTGACTGAGGTGATGCAGCACTGCCCAAATATTGAACCAAACTCCAACATCAAAAGTCTTGTTAAAACTTGCTTTTTCTCTTGTATGTATTCTTATCATATACTGCATTTTTTCACATTAAAATGAAACCCCCTTTTATTTCAAATACCCCAACTTTAACAGAACTGTTTCCCATGTTGGAATGAGATGATCTTGAAGATCCCTTTCACCCCAGACAGTTCTGTGATTTTTTTTCTCCAGAGTAATCAGCTTTTATTTTTTTCCAGTGCCCATTTTACTGCTTCACCTCTCACTGCAGTACTTTACTGCCTACTCACTGCTAATCTGGCTTATTTTTCAGAGGCCATCATCGATGTTTTCTGTCTGTAAGCAACTTAGTGCTACAATAATAAAGGAAGCAATATAGGAAAAAAAGAGAGAGGCTTGTTTGGAAAGACATTGCAATCATTTCTGCCCACTTAGAAATAATTTATTTTTTCAACTTCCCTGCTACTTAAAAATTAAATGCACTCTCAAAGGTAAAAAGAAGGGAGAAAAAAAAAGTGAATTCAATTCCTTGCAATGCTTGATGGTGAACACGCATCCATAGTTTAAAAGTGAAATTGTGTGCATGGAAACCTATGGATCAGCCATGCAGGTAAACAAATGAAACCAAAAAATTAATCCAAAATGAAAAAGTCTAAGCACAGAGTTATTTTCAGCGAGGACAGCAAATGGAGTACAGGCATGCTGGGTTTGAACTGGGAACTCACCAAGGAGCTTTTATGGAAAAACATCCTGCTCCAAACAGGTAAGGTCTTCACGGAAAGGGGAAAAATGCACAGAAATTAGATGAGAACTCGATACCCAACAAGTACACTGTATATCATGCAATTAAGATTTCTGCAGAAAGTGAACAGAATCGTTGTTAGACCCCTTGCTGATGGCCTGGAGGAGCTGCCAGGGGAGCAGCAGTGCCCAGGGCACAGTCCCAGAGGTGGCACAAAGCTGGGCTCAGAGTTAGAGCTGGGGTTAGGCACAGCTCAGGGTCCCCTCCAATCTGCTGCCAAAGCTGGGGCTGCAGCAGATACTGAAGTCAGAAGTGACAGGAAAAGGGAATTAGCATCCAAATCAGCCAGAGGTGGGGGTTTGCCATGGAACACTGCGGGCTGAGTGGGGCAGAGTTACTGAGAGGAGGTCAAATAAAACCCAGAGCTGCAATCAGAACCTTTTGGGCACAATTCCTCAGCCTTTTGCTAGGACAGAAACAGCCATGAAATTCAACTTTTCTTCCCCCCCTTTAAAGCTTGCACAGATGCAGGAAAGAGAGGCCTAACTCACTTCAAATGTATTTGATGCTCAATCACCAGATCTAGAGCTGAGTGCTTTTGGCCACCCGACAATTTACACCATGATTTGATTTCATGTTCTGCTCAAGTATTTTGCACAGTGGAGAATTTGTAACCCTGTATTAATCTGAGGGAATTTTCAATGGGTATCTCCCTTTAAAAAGCCACTGCCACACTGACATTTGCATAAATCTGAAGAGGAGCAAAAGGAGGCAAATTTAGAGCTACTCACAGGCTCAAGGCTTCTTTTGAGTCTCATTTGGGATGTAACATCATCCACAAAATCACTAAATAATTGATTTTGTAAATGCCAATGGTTCTGTTTTCTTTCCACACTGACTCAGCAGTAAGTTCTGGGTAGTTGAAACAGGTGAAATATTTCCAGGCAATGAATTACCAGAAAATTCCAGCACTGAAGGATGTATGAAGCACTCAGCCATAGACCAACACAATTAAAAGGATACCAGCCTGATAAAAAAGAATTCAGTGAACTAAATCTGACATGAGCACAACATCAATGAATGAAGGGATCCTCTCAAAAAACATTCAGGTGAAGGTACAAACCTAAGACAAATATTCTTCAACATGCAAAGATGCAAACAACCAATAAAGAACAGAATATTACAGAAAAAAACCTATTTTTAATTAGTACTATAGGCCAAAAAAAGTCAAAATGCTTTTGAGTTCCATATAAGGGACTGGCTTTTAACTTCCTGTATTTAATAAATTGCTTAACATTTTTGGGGACAGAGCTCATTTGACAGAACCAACTACCCTTCTAGACCTAATGTATCATCTTTGAGCAGTGGTAAAACCCAATTAAATTGTCTGAACTGAATGATCTCCTATAAAGTCAGCACATCCAGTCCCCAAGTCTAGAAGATGAGTCCAGCACTATTGCACTGCTTAAATATTTAATTGAAAGCTAAATCTCCTGCATAACCCAAAGCAAACATAATTTAAAACCTGAAATGTATCGAGTGTGAACTTGAAGAGTCATTGGAGAGTGGTTGGATCTGCCTGGGAGCTTACAATTCAATTTCTAAATTATCATCAGGGATGTTTTGGACACTATTTCTTTTTCTTCTTCTCTGCCTCAATCGCTCTGTCTTCAAACCTCAGGCAAACAACACCCAGCTGAGCTAAGTGTGTGTAAACATTTCAGAAGACAACACTGGCTTTTTCTTCTTCCACAGCTCCTATATTGACCTGATTGTACTTGCCAATTAACAAATTCTCTTCATTTAATTACTAACTGGCCTAGGTGGGCTTCAGCTGAAGGTTTTGTTTGGTTAGTTTTGGATAGAAAATGGATAGAAATGGATAGAAAATTTTGTATCATGAAGAAAATGTAATTACACTTCCAAAGACTAGAGCAGAGTCGTATTTAAATGCTTTACGTGTAAGAAAATCAACTCAGTACCTCCTCTGTGCTCAAAAGACCTGATTTCTTTAAAGACAACCATTTTCTCCCTATGATATTTATATAAGCAATTGTTTTCCCCTATTTCCCTCACATAATATGGCTGGAATGCTAATTGAGAGCGAGAGAGAATTCACAAATTACAGGATAACCCAACCTTGAAGAGACAGCACCAGATGGCTGCGCTCGGTGACAGCGAGAGAGCAGCGCCAAGGCAGAAGCTCACCCAGGTTTCCCTTTCCCAGAGCCAGGGAGAAATTCCAAAGATGCTTTACCATTCAAAGTTCTGACAGAATTTTCGCAGCTTCTTACTTGGTTCTGAGTTTTAGCAAATTGAAAACTGAAATACTTTGATTTTGTGTGGTTATGTTTAATAAACCTATTTAAACTTTTAATAAGCTCTGCAATACCCATTTATTCTAACCCTCATCATGCCAAATTCAGAATCCTTACAGAAAGAGTAACATCTGAACAAACTTCAGTGCAAATAATTGTATTTTGTATCAATTACAAATCATTACAGCAGTTGCTTTGTTACTAAAATACACTATAAAAACTAAGAATGATATAAAATACGTCTGAGAAATGTGCCAGAAAGAGAATGTCTGGCTTCAGACAATTGTTCTGAGCTCTTTAGCTTTACTTTTTTTTTCCTTCTACTTTTTCAGTTATTTTTTCCTAATTAATTTTACCATAATGTGGTGATTTTGCACCACTTATTTTTGTTTGCTGCAGTAGCTGATTCTGGGATAAATGAAGCTCCCTGAGACAAAATAAACCCAAGATATATCAGTAGCTTTTTCTGCATAGAAAATTAGAATGATAAAATTGCATCAGACACTTTACCTGCTTGCCCCTTCCTCACTGAGGGTGGAATGAGGGATGGGGTGAAGAAGGGATAGAGTTTCATGTTTAAAAATACAGTACCTAAATCTCCTGGCTGGAAATAAAGCAAGGTTTATCCCTCTGCTGCAAGGCCCACTGGATTTCTGTGTTTTCACCAGGCTCAGCTAATGCAGGTTCCATCCTGCTGCTCACTCCAGCAAGGATGAACTGGGGAGGGAAGTATGATGCAAATATAATGACCCTGTCCCCTCAGGAGTTAAACAAACGCTGCTGTCAGAGGAGCCAACTTCAACCACAGTTTTTCTTTTGGGGCAATTATTGTATCTTTTCTTTGCCTCCTTCCCATTACAGCTCATCCATGTCCCCACTGGAAACTGACTACACCTCATCCCACAAACCCAGGGAACTCTTATGGAGTTACTGCAGGGCACAAAGCTGAATTCTAGAATGTTCTGATTCACTGCCCTTTCTAGACAATGAGATGGATCATACAGCTCTGCCCCCTTCCAGCCTATAAGCTCTTTGTAAATGAGCAATGAATTAACCCATTCACCAGCCTTGACAAGAAATTCAGCATTACTATCAAAATTTGGAGAGGAAACTGAGGCACGGATATGGAAAGACTTATTAAATCCAGCTCTTGTGCTGTCCTGCATCCCCCCCTAATCTTTAAAACATCAGAAGCTTCCTTACTCATTAGTGTTAGAGCCCCTCTGGGAAAGCCTGAATGTGCTGACAGCACAAACTGCAGGCAAGCCAGTCAATGGGATGACAAAACGTAGGGACAAAAATTAAGTGCTTGATGAAGGTGCAGAAATTACAGTGGGAGACTTGAAAAGGCAGAGGAAGAAGCAGAGGGCAGGGAAGAAGGGATGGAAGGCAGAGGGGATGCTCCAAGATACTCCATGCTGACAATGGAACTTGCATTCAGAGCAGTGACTGATCAGAACATGTTCCAAAATCTACATGTTTGCAGGAGGAGGAAAAAAGCATCTGTGATGAACAGCACGGTCATGACACAATTCCAGACTCCATCTTTCATTCCCATAGGGCTACAGGGAACACTTTTAAAAAATTTACTGCCATTCCACCTGTCAAGCAACATGACATGCTTTGCAGCTCTGCTCCAGACACATGATATTAGCAGCACTGATCACTCCTTTCAGTACCTGGAAAATATTTTGCTGTCTTGGATACCGGCAGAACAAACCCCAGCTCGAGTTTTTGGTTAATAAAATCTACAAGACTTCATGAAGGTTTAATATGAAAGCAGCTGATGTCAGGAGCAAATAAAACGGACAAATCCAGCCCTCCCATGATATGGCATTTGAGCCTTGCTTGAATGTTGCAACAGATTAAATTTTTAATTCTTTCAAAGCCACGAGCACGGGAGAGGAATCTCTGACTGGAGGAGCCGAGTGACGCCGAGCCCGGCTCCTTTTCTGATGGCTGCACAATCGGAGGCTCAGCAGCTGCTCCCAAGGAAGAGCCTTGTTTCCTCGGAGCAGCGCTCAGAGGTGCTGACCATGTAGGTGTAAATACATCTGTCTTTTGCCATTTGCAGTAATACATGCCTCCTCCACTTCTCCCAGCGAGGCAGATGGTCCCTGTCCTGTCGAAATCTTACACTGCACAGACTTCCAGTGCTATGTGTTTGCAGAAATATGAGGGCAGATGTTAAATATGTTAAACACACGCTTTGCCCCCTGGAGGTTTAAGTTAAGGCTGCTGTCTCAATTTGGTCATTTTAGGCATGCCAGGCTTCTTGGATCCTAGGCATTCCTCTTAAATCCCTGCTTTATAAATAACAGCTTTTCATGTTAATTTTGTGTACTTTCATCAAATATTTTGGATGCAGAACAAATGAAGGAAGCTCTCGGCTTACCGTTACAAGGCTACGTGGGCTGTGCTGAAAATTATGATCCTCATTCATGAAAACTCTATTTACACAGCAGGGTATTTCCCATGACTGTTGTTTCCCCCCCTTACATAAGCCTCACTGAGCATTTTAAATTTAATTAGTTTTAAAAATTATGTAAAATGCAACAGAGACAGTTTGTGAATAGTATAATTTACCATAAAACTACAAATAAGAACACTCCAAATATGTTTTAGATGTTTAAGAATAAAACATTAAATAAAATACTGCAGACTTATTACAATTGCAATAATTTTAGAAAGGTTTCTTGGTATAACACAGCATTAAGGAAACCTTTGTAAAGAATTTTACAATAAATAGGACTGTAAACCAAGAGCTGTTTTCCAAATCCTTCTCCTCACTGCTCCCATTACCTGCCTCCCCTGGCAGGCCCTCAGGTGAATTTTTAATTTCTTTCTCTGCCGTGTCCCACCTGGTTCTAAGTGTCTATTCCAGTTCTGGGAGCCCACATTTATATTTCTGTCCTTCACTGGCTGTATTCTCAAGTCAGGTTTTTGGTATTTCCCCTCTTTGAGGAACTGTGACCTCCTGCCCTGTGACAACCTCTCCCTGATCCCACCTCCCTTCCCGTCCTCATCCAGGATCACACCTGGATATGCTTCCAAAATTCACCTGAGCAGCAGCAAAATCTTTTTCACTCAGCTTAAACTGAGCAGAAAACTAAAAAGGCAAAAATAAGCAAATGAAATGTGTCTGTGGAGAAAGCTAAACCTCAATATGACCCTCAAACTGTTTCTTCACTGCTTCTGAAGTTCCATTTCCAGTTATCTGTGAGGTTCAGGAATTTCTCCCTGTGCTTGGGGCAGCTGTGTGTCTGTGGCTCACGTTTGGCCCAGTGAGCCCCGTGAAATTCCCGTTTCACGGCAAGGCTGGCACGGGATGGTCGGACAGACGCGAAGGGATACGCACGTGCACAGCCCAGCCCCTGAGTGCCAGCACTCACACCCAGAGCACCCAGCTACAGGGGATTTCACAGCATGTCCTGAACTCCAGCACAAACATGGGAATTACACAGGGAGAGAGGGAATAGCCGCCAGCTCTCGCCTGAAAAATAATTCCCGGTTCATGAAACGCAAGGGAAAATTCACCTCACGAGCAGGGCTTGAGCAAGAAAGCACTGAAGCAAGGGAGGCAGTGCCTGTGTTTGCCAAAATGCAGGAAAAGGTTAGGAACTGTGGGACTCGCAGCTCTTTTGTCCAACCACATGCCATGCTCAGATCTAATTTCCTTAAAAATATAAAAGCCCCCCGAAAACTAACGGATCGATCAGATTTTTAACTGGAAAATATTCAGGAATTCAAACAACCAGAAAATGAGAGAGGAAAAATATAATCATCACCCTGTAGCTTTAATTACAATAAAAGAATATTTAATGTTTAGCAAGAGAAAAATGTCAGCTGTTGGACAGTAATAATTAATTTAAAATTGCTATGGTTTACAAAGCTGATAAAATCTTATAATATATATATTTAGAGAAGCTTTTCCCAAGAAATGCTTTGAACTGTTTTATCATGGCACATGAGAAGTGCCAAGGTGCAGCTGATTCTGGAGTGGAAATTCACACATGAATTACCCAGTCCAGAACAGTGCAACAGAGGAAAAACAAGGTCAAGAAAACAGTGGGATTAAGTTTTGCCTTTCTGCTGAACCTGGCTTACTGTCTTTCTAGTTCTGATGGTCAAAAATCATTTCTGCTTGAAAAGGTTGGAAATCAAAATAAACAAACTTGGGAAAAAAAGTAAAGCCATATTTTATTCTGATTAAATACAGCTCTGCTTATGTTTCATTCCAATTCCTGGTGTGAAAATGTCTTCTGACCCACCCAAATGAATATTCCTGAATTTACAGAGGTTTGTTTGCAGGTTCTATTTATTTATCTGACGTTTTCAGTTCCTCTTCCTCCCACCCCTCTTCTGCTGCTATTAAATTACATACACTGAAATTAAAATGGGGAATAAAACTAAATCTCACTAATAACACAAATGATTTCCCCATGAATCATAGAGGCAGAGGAAGGTTTGTGCCACTTACCCTGTGCGTTTGGTGATGGTCCCTAATGTCATTGGCTGCTTGATTTGAGCAAGAGGCAGCACCACAGTCAAGCTTGGGAGAGGCAGGAGCCGAGGATTCCCGGGATTGTTGTTTGTGAAGTTATTGTAAGTGTCTTGGCTGTTCAATTTACCTTGATGGGACAGAGATGCAATAAAACACATTATTGGAATTTTTTCTTCATTCATCATTTCTACGTCTGCCTGAAGTAAGATAAAAAAGACAAAAAAATAAAAAAAAAACCCCACAACCAAGCTGCTGTTGTAATAAAAGAAATAAAAAATTTAAAACCAACCATTGTTTCAGATAAAGAAAAAATTACAATGGAAGAAGCAATTACTAATTTTACATATGAGGATAAGGAAGGATTCCTTTCCATGCAAGGGAAATGATTCCTGCTGCTGCTGCTGCTTGCCTGGCAGTTTTGTTCACCGAAAAGTTTTTGAGTTCGATTTGAAGGACAAGCCCTGGATTCCAATTCTCTATTTAAAAAAAAGGAGTAGCTGGAAGGGAATTATTTTCCTAAAGTACCACATACAGTGTTGGTAATTGGAAGTCCTGAAAAGGTCGCTTTTGTTGTCTCGACGGATAAAGACATACAGAATAATCATCTGCAGAACTAAGGCTGGAGGGAAATATCAAGTAACTATGTCAAATAAAGCCACGCCAAACTAGATGTAAAAATCAAAAAAGTATCAAAAAAGTAACAAATTTCATATCCATTCAAAAAGACGAAAATGAAACACAGGTACCGAAAAAAAGGAAAAGGAAAACATAACAAAAAAAGCCCTCAACAACCCTAAATTTAGCTGATTTCAAAGAGGTCTGTGCTGGATGGATGCCCAGTTTGGATACGCTTTCTTACTCGCTGTATCACTCTGTAGTCACAACCTTTCATTCTTCAGTTGGAAAAGGAAACTAGCTCCAAATTTCATGGACAGTAAAGAAAGAAATGTGAAGAAACCAAAGAAAGAAGTTAAACAAAAAAAGGGGCCAGTCTGTTTATAGCAGAATCAAAAGTACTTTAAATAGACAAGCAACCATGAATTAAAAGGTTTAGATCATTAACTTGTTTTTCTGGGCTCCTATAATGCTGTGAAACGCTGGCTTTGTTCTCAATCAAAAGGGAACCATATTGGGAATTAGGTTCCTAAATAACCGATGCATTCTACACAGATATTATACAAATCCCAGGCCAAATCCATACAATCTGCCTCAAGAGCAGCCACCTTTTTTCAAGGAAGAAAAACAGCACAGCAAAGGGTTTCTCACAGGAAGCTGCCTGAAAAGCTTTAATGGTACTTCAGATGGATTGAAAATAGGAAAAGGAAGGCGGAAAAATCTTAATGAATGTCTCATCATCCTAAAGACACTCAATGCTTCCTTCACCCTTCTTTTAATACTCTACAACTGTAAGCTTGGGGGTTTTATTTGGGTTTTTCTGCAAAGCCCCCAGACCTCTGCATCTCAGAGAAGCACAATAACAGAAATGATAAAATTACAAAGTGTATTTTGTGGTAAGTATCTGGCCTGAGCATCCATCAATACGTTTTAAGAGAAATAGAAAGGCTTTAATGAAGAACAAGCCTATTGAAGTTCCCAGGGAGCAGATTTCATTAATAGCAATTTTCCTGCACCAACTTGAAATACAAAGAAAAAGGAAAAGGAAAAAAAAAACCCAGCTCAGTTTTAAATAAGACTGAGATGCAATTAATTTTTTTAATTAGTTTAATAATGCATTTTTTTGTTTTTTTCAGAAATACATATGAATAGCTTTGTGCATTATTGTCTAATTAGTCACTGTTCCTGCAGCCAAGGCCTCTCTGGAAGTGTCTCCCTCTCCCATACTCCCCTGGATCTGCATGGGCACAGCAAACACCACAGGTACCTACTGAGGAAGCTCCAAATGTCTGTAATTTGTTTTCTATTACTTGTTCAGAATCTAATGATTAACTCTGAACTACTGATCCACAGGCTGGGTTGGAACAGCCCCCTCTCCCCTCTCAAGGCACATTTCATGTCTGAGTGCCCTCTGCTCCCAGCTTCATGTGGTTTTCCATATGCAAAGCCTTCAGCTGATTCCATGGATTATTTGCATGCAGAGAAATGAGGAATTTCCGGATGTCCTTCCTACACAAGGACGAGCTGCTCCGCTTCCATACAAGTTGAGGACTCCCAGAGCAGTTAAGGATACTCAGAAAACTACTTGAGATTATCTCATCCCTTCAGACATTTTACTAATTGTAGGAACAACATCTTACAAATTCTTGAGTCTATAGACTCATATATAAGGAAACATAATAAACTCCCCCAAAAAAGCACTAAATATAAAAAAAGAATGAAAATGTGTAAAAGATATTCTGGAAGGGACTAAAATGTAAGATGATTCTTCTTTGAGAAAGAAACCAAAAGACACCAGGAGGTCAAGCATTTAATTTGTAACTATGTATTTGGAATATAGCTAAACCTGATGTATACAAACCTCAATAAAAAATTAACTAAACCAGACCTCAGAATGCACAGCACTTCACAGCACAAACACAATAAAAAAATTCTGCTGTGACAAATGGAAAAGCTGTAAATACCAAACATATGTCACAATAACCATTGCCTGCCAACCTGCATTTTCTGCTGCAACAGTCAGTTGCTTCACTGCAAAAATTATAATTAAAAGTGATAGTAGTCAAAAATTAAAAGTTGGAATGCTACAAAGAGGAGAGAAGTTATTTTTCACGGAAAAGTTGTTCTTGTAAATCTGACTACAAGAGTATTAAGGTGGTGGGGATGATTAAGGTTAAAGAAAATCCCCTAATTTTCTGGTGTGCTGCTGTACCCATCCAGGAACCCCAAAAATTACCCTTCCCTTCCTCCAGCCCTTCCAAGTAGGAAGCTCCTGCAGCAAACAGGAGTTGTGTGTGCACAGGGCAGTCAGATCAGGCCAAAAGAGCACAAAGAATGCAGCCAAGCATCAACATTATTTCTACAGCTCAAGCCGTTGTTGATTCACTGTCAAAGGACAAGCAACAAATAAGCCAAAGCTTAAGTCTGCTAGAAATATCCAGTATTTCTCATCCAGCAGAAGGCTGAACTCAAGTTACCTCCCGACATGTGGACAGTGCATTTAACTGTAAATGGCTGGAGACTGACACACACAGATCTCATCCTACAGACTACCCCAGGAATGCTTTTATTGCAATCAATCATCACCATCACAATTCCAGGCAAACATGTCCTCTCAAGGATCATTTCCAGTGGAGCATCCCAAGCAAGGAGGCACTTTCCCCTGGTAATCACCCGGAGCCCTCAGGAGCCCGTGCAAGGCGTGGGGTCAGGTATTTGTCTTTCCTTGGGCTGCCATAGAGGAGATTTTCATATCAGAGCTGTGCATGGGATACACTCAAGCCAGTCTAGGCTGGTAAATCTCTTACTAATTTTACCAAGGGACTTCCAAAAGGCTGAGGATGCCATGGCTCGGGAGTCTGACAAGTTTATCTGCAAGTGCAGCCTTACTTTGGGCAAACATTGCCTAGTGAGACACTGAAAACCCAATCCACTGGGTTTGGACCTGTTTGCTGAGAGTCTGCAAAACCACCAGCATCTCACCCCCCAAAACCTGAACCACTCTTTTCCAGACATTTTATTCCACTGACACTCAAAGGAGAAATGGATTAAGCTGAGGATAAAAGCGAAGAAAGAAAACAACAATGGGCTTTGTTGTCGGAGGGAGGGAGCGGCCGCCGGGCCGAGCTGTATTCCCAAACCGGCCATCACCGACAGACTCACTTCCACCGAGGAAACAAGGGAGGCCTGCAAGGGCCGGACAGAAGAAATCCCAGCAGACAAAGAAAAAACAAATTAAAAGCACCGTTATAAAATACAGATGCTAGAAGGAAAATAAACTTCGCAAGATTTAGTGGGTTTTGACAAAGTTGGACATCTGTGGAAAAGCCATCAGGAGCAGCTCTCCCAGGTATGGCTGGACAGGCTCGGGGTCCCCACAGCATCTCTTCCCTCCTCAACCCCTGGGCAGAGACACCCTCAGCTCTCCATAAACCTCAAATGTTAGATCTGTAAGTTACTCTGTAGGCCTGAATATGAGATGAAAACATTTGATCAAATCACACTTTTTAAAGTTTTCAATCTGTATTTTTGGATAAGAAAGGAAAGCTACATCAAGGGGAAAACATTCAAGACTTGCAAGCTTCTAACACTGCTCAAAAAGCAATCAAACAATGGAAAGCAATTAACACAGTTACATGTTCTCCTCTGATCAACTAAGAGCCTTGATGAATTCAGGCCAGGTTTCAAATTGGTCAGCGTTTGAGCAGAGCACTTGAGGGCACTGCTGTCAGAGATCATCTCTGAGGAGAGAGGAGAAACACCCTGATTTTTGGCACTACTAATGAAACAATTAGACATCCAAATGCAGCTTGGCAGGGACATTCCCCACACTCAGCAGCAACACAGTGTGGCAAAAAGACTTTATAAGATCCTGAAAGAATGATGTGGAGGAAGCCCTGATACTCTGCTCTTCAGACCATGCACAACACCACATTAATGCAACCAAACCACTTCTTATCTGATTTCAAATGAGTTTGAATCTACCAGTACCACAGATCCCATTTGAGCATGGAAATTATCTCCTAAATCACAGCCAAGCTTAAAACCAAAACTACACCTTCATACCTAAGGGATGCAAACACCAACTTATCAACAAACTGAAATTAAACCCTTTTAGCTGTTAAATTTCAGCATGTGTATGACATGTCTCCAAGTGCTGCAGGATTTTCTTTGGTGTAAAATGCCAGTGAGCAAAGCAAAGAGGACTTGGCCCAGACAATTTTTTTCTGGTAGGAAAGTAATGATCAGAAGGATTTTAGCTTCTCTGTACACTTTATTTGAAAAACTAAAGTGGTATCAAGCACCTCTCAGCCTTATAACAAAATGCTTCTATGTTGATTTTTTCCATTTTTCTTCCATTACTCCAATACAAAAAGCTTAGTAATGCAGTGTCATTAAAATTCAAACCCTACTTGATTAGCTTTTATATCTTCCAGTATTTAACAGACTCCATTTCAAAGGGTACCACAAAGTCTACTGACATTAACACTACATATAAACATCTATAATTTGGTAAATAAAAATGCAGTAACTCCAGGCTATGCAATCATGTGGAGGCCAAGTTACAGGAAAATTAACCATGTTTGGCCATTATTTCTGTTTAGTGTAACACTGAGGATTCCTCAGCTAAACATTCCCAAATCGTATAACGCACGGGAAATAAAATCCTCTCTAAGTGGTAGGCAAAAAATGGCAGGAAAAACAGAAGTGTCATGGATGTGGTGGTTTATTTTGCTTTGCTTTTTATTCAATACAAAAAGTTTCCCGGATGAGAATGGAAAGCTTCCCAGCTTCAGTTCCAAGACTTTCACCCTCGTTTCTGACCTTTCCTCAGACATGTTCCAGTATAATCTGTAATCTACTACAGTCGGAAGAGGAAACAGCAGCGCCCTGGTGAGAAATGCTGCCTTGTGACCCGAGCAGAGAACCCAGCGGAAGCAATGCTGGCTCGCGGAGTCCTTGGAAGAGCCTGACAGACAAACTCAGTAACGGCCCGGGAAAGGCACCCAGCACCACGAGCCCTAATTACTGCCAAAGTGGGCTTTTGCTTTCATGTCTTGTTTTATTCAGTCCAACATGTGTTATCTTTCTTTGTAGAATGCTAGACATTTTCCTAGAAAAAGCCAGGAAACGAATTATTTTAGTTAACGATCGCCTCTCAATTAAAGTTACATTGCCATTTCCTTGAATTGTGTCCTATCAAATTTAAACTCATTTCACACCCTAACCCTCAATATTTCCAGTACAATTAGACCCATTAAAGGAGGAATATTATGTCTTAGCTCCTGCACACATATCATGTAGCTACTCAGAGCTAAACCTATCACTAACTTGCTTCCATTGGAATGGATGGGAGAAAATAACACAGCCGGTTGTTTTTGTAACATTTAAATCCGTTTGATATGGAACCTTTGGAAACACAGCTGCACTAAATCTCACAGTCACCCTAAGAGAGCAGAGCTTGCTCTCTGCTTGCATCCAGGCAAGGCATGTGATGGTGACAGCCCCTAAGCCAGAGTGCTCAGCAGAGACACGCAAGCGCCAGCCCAAACGTCTCGGTCACTGCCGGGACAGAGTCCCCTGCCCTCTCACCCGAGCTCCTTGAACTTCAGCAACATCCACTCAAAATCTGAACATGGCCTCATAACAGTCCCTTCCTCCCTCTGGAGTTTTTCTACTATTTTGAGTTTCAGGAGCTTTGTCCCTCAGTTATGAAGTGTCCTTCTCACTGATACCCAATAATCTCCTCCTTTGCTCAGCAGAGAAGGAACTCTGACCCCTTTGCTGCCTGTGCCTCTACCTGGACAAAGATGGATTTCCTTAGAGAACAACCCCTCCACCATCACAAACACAAGTCAGGCATAACAATCATCTTTCAGGACTTATTTAACTAAAAATACTGTTTGTGCAAGGCTCAAGTCCATGTATGGGCAAAACTCAAAATAAACCCAACCAAACTGGTTTGCCAGCTGTTGGCTTCAGGCTTCGTGCAGGCAGCGGCGGCAATGCTTCAGCGGGGCTGTTCCAGATGGTGCTACCAGCCAATGCAGCCAATCTGGCCACCCTCTGCTGGGTCCTCTCCAGCAAAGGCCAGGGCCAAGTCCATCCTCTTTGAACCAGATCTTGCACCTTCAGCTCTCCACAGATGGGAAGACTGCACGATTAGTTTCTCACAACTACTACAGGTATAGCTGCACAGTATGCTGCAAACAAGCACGAAGGAGCAGTGCCATCCTCCCCAGCACGTGGCTGTAAGCCAGCTCTGGGCCAGAGGCTGTGGCTACCACAGCTCTGGACTGGAGTTTGCAAACTCTTGAGAGGACAGGACTGCCTGAGCTCAGACTAACAGTGCACTAATGAGGTTATCGTGCAGGCAGCCTCCGGGCACTGGGGAGAGGCTCTGTTGCTCCCATTTCTTGCACATGGGAATTTTGCTAACACTGTCTGCTGGTGAATGATGAAGCGCTTGAGAAAACAAGAATGCGCTATTGCTGCCCCTCGTTGTGTCCATCCATCATAATTCACATCAGCACAGATTCCAATTCAAAGCCTTCTTTCAGAACGACTCCAAGTGCTTCAGCATTGTAAACTTTGGAAAATTTTGGTGTCTCAGACTTCTCTTCCAAATGATACAGAATAAAGTTATCTTTGAGAGCTTAATGTTTTTTGTACTGAGCACAGTCAGAAAAACTCATCCGCTGGTCATAGAAACTGCAGAATGAACCGGGCTGGGAATTCCTGAAGGACATCTCTGTGTGCAAATGTGTTCAGTGAGGAGATAGGGAAAGTTTAATGACAGCCCCCTACCCAAAGGGCTGAGCCAACTACAATTTATTTTCATGATAAACTACATGGTAATACATCTGTGATTTTTTTTATCCTCACCTTTCCATCTATGCCTTATTTTCCCTCTGGTTGCAACCATAAGAACAAATATTTTAGCATCTGAATTCAATCCCGGTTGAATACACGAGACTTATCCCAAGTTATGTGGAAAAAAAAAGAAGTGCCTTGAGAACCACTGCATTTGAGAACTTGATAATAATATCCATGGGTAATTATAATAAATGGCTTGTCTGAAAAACCCATAGGATAGGAACTGAAGCAATCTGTCCCTCTTGCACCCACCACACACCCTTGGCAGCTCTGCTCTTTTACCCATGACCGTTGAGGATGTTTTCTGGCTCCGTGACAGCATCGTGACTCAGGTCATGAGAAGTGTCAAAGATGCATTTCCTTGAGATGGGAAAAAGCAACTGATTTTAACAGCCCACAAGGGCTAAGCGAAAAAGAAGAAGCTCAATCAGCATATTTAAGGGTAAAGATAAACCTTTTAAAAGATAGAAGTATATTTTATTTCTAATCTTAATGCTTACGTTTCTTTCCATAAAGCGTTTACATTTTTCAGGCTACCAAAGATGCACAGTTGATTAAATGCCTTACTTAAGAATAATAAACTGGGGAAAAAAAAATAGGGCAGCAAGGGCAACACCCATTTACTGCATAATCCATCACCAATCGTATAGACAGAGAGTCTGATTGAGGCTGCAGACACCAGGGAGCAGCCCTGGATTCCCAGAATACCCACTGCCAGGGGAAGCAGAAGGTGTTTGGGCTTGAACTCAGCATGTCCATCAGATAAAATGATTGTTCCCACCAGCTCTTGCCCTATTCCTTCCCCTCGTTGGTTACTTACACGGAGCTTCACATGCTTTCACCTTCCCTCATGCCAAACCTCCCTTGTCATGCAACACCCTCCATACTTAAACCTCCTCCTTCAGCTGATACAGTCTCTTGAAAAACTCTAGATTCTACTTTCTCACCTTCTGATCCAACATACTACAGGCTTGTATCAGGTGAGCAAAGCTACTTTCTGTCATTTCACTGATGGCAGCTCCCTTGAACCACTTACATTCCTTGACCCACCAACAAATGTCTGGACTGCAGTGTCTCCCCTGTGCTAGTCCACTCTTCTCCTGACCTAATTCCAGCCTTTCCCCTTTGTGATTTGGCCATGAACCATGCAGAGAATCTTTCCTGCGTCACTCCTTCAGTGACCAACTCTTTTCAGCTGCCCTGTGTCCTAGGTTTACTCCAAATCTCAATCCTAGTGATGGCTTTTATGCTGATCGCACTCAATTCAGCCTGAACTGAGGGTACTGAGAAAATGTAAAGTCGAGCATGTTCCTTCTCAAAGATCATTACTATCATTATTTATCAATTTCCAATTGGCAACTGCAAAACCCGATCAAAGCACTGCATCAGCTGCAGGATGTCTTTACTACTTGCAGTGTGCAAAAAGGAAATGCACTAGCCTGTCTTTTATGTACCTGGCTAGCTGGGGAGATTTGTGGATGGAAAAACATGGGTTTACTGTAAACTAAGAGGGAGTAATCAAAGGAACAATTGAAATAACCATAGAATTACAAACTGTCATTCACTAAATCATTTTCAGATAAACATTTAAAATTGCAGTTACCACTTTGTGGACTCCCTCAGTACCTGACTCTGACACATCAGCACTTGACCCTCTCAAAATTTCCTTCCATTTGATGTTACCAAGACTGCAATCATCCATCTTGACAGGAAAACTTCGTTGGGACGCTCACATCTGTGGTAATCCCACTCCTCTCTGCCTCCCCATTCCCTTCACCTCATGATCCATCTCTGCCAGCACGGTCTCCTGTGTGCTGCCAATTATTTCCCCTCTGTCTGTCTCCCCACAGCCTCTCTGAAACAGTTTGCTCTGGCCACTGCTACATCATTTGCTGTGCTAAA
This sequence comes from Euphonia xanthogaster, assembly GCA_034509185.1. Lineage (NCBI taxonomy): Eukaryota > Metazoa > Chordata > Aves > Passeriformes > Fringillidae > Euphonia > Euphonia xanthogaster. Next base: position 1,989,359 of record JAYDZK010000066.1, on the reverse strand, counting down.
TCACTCAGTCATAGGTTTTTACACTCCCTATCTCCAGAGCTGCAATTCCCTTCTGATGTCCATCTCCTTCAATTTTCAATCTATCCAGAATATTTGAAACTTCTCTTTCAAATATCAACATGAACATGCCCCAGTCTTCGATCTGTGCTGTTTACAAAAAACCTGCTTCAGAAACAGTTGATGTACAAACACGAACTTCCCTTGTGACAGAATTTATCAGTCCACTTCCCTACTTATCTGAAGAGAAGGGATCTTTTCCAATACACCACCCACTTCTTTCACTCCACTGATTCTCTACCAATTATCAAAAAAAAAAAGGAGGACGAGGGGGGGTAAAAGGCAGCAAAAACACAGCAAAGACAGCTTCCTTAAACCCAGCAGGCTGCTGGCTGCTTCCCAAACTGGTGATTCCAGCTCTTCCCACCTCTTCTCCCAGCCCTACACGTGGGACCTTCCATCACCACCACCGGGACTGCTTAAGAAAGAAAGAATCATCACTGAATCACAGAATGGCGTCTAAAAGTCACTAGCAGAAAATTCCCACCAGGTAAATTAATTTTGGTTTTTTTCTCAACTGCCTTAAAACCCTGAAGAGAAACTCCGGGTGAAGGTGTGAAGAGAATCGCTCGATGCTTCGGGCAGCATAGAGAAGGTGGAGGGTTTCTATTTCCAAATAAATAAATAAATGAATATTCACGATGCCTATGCAAGCAGCTCAGCGCCTGTATGAGTGAAAAAGAGAGGGGTTTATCCTCGTCGCCAGCATTTGTCCGTGTTACGGCGGTTGCAGGGCAGGGCGCCCTCAGGGCCGGCCCCGCCTGAGGCGCCATGGCCGGGGAGAGGGCGCCCCCTGCAGGCCGCGGGCCGTGAGGCGGCAGCGCCGAGGGAGCCGGCGCGGGCCGCGCGGCCGGGCCGAAACCCGCGCTAAGAAACCGAGCTGCGAAAGGGATTATTAGAAATTATTTGAAATCACGCTTAACTCAAAAAATAGCCGAGTGTGAGGCTGCGGAGAAACACGACGAGGACACGAACAGGAATGTTAAAAGCACGATGAAACAACGCGGCCCGATGCTGCAGCTCGCTCTGCTGTTTCCGCGCACACCGTTTCTGTCGTGAGACGCTACAAAGAGAAAAATTAAACTTAATAGAGAGCTTTCCAAGAACCGTTGTCAGCTCGTGTTCACAGCGCTTCGTGAAGGAACTGCCCTCCAGTGCTTTAAGTTATTATACAGTTAATTTTCTTTGAAACTATTTTTGTCTGCCTCTCTCTAAATAGGTGGTTTCTTAAGTGAGTGTTACTTAAAGGAAACCAATCTGTTTTTCAGGAAGGGCTGATGATGTCAGTCCTTTCAACTCTGCTTTCCCATAAGAATTCTTCTAGTAAAAGGAGTTTCACTCTGGGAAATAGTGAAAAGTGATGTGAAAATATGTAAAGCATCTCAGGCTTCATGTTTATCAAACATCCAGTTTTACGCCTGGATTTTAATCATGTTGCGATTGTGACAAATGAAGGAAAAGCAAGAGAAAACCTTTTGATTTTTAAACTTAGAAAAGATTTTGCAATGAAAAATGTGCCATACTAAAATATTTATAAAGAAATAAATACAAACCTGAATACACTGTATCAAGAACAACATGGTTTTTTAATAATTCTAATTTTATATACTCCCTCTCAGCATCGGTATTAAATCTGAAACAGAACCACAGCGTACTATGAACAGTTTTTTGGCAAATAAATAAATACTTCAATCCCCAATGAAATGCAAGGCAAATTCAGACAGTATCATATTATTATGGAATATTTTTAGTAGGTGTGGATGTGTAGCTGTAGATCCAATGTTAACTTACTGTATTATTATTTGTTCTGGTGCTGGAAATTCCTGCAGCCAACAGCAGAGAAAAGCGAGCGAGCAGAGCTACACAGACTTTATTTCACTTACTGGTGGTGCAAGAATTAGTAACATTCCATAAATTTTAATTTGCAGGATTTAAAATAATTGGAGTTATGTGTAGTATTCAACCGTCCAAGGAAAGCATTGCATTTTTATAGCTAAATGCTCTTTGCTATTCATATGTGTCCTGAAGAGAACACGGAGAAGTTTGCAACACCAAGGACATTGCTCTGCTTTAACGACTCATCCCTTAATGCTCACAGCCTACCTGTGAGACAGGTAAGGACCATAAACCTAATTTTATACAAGTGAAATGTTCACATAAGGCCATACTTTACCCTAATGTTCACCCCAACAACCAACCGATGTTGTAATAGTCTTATAATAGTAAAAGCCCATAAAAGGATCCCGACATAACTCAGATATTCCTGACAGCACACTCTGGCAATCCAAGGGAATGACAAAAATACAACCTCGCTGCATTAACAGACAGAACAGCCCAAACAAAATCTCTGTCGGCTATAAAAGGTGCAAAGGAAATATCTCTTTATCATCCTCTATTTAACAGTTTACTTCATTCTGCTGGAAAGAACAAAGCCAAACAATGATTCATTTGGAAATGAAATCATCCCTACCCCCAGCAAAGGCTGACATTGTGTGGGTAAACAGTCCTAGGGTGCTCCAACACAATGTAAATAGATTGGCTTGCTACTATATACACAAACAGTTGCAAACAGTTTCATTTTGAGACGAGGAGGAAAAAAACAAGTGAGAAAAATACGACAGAGCCCGAGCTCTGAAAATACTTACAAGAACAAAAGCTAATCACAAGTTTCTATCAATAAGTTACAATTGCTAAGCAAAAGGGAAGATAAGACAGATATCAGCATAAAGATTAAAAGCAGTTTTTTAATGTAGGGTTTACTGAAAACTGGAAAAGATGTAAGAGGAAAATCGTGATGACGTGACTCCACACAGAAAAATCCTCCAGTTTGCCACAATCTCCTCTGAACCAGTCACTTAATCAACACCTTGTCCCAGAGCAGTGGCGCTCTCCAGGACGAGGTCTCTGGCTTTCTTTCCATTATAATCATCGGCACTTAAAGGGGTGATTAAGGAACATAACAGTTATTCTTCCTGAAGAAAGCTGCAAAATTAAAGTCATTCCACACGAGGGGAACGCAGAGATTATTACTGCTGTCACACAGCAGAGAGCTGACAGACAAAATCAGCTGAATAAAATTCACCAAGGGTTGCAGAAGGAGTTAGAAGGAAAGCAAAGGATTAAACCCAGAACTGCTCTTTTCTGTTTGAGTACTCGTTTACACTTCTGTCACCAGACTGCCGGGACTCCTCCAAACAACAATAATTTAACATTATAATATGGTAAGGAGCTGTTACAATCTGAGTAAACACATCTTAGCTCACAAATTAAAATAATCATCGGTCTCTGACTAATCCTGCTGCCACACTCACACACACACAATCCCTCTGCTGAAAGTCACTCCGAACTTTGGGGTCTTTCACAAGTTGATGATAAATGGCTTTTTATAAAAAGCTTAGAATAGGGTTCAATATCCTGCCTGCCTTCAGCCAGGGGAACTGAGAGATTTCTGAATGAAAAAGCAGCAATAAAATTACTGAAAATATTACAGTATTTTACCAAATGGGCTCTTTCAAACACAACTATTTTTTTTTCCCTAATTTTTTTAAGGCATCTGTGCTAACGCCTCAACAAATCCCCAGATTTCTCATGGAAAACGTTCGTATGAAGTTTTGCAGGTTACCAACACACAATCATAGCACGTGTCCAGCTTCTGCACTGCGGAAGTGATGAGCACAATCTGTGGCAAGTCCTCCAGGAATCAAAGTCACTTTCCTGCCTTAATTCTCAGCACCCATGTGCAGACTTCCAGTGGAGCTGTTTGTTTAAACAGATCTAATTTTCAAGCAGTGATGGCTGCACAGAGATCTTGAAAGAAATCTGATTTATTATCTTTCAATACAGACATCTGCAAACTGAAGCCCCAGAACTCCAGAGACACTCCCTTGAAAGCTGCTGCCTTCCTCTGTGACCCGTCCATGCACGCCTGTCTCCTACCTCCACCACTGAGCATCCTGAAACTGCTGATTCTTCTTTTTAAAAGAAGTGTCAAATTATTCAAAACTTCAAATGTACCTCAGAGCATTGTAAAGGCAACAACTCACTGCAATTTCCTTGACAGAAAATAGAATTGGCTGGGTGATAGCCACAAGTTGACAGTTCCTTCCTCTCCTCTCCATGATGTTCACAGTTACAAGTAGTTGGATGTGCCATAGCAAACCTTTGGAGCACTCCCCAGCCTGCTTCAGGCTGAGCTGCTCTACAGAGATGAGAGGAAGTGAAATGGTGGATACACAACTGTCTCCAAAGAGGAAGAAAGTTCAGAGCACATTTTGGGTGCCTTCCAGTGGCTCCAGGCAGAAGAGGATAGCTCCCAAACAGCCACGCACAAACCTTTGTTCAGAGAAGTCCAAAGAAAGGCAAAAATAGAGAGGGCTGTTCTGAGACAAGTCTGGTTCCCTTAATAATCACCAAGTCATAAAACAGTTCCTTTGATTCAGAAATCCCACAAAGGTTCTCTCTATAGCAGAAAGCCCAGCACATAGTTGGGCTTTCACAAGAGCTCCTAATCCTACTCATAATTAGGGAAGAGGGACTGTTCCTGGCCATTTTTAATACTCTCAGACTGGAAAGGGTGGCTACCCCAAACAAACTGCTATTCAAACTTTCACTTCCATGGAACTTGTGACTTACTCTCAACAGAAAGGAGGCATAAGGATGCAGCACATCCTGAATGCAAGCAAAACAGCTTCTAGCACAGACCTCGTGAAAGAAGGAAAGATAAACTGGAAAAGCTGTGACATTGATGATTTTTGAACATTTTTTGAAGCTCCCCTTTTCACATCCTTTGAGTTTCTCCAAGGCACATCCACCACAGGAACAGGATGGACAGATCAGTTCTTACAGATTGTTTTACCTTTACACAGTATTTATCATATTGTTTCCACAAACACACAAAAAGTAGACACAAATCTGGGCCATCAGCTTCCCACTGCCTTGTCCCACATTTCTCCTCAAGCAGTATTATTGTAGATAGCCAGATGTGCTTTGTGATCATCAAGGCAAACGAGCAACGAGAATTTTAGGCAACAAAATTCTTTGAATACAGACCAGTTTACTGACTGTGTTCTACATGGAAACAAAACTTGAAACCTAAAGATCCCCAACCTTTCTGTTTTGAGTAGAAATTATATCTGTGATAGCACTGTTAAAGCAAGCTGCAAAACTAGAACTGTCTTTCCAAAGTGTTTCCACCTTGGCTCATTCCTGCAGTATCTGCTTACATCACGTATTTTCGCACAGTATCTACAGCATTTTATGAAATCCATATTATCCTCATGCCAGAAAGAAAGGAAGGAAGTGGATTTACCATGGAGAGGTGAGCCAGAGGGGCTGCTGGACAGGCCGGGCACGGGGCTGCAGCGCCCGCCCTGCTTCGACGTCAGCTCCTGCTCGATCTCCTCCAGCCCCGCGCTCTTCTGGAAGCGGCTCATGCGATTCACCACCCGTGGGGACATGTGAGTCCTGACACAGGGCTGGCCTCCGTAGGGATTGATGGGGAAAACGTGGGAAGTGCCTCGGAGTGTGCTGACCACCACCCAGCGGCAGTCGTGGCTGAAGGAAATATCCTGGACCTGGAAAAAAGGGGTGACAGGGGAATGAAGCCACCAACGTGCACACCTCCAACACAAATCTGAACTGCAAATGGGGAAAAAACCCCTCACATTTAGGCAGTAACTTGAATTTTGGTGCATTTATCAATGGACTTAGTATTCAGTATATACACTGCAATTCACAGCTCCGAATTTTGTGTACATTTCAAAATATTCTGAGATTATGAAAACAAGCCATGCTGCAAAGTGCTGCAGAAAGCTACAAGATCTTCATGTAGTTTTCAAACAGAATTTTGTTCTAAAGAGAGCTGGGAAACTGTTTCAATTACATGTTTTGTATTTGCTTGTTTAATCTTCAGAGATTGCCCAAAAACGGGAAAAGGGAGGGAAGAGAAGAAAAGAGAGATCTCACCACTGGGCATGATTTTGACAAATACCGGCACAAGTCTTATTTTAGCTTAAAATGGTCAGTTTTGAAGCAAATATAAAAATACAGTTAAACATCTTCCACTAGGGTTACTCCTTGCATAGATCTCAGATACGAAGTCCAGAAGGATTTAATTCTCTTTCAAGTGTGCTTTACACAACGCTTTGATGAAAAGCAAATTCTTGTTCCTGAAGGAATGCTTTAAAAGAGAGATTAAAGTTTGTTTCCAAGCCTGTCCTGGCAGACAACTCAAGAAAACAAGTAGTCGAAGTTAAAATGATTTATCATAGAGAAAAAAAAAGTCCTGAAACAATTCTTCCAAAAATGTTTTTAAAGGTAAAAGCTGACTAAAAGAAACCATGGACACAAGTGGGATTTACCACGGCAAACAAACATATAGAGGAAGGATTAGTTTTCATTATATTATTAAACAGCATAAACTAAATAAAATTCTTTAAGATTTCACTGAAGCCGGTTTTACAATGCACTAGGTACTCAAATGGGAGTAAACACTGATAAAATCTTGACAAATATTCCAGAAATGCACTCCAGCTATTCCAGACAAAAGCAGCAAAGTATTCATCGAAGTGCAAGTTTCCAACTGAGCCTGAAGCCCCAGAGATAAAAAAAGGATTTAAGTCTGGTGACTTGTGACAAGATACTTGATTGACAGACGGTCACTACACAAAATGCTTCATCAACATGACTGAGATCAGCTAAAACCAGCGCTACACAGCTGCTCCTTTCAGTCCTGGTGACATCCCCAAAGGAGGCAGCTCAGAGAGCTCCCAAACCTGACAGCTTTGGCACTTCAGGATTCACTCTGGAACACCTACAGTGCAGCACTCGGAGCTCTGAGCTTGCTTACCAAGTGTTTCACCTTAACAGGTTGCTCAGAAGGGATTAGAGACCCCACAGGGATTAATAAGGGCTCCAAAAAACCTCCCAAAGGCCGTGGAGTCAGGGAAAACGATGGCTCCAAGAGTATTTCAGTACTTGCTGTTAAAGTGGCAAATTCTCCTGGTAAAAACCAAACATATGAACTGTGTAGAAACTGCCACTCTCAGTTACAACAGAACTATGAGATGACAGAGAAAAAATTCCATCTCACTGTAGCATGCAACAAAACTGTGTGTTTCTACTTTAGTACTCAGTTTCCAGTTGGCACCCTGAGGATTATGTTCTTTCAAAAACTACACACAACAGCCCTGGCAAATGACAACCCCAGCCAAGAAACTGGGAAACAATCACTACAGGATGTTTTTTTTCCTCAGTGTAAACATTACACAGAAAAAAGTATTCCTGATCTACAGGAAGAAAGTGTGGAACTCCGTAATCCCAAATGCTCTCTTTAAAAAAGGGCTCACAAACACGGGCTGCAGTCAGAGTGGGCATTGTGGCCATGGCTGCCTAAAACATGGCTGAAACCACAAAGGCAGAAGGGCTCTAATGTTCAGGATAACATGGAAAAAAGTTGACAGGAGAGTGTGCAACGAATTAAGATTTACGGGAACAGAGCTATGAAACCCTGCTCAGCAGTGGCAAAGAGAATTTTGGAAGCTGCTGTTCCATGTGATTCACCTATTGCTCACTGGTCTCAAAGAGCCTCGTTTGTCTTTCACAGGCACAGGAGGAGCAGCAGAACCACAGGCAGCCCAAGGAGCTGATTCAGAGGATATTTCCAATTCCAAGGGCATGAATTAAACACGCTCACATCAAACCAGCACAAATCCATCCGTGCAACTCAAAGGAGCCTGGAACTCTCCAGAACTGGAAGAAGGCATGGACCAGGCTGAAAGGACAATACTCATTGTGGCAGTCTGAGAAACAACTTCAAAAATCAGCTGTGTCCATGAATAAAGCCTTATAAATTATGCCCTGGACCGTGCTGTTCCCCACCACGTTCCTGTACATTATGCTGAGTTCTCAACTGCTCAGAGTATAAACAAACTGCACAGTGGCCCATTAGTGGTTTTCAAGTTTATGCTAAGCGTTGCAGTTTATTGCTGTTCTTTAGGTTAATGTACTATTATTTCATGTATTTATAATAGATTTCTGGATTTGTTGTTAATTATGATGTAATGTTTAGATACCAAAGATCAATCAAGACCCCATAGTGTTTACAGATATATGTTAATAAAGTACAAAGTACAGCAGATCTCTCACAATGCAAAGTTTATTCTATAGCTCAAGGTCAATGTCATATTTAATACTCGCGTCTCTATTTCAAAATTTTATCTATCCTCTTCTGTCTGGACCAGTAAAGGGAATTACAGACCTGAGATTTTGTTTCATTTGGGAACTGTAAGTTGTTTTCAAATTCTTTTCAGTCCTAGACTCTCCATCTTTCTTGCAGGCTCCCTTCAGGTACTGGAAGGCCACAAATGCACCACTCCAAAGCCTCTTTTCCAGGCTGAACAATCCCAATTCTCTCAGCATTTCCTCATATGAGAGAGGCTCCAGCCCTCTAAACATTTTGGTGGCCTCCTCTGGACATCCTCCAAAAGGTCAATGTGCTTCCTGGCTCCTCCTCTTTCCCTCCAATTACTCTTCTGTCCTTTTTTATAACTTCCACTTCTCTATTTCCCCACGTTTTAAACATTATGACGTAAAATCCTCCAGAAAACTGAATTAAAATGTAGCTACCACTCAGAGCCTGCCCTGAGTGACACAGTCAGGAAATTTAATATACAGAGTCCTCCAAGGACATGGCACATGTCAACAGCTCCACTGAATATCAGCTTTCAATACTGTAAAGATCAAAAAATAATTTCTGAATCACAGGATGGGTTGGGTTGGAAGGGGCCACAGAAGCTCATCTGGTCCAACCCCTCTGCTCAAACAGGCTCAGCCCAGAGCACCTGGAACAGGACTGTGTCCAGGTAAATCACGACAGAAAACCAACCTCACAATGCTGAATGCTGGATTTCAATAATAATGATCAGAAAATAACCACATCTTCATCCTCCTAGCACTCTTTTTTTCCTTCTTACCACTCCTCTGTCAGTCGTGTGGAGCTACACCAGGTGCAATCTGTATATTCTCGTGCATTTTACTGCATTTAATTAAACCTGGAGAGTAGGACCAGCGGTGCTGCAACAGGAACGTGACCTGTTCATGATCACTGTGCTGTGTCACAGAGAGAAAACACCCTGATTTGAAGCACAGGACTCAAGTATTGAATTATGCTGTGCAGGGAGATGGCAGAAAGAAAAAACCACTATCATTAAGCAATGAGAAAGAGCAGCAGTCCTGAGGAGGTAAGGGTCAAAATAAATTAGAAAACTGGTCTGTATGTGAATTTTTTTGGCTGAGAAAATTAAGGAAATTATGTAGCAACAAACATAAATGAAAAAATAATAAAATCATGGTCTACACAATATGATTTATCAGACCCACGCAGACCCAACTGTGTCTCCCCAAGTCCTCAACACTGATTTCAGTTCTGTGTAAAAGCAAGGGCAGAATGTAGGCACAGAGAGATTCACGAGGGGCTTTTAACCAGAGCTGAGCTCTCTGTCAATGACTGAGCCTGCAAATGCTGCTCAGGGCTCCAGCTCCACAGGGTAGCCAAGCTACTTCTGACTGCAGCAACTTCTTCTTGGCAGCTCCCATCTGACACTGATCAACTTCCCCAAAGCAATCTTGATTATTTCAAGCCCATCCCCAGCTTCTTTCCTAGAAACAAGAAAATCTTCCTAGTTTTACAGAGTCTATTTCAATAACTGCGACTATGAGCATGCCACGGACAGGAAGGAATTCCTCATGGCCATGAAGATTCACATCCAATATCTGGAAGTTGTTCCAATATTTCACTACCTGGACACAGGGTGTGACACAACCTTGAACAGTCTCTGTGGAATCACGTCACTGAAACATTCGTGCATTCCCTGGAAAAGCATCACGTCGGCATGCAGCCAGGCTGGAATGTTTTTATCATTCCCTGTTT
>JAYDZK010000066.1:1946108-1979274 GCA_034509185.1 Euphonia xanthogaster | reverse complement strand
CAGGCTGGAATGTTTTTATCATTCCCTGTTTACCTTCTCCAACTGAAGTCAGCTCTAGCTGCAGTTTGGGAGTGGGAATAACAAGAGTCTGACAGAGTAAAGGATTACAGAGGAGCTGGCCAGCAGCCAGCTGATGCTATCGTTACGTTTATTTGTCCTAGGCTGAGATAATGCTGTTTTCAGGGATTTTGTTTTTGCTGTTTACAATTTCAGATCAAAGAGAAAGGATCATCAGGTGACAGGCTAACTTTCATCTGCAAGTAAATGAGCTTCCTCAGTTCAGAACATGCTATGCCTTCATTAAAAACCTTCCAGAATGCTCTTGGGTAAAAACATGAGTGCAGCAAGTGTTGCCTCACAATGCAAGAGCTGGAGGACAAGCAAATGTATCCTTAACCAAAACGTGCAGCACATACACGTGCACATTTCTCCTCTTTACAGCTGAACTGTGCAAGCACAGATCCTCTGAGAGGTTCAGCTCCGACTCTGTAAAATACAACCAGCCCTTGCAATGGACCTTCCTGGTGTTACTCAGTGCTGCTCTTTGTCCTCTTAAGGGAAAAAAAAAATATAAAATCTAGAGCACAAGTGGCACTCAAAGGCTGAAAGATCTTAATCTGGTACAACCAAACAGGGACTTCTGTCTGTGTCTGCATAACAGTGACTTTGAGCACTGTGACCTTGGGACTCAGTGAATTATCTGAGCATTTCACATTCTGCCCTGGTCATTGTCTCCACAACTCCCTTCTGAGGCAGAGGTCCACCTTCCATCCCACCCCGTCTTCATCTGAGTCACAAAAAGGAGATTTTGGAAAAGTGGGGTGAAGCTCTGTCAGCCAAAATCTCACATACAAAAGCAGAGCTGATTTCAGCAGGGACATTAAAATCCCACATGTAACGAGGCCATAATGATGATGTTTAAACAATTTATAATGGGTACTAGCTAAACAAATTCTGACACTGATAATCACTCATGTCCATCAACACAAATTAGAACTTTTTATAGCTCCAGTACAGAAGGTGACCTTTAAGACCACTGGCTTTGATTCACAGTTAGTTTTAAACCAGAGGAGAAAAAAAATAAAAAAGGAAAAAGGTCTGGTAGCAAATGTATAAATACTGTTCTAACCAGACAGGAGGTACAGAGGCTCCCAGTGTGGGCTGCACTGAGAGTTTTATATTGAGCAGTCTCCAAAATTCTTGTCTAATGCTCCTCATACATGAAATTCACACAACAAAAGAGCAGCACCAGCAAACTCTCCTCTCATTGAACAGCTACCAGTGCTGTTATTCCAAAAGAAAAAAAGTGAAACAATCCCCCATAATATATAAATATTTCAAACTATGTGTGTTGAGAATCATAGGTACCAATGCAATATTGTTTAATTATCCAGGGAGTTGTGAAATCCACCAACACACCTCAGACTGGTAAGAATTTTCTCCATTCCATGCCATTCCAAAAGCTATACTGTTCACATCCCAAATGAAAACTGTGTGGCAAACTAGGAAAAAAATTTACTATGTTGATTCTGAGAATTTTAATGCAACGCTTTCACAGAGATGCTAATACTATATCCCAAAAAAACATGTATCAATAAGGGTTCCTTCTCTAAAACGTGTTCTGTTTGGTTTCCAGTGTGTGCCTTGAAAACAAATTTATCAGCTGTAAAAACCAGAAGAACATCTTTGTTCCTCATGACTGAAGTCCTGTGCTTTGGGTTTCAATATTGAGTCTTTGTATGAAGGGAGAACAAAAATAACTCTAAAACATTAAACACCTTCTAGAACATGCCCAAGGAGGTGGCAGAGTATGTGCATACACACAGATCTCTCTGCTCTTTATAATATTTATAAAAACTACTCGTTAGTACTACATATATTATCCCAAATGAACAGTTTTTCCTAATTTCCTGTCACCTTCCAGATTGGTTATTCCTTCTTATAGTAAACCACTGCCCGTGACAGCAATTCCACTTTTCCAGAATGGCAGCAGGAAAGCTTTAGAGTATTTAAACTACCAGAAATGTAAATTCACCCAGATCAAAACTCCATCAACCACTGCTAAGTTTAATAAAGCTTTCACGTTCCACTTGTTACAAAGGTATGGTGAGAAACTTGAGAGAAACTGCTCAACTCCCAGGGAAAAAAAAGGTTGGAAGGAACTGTAATCAGGTACCAGAACGAGCTGAGCTGCCAGTGCAGGGTCACAGTCACAGAGCCCCAGGCTGTCCCTGTCCCTGAGCTTTACATCTGCCAGGCTGCCTCAAGTCTGTGCTCCCCGTGTGTCACTGCATCAGCAAGTGCAATACTCATTTCTTACCCTGTGGTGACATTTTTAGTCCTGTATTTAAAGCAGGTTCCTCAGCAGTTCCTCAGTGCTCCACAGGTGAGGCTCTGCCATGAAGGACTCAAGCAGAACTCGCTGCTCCACAGGCACAGCCCTGCCAGTGAGAGCAGATCCCTTTTCCCCATCTCACAGCAAATCACTTCACTGAGCATTGCTTAAAATACAATTCCAGACTTCTCCACCCTTGGATAATATCCCAACTTAGCCCTCCATCTCTGAGAGGGGGATTTTTAACAGGGAAGTTAAACTGGGGAGTCTCTGCAGGTTCCCCCCCAGTGCCAAGAAAAGTTAATCACAGCCTTTTGATTAACTCTTCCTTTCAACTCTTTAATTGTCTGTCTGTGGCTTTTACCACCAGAGTCAGGCAAACGCTGACAGTTCCTCCACGGGCACGAGACAAATGTTGAACATGTTACACGAGAAAAGGTTAAGTGCAAACACAGCCAATAATCGGGGCTCTTTGGAGGCAGTGCCAGATCTGAATAAATCTGACAGCACCTCATTGCAAAGGGCAAGAATTTATTATTGTCCAGGTTAAACGCTCTGCTCTTATCCCTTCTGTGGCTGGAGCACAAGAAAGGCTCTTTGTGTGCTGAAACAAACATTCAAGTGCCAACATACACAGAATGTATAAGGTGGCTGGGGATTATTCCTCAGCAGAGTTTAACTTACTTTGGCTTCGGTCTCTCCCCTGTGAAGTGTGTACAAGTGATGGACGGCACTTTGTGACGATGACCAAGGATGTGTCAGGATTTGGAAAACATGGAAATCATGGCCTAATGTGTCAGTGGTGACCAGCAACATCCCTGGGCAAAAAAAGGGGAAAAAAGAAACACAGAAGTGCAAAAGATTAATCACTGCAAAAGAAGAGGCTGAAAGTGTCTGTCTAAAAACCACTGAGTGTGGCTTACATTCGAAAAGAAAACACAGAAAACACAGAAAATTACTGAATTGAAAGGGATTCACCTCATAAAAATGATTTAGACTTCAACTGAAATCATATTCACAGTACTACTACTTAAGTATTAATATATTAAGATAGTATTACAACACAAATCTATAAAAACATCTGAAAAATCTGAACATTCCAACTAAATTTGAGAACTGTTTGAGCAATATGAAGCATTGAAGTGATGAATGTTACAGCCAAACCCCCAAATGCTCTTCCCTGGGCAAGAGCCAGTCGAAAAAAGATTGATGTCTCCACAATAACAATCTTTGGAAGAAGAGATTATCAAAATCCAGCCAAAAGAGCCCACACCAAAACAATCCTGAAGAAGCATCTTCCTTATAAATGAAAGAAACTGTCTGATTTATTGGTGAAAAGCAGAGTTGAGAGCTTTCAAATTAAACACTAAATGAGGTACCAGGTTCACTGAAAACAGGTCACTGGTGAGGTACTGAGATGTTTCAATTAGATCAACAGAACCACAGCAACTTACATTTGCTATTTACTTTTTTATCCCACAATGTCTCAGCCCACAACCCATTTCTGAACATTTACAAAGATACTTGAAGTCAATTTGCCATAAATTTATACCAATTTATACAAAAAATTAAGTATTTTTGTACATACAAGGAAAATACAGCATCATGGCAGAATTTAGGATTACAGTAACAAACTACAGATTCCTTTTTCTGTTATTAATGAAATTTAATAGGTTATCACCCAAAGCAACCCTCTGACATTCAGTTAACAAGTACAAAGTGATCAGTTTAATAGTGACGTTCTAAATCATTTTCAAGGTACACATCCAGTAAAAGAAAAAAACAGGAATTCCCACTCAGGTCTGTTGCAACAATTTGCACAACTGAAATCTTTCATCCTGCAGGAAGAGAACTTAGACCCCATGTTTTACATGACACTTAGTCAGAGGATAAATGGTTATCTTATTTCTGCCATAAATGAGTGTCCAGTGCCTTCATTTATTTACAGGTGATACCAGAAATTGCTTTTCCCTCTGCTGTCCCAGATACCAACAGCACACATTTAAAACCTCTCACACGTGCCATTGATTTCCTACCTTATGACATTTGGAAAATGTTGGTATTGAACAGTAAAAAGCGGGCCAAGCAGCAGAGTAAAAATTAAGTGTGATTAGCTTTTCTATGGGACACCATCTCATCACTAGCTTGGTGTTTTCCCTCCGTGGCAATCCTGGAATCCAAGAGGTTGGGTCCTTTAGGCCCAGAAAGAAAAATTTCTGTCTTTTCTTCCTGGTCCTTTAGGCCCAGAAAGAAAAACTCCTTTGGCCACAGAGGCCAAGGCTTGGCCCTGTGGGTCCAATGTCCTGAACCCCCTGCCAGGGAGCAGCCTCAGAGCCTGCGTGGCACCAACAGGGCACGCTCAGCTTCTCCAAAACCTCTGAAAGAAGGATCCTGTGAAGGTAAACACACAGTTCCAAGGTGCTGAGGCCCACCAGCAGCAAGGTACAAAATCCAAATTGCTCTCGGAGACAAAGCTGCCTCCAGGCTTCCCCTCAGCTTGACCACTGAGGCTGGCAGGGCCGGGCCAGCGCGGCCACCCACGCTGCACCCAGGCATTTCCTGCAGCTCGCACAAACGCACCAGCTCACGTCTGAGCTCAGCAAGATTCCCTCCAGCAGACACACTTTTACTGTTCCCGGCTGCTCCTCCGGCCCCGAGTGCTAGAAATGAAAGGGAGTTTGTTATGGAGCTGAGAAACCCGGGAGAGCGCTGGGGTATTATGTTTGGGCGGCAAGGCATGTGAGCTGAGGTTGGTCTGGATGTTAATGTTGGCTTAACTGGCAATTTCCCTGATTTGTAGTGACTGTGTTGATAGGAAATACAGCTCGAGTTGCTCCGGTGCGAGGCAGCCAAGCCTTTCGTGTGGGATTATTCACACAATTTGCATTAATTCTGTTCTGCAACATCACAAACTGCACTTCCCCTCTGGTGAAGTGTGCGGTCCTCAATAATATACAGCATTTCCAGCAGAGAAGGCTGGAAGCAAAGAGGGGCTTGTGTGCTGGAATGAGGCTGCTGCTGTTACTGGAGCGAGGATATTCCAGAAGATCTAATTCAACCCAGCAAGAATTTATCTCCTCTGTTCCCGTGCTTGTCTCTCCTCCTGCCTTAGACAGCTTTATATAGACATGGAGGTGCTTTGGGTCCTTTCATGCTCTCTCTTATTCCTGATGGAAAGGACCTTTGGAGGAGAAGCTGGAAGAGATGGATCCATAAGACTTCTCTGAATACACAGAAGCTCTGTAAACAGGTATTTTTTCCTCCCCCAAGGCTTGAAAAGTCTTTCATAAACAGAGAGCCAGGGCTGAGTGCACCCAGAGATCCCAGCAGAGTGCTCTTCCTGTGGATCTCAGCACATGGCACGGTGCATGGAAGATGGTAAAAAACCCCTAAATCTGCCAAAAATCCATCTGGAACTGGAGACAAAATGCTGTGCAATGATCCCAAGCCAGTGAAAACACAGGATCACCATCCTTGTTGTCCATGCAATCCATGGGTGTTCAGCTCAGCAGGATCTGGTCTTCAGCACCGGTGAGAGCCGCTGGTGTCTGCGGGTGGCACAGGGAGGATATCACCCCCCTGCTCCTCACAGGCTTCTTCCCAACCCTACAATGCTCTCTTCAGGCAGAGCAGGGCTCACTCTGGGCACAAACACCAAAAGCTGCGGCACATGAGCCCTCAGAACCCATGGTGGGCCCTGTTTGTTCCTTCAGTGTCACCCTGGATCCCAACAGCCACAGCTGTGACGTTCATCCATCTACCTGCAGCCCTGAGCAGCTCCAGATGATGCTCCCAGCTCTTGGTTCCATGTGTGCTCTGCTTTTGGGTTTTCTGGGTTTGGTTTGGGGTTTCTTTCTTCTGTTTTTGCTAACTTGAAGGAGTACAGAGGTGAAAGAGAATACATTTGTGGCTGGAAAGGAATTGACTTAAAAATAGAAAGACGAGTGGTATCTGATTTGGCAGTTTGTGTCTAATCTAAACTCCTGCTGCCTGTCCTGTTTGGAACAAATGCATTTATTAGATGAAAGCCCAGGGAAAACAGGCCCTTCACTTGTATTAGAGACTCTTTTTCAGTAAGTTAAAGGAGGCCCTTTCACACCCCCATTTGCATTTGAAGTACAAATATATTCTGGCAGGACTTGTATCAACACGGAGGTCCCAAGCACAACACCACAGATGGGAAAGAACGTGTATTTATAGAGCAGCATTCTGAAATCTCTTCCTTGCCCCTGTTATTCAAACAATAAATCACCCATGTTTCAGAACACTGGCCTGGGGTTTGTGGTGGGATTTTCCAGCTCTCATTACTTCACACTGAAGAATCCCAGTTTTCCATTATCACGGCTCAGCCATTTTGTTTCTCTCTCCATCTCCCTGCAGCATCCCAGCAGGAATTCCTAATCCCGGCGGAGAAACACGAACCAGAATCCCGGTCCTACCTCACTTGCACTTTCAAGTGCAGGAAACTTCAACTCAAGCTTCTGAAGAGGCCTTGTGACAGTTTTCCCAAAAAGTTCTTCAGAAGGAAATACAGGTTAAAGCCGTGCTAAGTTCAGTCTGAATGTTTTCTATTATGAGGGACTTTATGGGTGAATAATCAGAGATGAAAAGTGAATAATTCTTGAGGATTTCCTGCTTATTTTTCCAACTGGCATTAATCCCTGTTTAACAGATAACAGCTGAAATCCATTGGAAGTCTTGCATACACAGGACCCAGTGGAAATTTATGTGTAAACCAGACTTCATTTAGTATTTATCTCATTGCAAAAATTCTGATTTTGCTTCTCCACAGTACGAGGGTGCAGCCAGATTAAATTCATGACTGTTTTACCGTGTGGTTGTTTTAAATCCATAGAGATGATTAAAATCCAGTTTCAAAGGAACAGATATCCTAGATGGGGGGAAAAAATTAGCAAAGCTTTGTTTTGCCTGCCCTAATTTACAGCTTCCTACTTTTCCTGCATTCTGTTTGGGGAAACAATCAGCTTCTTTCAGGAGAGAAATAAAAACACGAGGAATACATGCATAAAAGGAAAAACTGGTACAGATGTAGACTGTGGGTTAAGAGCTATTTATGCAGTATCAGAAGACTAAACCAGACTCTGGCCTGGCCATAAACTAAGCCCACGCCCTAAATGAGGTGCCAAGCCACAAAAAGCATTTGCGTCAACTGGGAATACAAGGAAAAGAAGGACTGCTAATTATAGGGGCTGGAAGCGGAAGGGGAGCGATGGGAGCTGCGGCTGCGCCGTGTTTATCTGAGAGCTTCCTCCCCTCTGCCTGAGGCTGGGACTGGAGCTGCTGATGGGACAGCGAGTCCTCAGCTCCTGGCAGCCCCAGGGCAAATTAGAGAGCGCTGGGCAAGCTGGGCAGCCCCGCCACATCCTATCTATAACACCTCCCTAATTACAGAGCTGTTGATTGCCTGCATATAAATGAGGTCCCCACGGCTTGGAGCTTCACCAGGAGCTTCCCTTCAGTTTTCAGAGGGTTTTCCACCTCCCCACACTGTGTCACTCTGCCAGCACCCACTGAAGGATTCAACACCTTCAAGCTGTGTTGGATTTCTTTTCAAAACACCAAGGGCATGAGAATCAGGCACACATCTGTGTGGAGGGAATGGGGATCCATGGACAGGCTGGATTTAGGAATGCAATCCCCAGATTTCCATGCCCAGCCATGGAGAAACCAGTCCAGCCACTGCACCAACTCACGGCCTGTCCAAGAAGTGATTAAAAACATGAACCTCTCACAGTTCAGTGTGGAAATGTGAACTTGGATCCCAGGCAAGGCTGGTACTGAGCTTTGGAGGTTCCCAAATTACCGGCTCAGAGCGCTCAGGGGAGCCACAGGGACTTAGAGCCACTCCTGGCTCAGCCCCCATGGATTTCTCCTGGCACTGCCACCTTCCACAGGCTCACTGGGACAGGACTCCTGTTCCACTGAGCTCCCTGAGCTGAGCAGCTGCATTCATGTGACAAAGTTTATGTGGCCCATGGTTTTCTGAGGCACCTGGACCCAGAACAGCAGCTTTATTTATACCCACTCAACTCCTCTCCCAGAAAAGTGAAAATACAGCCAAGCATCAGAGCTGCTCAGCCCCTGGGTACTCCCAAGCGGACCAAGTGCTGCAGTTACAAAACTGGGTCTCAAAAAAGCCTTAACAAAATAATGAAATTCTGATTTTAGCAAAATTCACCGCAAAATAAACGCAAGCACGTAAAGATTTAATGTAAATATTTTAAAAATCACAAGAAGTCAAAAGAAAGACAAGGAAAATAAAATATTATTTTGTGAATAAATAACTCCCTATGACTCCTTTAACTCCTAAAATAATCCATGGCTACAGCTCTTCCTTCACAACCAACCCAAAATGCAATTCTTGATCAAGCCATCAATCATCAAGGATTTCTCCTTTTGGTGACATGGGACACAGGGACACAACATCTGTAACTGCAACTCATCAAACTGCCTTAATTTGAACTTATTTGTCTTCCAAGGCGATAATTCAAGTTGAAAACCAGAAGAAAATGAGCAGAAAAACTGAAGAATTATTCTGTCATTAAATAATTACAGCTTGATTTAGTCTCCACTGGAGTGTTTTCCTGCCCATTTTCTCTGATCAATGGGAAAAAACTTGAGCAGAGATGTTCCAACTTCACCCTCTTTAACTATTAACTCAAGGCCACTGTCACGTTTCAATATAGAACATTAAAATAATCAGAGCAATTTCAGGTCTGTTAAAGGTGCAGTCAGGCATCCCAAGGGGGACACAGTTTAATCTGTTTTACTGCTGGCCCAACATTAATTTTCTTGTTATTAATGGGTGGAAAATCTCGTTTGTAGCCAGGGAAGCGTAATTATTTAAAATTTTCAATGTCTTGCACTTCACAGCTCTCAGCTGCCAAGCTGGCAGGAGCAACACTTCTGGAAAGCAGATCATTTATTTACCACATTTAAAAGGAAAAAAAACCCAGATATTTATAAACCAGCAGCATTTTTTAGCTGTTTACTAATTGAGAATCTTATTTGAAAACTTTCCTCTTTGACACTAAAATTGGAATGGACCTGCCCCATCCCATTGATTTAAAAGCTGGTCCTACTCCCAAACTGATTGTGGATTTAGCTATAGCTACAGAAATGTTTTAATTATTGTATTTTCAGTTTCTTTTAAGGCCTTTTTTGAAAAATATTGTGTCTTGTGCTCCCTCTAGAAGGGAGAGAAGCCAGGCTCGAGTCCTGCAGCTGGAAAATCCCTCTATGCTGAATCTGAATGCAGAGAAAAGCTTTTACTGGGAAAAGCTGTCCAGGAGAAGACCACCGGGAAGCTTAGGTAACAAAATGTCCTTTTCAGAGGCTCTAAGGCTACTTATTTGCCTTAACAAACTGGAAGTGGAAGCAGAAGCCCTAAAAAATCCAAGGGGATAATTCTCATCTTTCCTGGCTGCCCACAGGCTTTGTTGTACATATCGTTCTTGGCAGTGCAGCCTGACAGGGAAACGAGGCCCAAACCTTCCAAAAACAGGAGTGAATGATTGAAACAACCTTTGAACAGACATGAAAACTTCTCCACTTCACTTGCCTCCCACACCAGATACAAGGGATGGAGGAGTTTGTATGGATGCTGCTGGAAATCCCATCTGGAGCCCAGGAGGCCAAGTCCAGCTCAGGCTCCGCACTGACCACAGCAGGAATTCCCACAGGAACTGGGATCCCAGCACAATCCCCTGCTCTGGTGGGCTCAGAAGCTCAGCCCAGCTTCCAAAATTAGTCATTATTGGTCTGCATCACTCGAGGCTCCCATGGAAAGTGGAACTCCAGAGGAAGAGCAGCAGTGTCCACATGAAAATGTCCTGGCATCCTCCAACACCAAACTCAACACTTGAACACCAAGGCTCCGGAATTACTGATCATATCTAAACCTTAGGGCTGATTTCTCTACAATTTATTTCATCTATAAATTGTGAAAATAACATCTCTAACAGGTTTTCATGTTTCACTCATTCCCACGTTGCATTCTTGAGGCCTTGTGCCCAAAACACCTCCCCTGGGGAGCCCAGAGGATCTGGCCCTTCCTCCCCTCTGCAGGGGCAGCAGGAAGAAACTTCATGGGCTAAAAAAGTAGAACGTGCCCAGGTGTAGACAGCCATGTGTTTAGCAACTCAGCTTTAGCACAAATAAAACTTCTGTACTTTGCTTTGAAATGTGGTGAAGTAAAGACAACTGACTGAAATAAAGCTGCAGCCCAGCAGACTTTAAAACTGCTCTCAAAAGCACAAAAACCAATTCCTGTAGTGTGGAGAGATGTGGATCATTTACACACAAGTTGGTTTTCATTATCACAGTTCATAAAGGCCTTTGTACCTCTGATCTGTCCAAATGAAGGGAGGATTCTGCTCGTTTTTAACACAATAAAAACCTATAAAGGGATCCTCCCACAACTCAGGCCTGAGCACCTGTGCAGCTCCTGTGCTGAGACACGATGGGATTAAGGGGTTTATCAGCCCCAGAAAGTAAAATTGACAGTGAATCAGAGCAGGGCTCCCTGTTAGGCTGGCCAGCACAGCTCTGCAGGCACTGTGTGCTGGTCCCTGCCTGGAGTTAGGAGTCAAAGTGGGGATCCAGAGCAAGCAGCCAAGGACAGAACCAAAAGCCACCTCTTGTTTTGTTCTCTGTAATGAGCTCAGCCTGATTGCCAATGACCACTGGAGAATGAGCTGGGATGATGCTACAGTCCTGGCTTCAAACAAAATCCTGCCTTGATGTTAAATAAAGAGCTCACAATCCTGGGCTAAGTGCTGCTCTCACAGGAGGACGAGTTCTCTGCTGGTTTGTCCCCATCCCTCCTGAAAATCTCACAGAGCCAAAAATAACACCACTTAAAGAAGTCTTTTGCCATTAAACACCATTTGATCTAAGTGTCACTCTAAGTTATTGTCATCCCAGTACCTGAGCAAACCAAAGAATTTGATCATAATAGAAGAATCCAGCAATTTGCAAAAATATGCTTCCTTTTGAAAAATAATAAGTTAATTTGGTTTTGCATAAACATTGTGCTGCCCTTCAAATTTACACAATCCTAGAAACTCTCTTAAGGAGGCATTTAATCAATATCTGTTTACCATTCTAATTTAAGCAGCTGTATTTCTTTCACTTATTTCTTTCATTTAATTAGCATTGCTTCACTTTAGGTATCATCCTTCTTCCAGAGCACAAAGCAAAATGACTGTTCTGGAACTGAGGATTCTCAGTTCACTGCACAGAGCTCCATGAAAAATTCCCTTCCAAGAAAATCCAGGCAGATGAGAATACAGCTTTTCTGTCACAAAATCCCAGTGAACTGCACTGCACTGTTAAAGAGTTCTGACACAACAGATGGGGTGTCAGAATGACACCAACTGGTCAGCAAAAGTGAAAACATAAATGACAGACATTTAGTTTTATTCTCTGAAATGTGACTTCACCCTCCTGATCTTCATGGCATTTGTTGCATTTTAGAGATTGTTCATTTAAGCACTGGAAGCTGTTGATTCCCTGACCATTTCCCTGAGTGCTGCTGCAATCAGCCAGAACATTATTTACCTGCAGATAATGAAATGTTAATTGTCAGATGAATAAGATCAATTAATACACAAGTTTTGTGGTTGCACCTGCTGCCCACAGTGACTGTTCATTTATAAAGAGGAAGGAGAGAAACAGGTACTTTTGAGGAGTTTTTACAAGTATTTCAGATTTTAGTTCATTTCACTCAGGAGAGAGGAAGATCACAAACTCTTCATTAGCAAACAAATAATAAGTTTCTTTTAAAAGCAGTGAAACAATTTTATTTCTGTATTCACGGAGGAGTACAATGTAATCCATGTGGTGATCCCCTGGATACCTGAGGATCACAACCATGTGTGCACCTGGCTGGCAGGATCCCAGCAGACAGGAATTCCTCAGCAGTGGAAGAAAGACTGAATCTCCTCTCTCTTACCACAGAAAAAGAGTTGCTACAGTTTGAAATTTCCAGAAAAGTCAAACATCCAACACTCCACAGAGCAGGTCACCTGCAGTGTCCCAGTGGGACCAGCAATCCCTCCAAAGCCAGGGGACACATTCCCATGGGATCTCCTGCCTTGTGTACATCCATCCCAAAACCCAGAAGAATCTCTTACCACTGGGGTTGAAGGCCATGCAGCAAATGGGCTTCTCATGAGCAGGGAAATGGGCCACGATGCCATCGCTGTCCGAGTCCTCGCTCACCAGGACCTGGGGACAGAGCACAGCCCAGGTCAGAGGCACAAACACTCCAGAGGGAAAACCCCATTTACTGACCCAGGGAAACCCCCATTTACTGACCCAGGGAAAACCCCATTTACTGACCCAGGGAAAACCCCATTTACTGACCCAGGGAAAACCCCATTTCCTGACCCAGGGAAACCCCCATTTACTGACCCAGGGAAAACCCCATTTACTGACCCAGGGACTGCTGTGTAAGGTGTCACATCCACAGCGTCCCTGCCTGTCAGCTCAGCACCAACAATCCTGGGAATTCTCTCACACACAGAGACATGAGACCTGCTCTCTACTAACCAGAAAGGATTATCCACTCTATGCCTGGATTTCCTATTAATTTATCCTATTCATTTATCCTATTCAAATTAGGGAAAATATAAAAATAGTCCTGTTTTGCTCTACGAATTGTTGCTGACTGCAAAAGAGCTCACTGCACCGTGCTGTGCAGGAAACTCCATTTGAGGTTTCCAATCACAAAATTACATCCCAGAAAGAAAAGGGAATATTTAACCCTTGCATAAATCAGTATTTTGATCCCAAGTACATAAGGAAAATAAGTGGAAGACCAGATCACTGGGAATGTGACACTCAGGGCTCCTTTCTCAGCACCTGCTGTGTGTCACTGCCTGTGTCAGAATGGACAGAACTGGCTTTGGGAACACACAAGGAAACAACACTTGCTTGTGCATGGAAAGATGAAAAAATATTCTTCCTCTTTTTAAAATCAGCATGAAAAATTTAATCCTTTAGGAACAGAGAAAAGCGCTTTTTTAAAATCACCAATCTACTGAAATCTTCAGGATTTGTCATCTCTAACTCTGCTCTTCTGCACTGCACTAGGGGGTAACAAATGCCACTTTTTACAATTCCAACGCTACAAAGAAAGGAGGAAAAAAATTGGATTTAACTCCATCATCAACCAAATGTCCCTCACAAAGATGCCACCAAAGCAAAGCCTGGTTCCCATCCCAGAGCTTGCTCAGCTTTAAATCCCAGCATGATTCTCCTTTTTTACAGAACTTCAGGAAAGCAAAACAATGCTGATACAGCACCTGGTGCTTTAGGAACATCAAACCAGCACCAGGAGCTCCTCCAGCCAGGAGAGGATTCTGTGCCCCTGAAAACAGCAGAGTTGGGAATTTTTCCTGGAAATCAAACCAGAGGGACAATTTCCCTAATAACACACACAGGGGCTGTCAGAGAGCTCGAGGGAAGCAGCTCATCCTCCCTCCCAGAGCCTGCAGAGCCCACAGGAATCCCGAGGCTGCAATTTTTTTCCTCCCAATCAGGCTTCCTTCTCCAAGGTAGTGGCCTCTAAGCACTCTGCTAAAAAACCTTCCAAAGTCTCTCAGGGAGAAAGGTTCAGAAATCTCAGCACTGCTCTGGTGACCACAGAGTCACTGAGCTCCAACAGGATCCTCCTTGCAGAGCTCCCAACAAGAGACCAACACTGAGAATTTTCTACCAAGGCTCCTCCTGAACGAGCCCTCAGCTGCTCCTGATGCCCAAAAATATTTTATCAAGAGTGCAACACGATTTCCCCAAACCTGCCCAGCCAACGAGCCCATGGCTGGGTGTGTTGAGCCAAAGCAGCTCCCAAAGCAGCTCTGTACAGCAGAACTCTGAAATTTATCAAAGATTCATCAAATCATATTTATCTCACCCTAAAAGAGCAGGCAAAGCACCGAGGGCAGTGGTGCATTTACTGCCAGCCAGCAGGGTTTGCTGCCAGGGCAGGGAAGAACTGCAGCCAGAGCTTTTTCCTCCTATGCCATATTTTCCTTCCTCTGTGGTATTTTCAGTACTGCTGAGCAGAAGCCACTCGTAATTATGACTTTAATTATTTTAATCTTTAAAGGCAAATTACACCACTTATCCCAGTGGAGACATGTTTTTAAATAAAACATGAAAGTAACACAAATAAAAATGGACCCAAATCTAATCAAGCAGGTCCTACTCTTAATACAATTAAGAAAAGAGTAATTCCATCATCATAAAAACAAATAGGTTTGGCAATAATTATAAATATGAATATTGTATAACAAATATTTGCTGTACACTTGAGATCCCCAATGCTTTAAAGAGTTGGAGTTTGGTTCACAAAGAGCCTCCCCCAAGTTACAGCCAAGGTCAAACTTCAGTGGAAAGGGGCTAAAAGTGATAGATCTGTGGCATTAACTACTGCACTCCTTTTAATAGAATCCAGCATAAACTCAAACCAGCCTCACGCTCAGCCTGAACCATTTATCTGAGACAAAAATGTCTTCTTGACAAAAACCAGATCTCCTTTAATAAAAGTGAGGCAGACAGTATTATGCTCTGAGGGAATCCTGTTGCTCTTTTTATATTTATATATAAAAATAATTCTTCTGTAATACACGGAGATATAAAAAGTGAAGAAAATTGAGGCCAAATCTCTGAGCATCAGGACATCACATCAGCCTTTGCCAAAGCTGCTCCTAAAACAAAAGCCCTGGTGTTAATGACCAGTGGAATTATGTCTGTAGTTAAAGTTTTATTATTGAATATGCTTCACTCTTTGAGCTTTTTGTTTCAGACCAAAATTTCACAACAATTCCTGCTCCCGATAAGCATCTTGACTTGGTTCAATTGCTATCAGCTCCTCACCAAATGAAAATGAACTTTGGAAATTGCAGCTGCTTTTTTTCCTGAAAATTCCCCTTTAATGCAATAAAAAGTTAATAGGGAACAGAAGAAAAAAAAAAGCCCTGATTACATTTTCAAACATAAATAGATCAACATGTTATCTTATTTTGCTGAGCTGTTTTGAAAATATTCCCTCCAATATCGCTGAGCTGTGGATGAGCTGCACGGGGAGATTTCATCAAGCACAACCCCAGCAGAGAGTTTTGGATTTTGAGCTGGCCACATCTTTCTCTGTCAGCCAACTGTTAGATGTTGAGCAGATTTACATTCTGCCCCAAAACTGGTGACTTTTGAGCAAGGTCATTATTGCAGCCTGCACGTGGGTGGCCCAGTGGATGAATTAATTAAGAATACAGAAACAAAGGTCGAAAGAAAATAATTTTTCTTTCAAACCCAAGCCAATAAAGTCTTACACGTTTAATTCCAATTACTGAAAAAGAGGACATCTGTACAGCTTTAGGTTTATCCATTTCAACTAATTAAGGGATTCAAATAAATAGTCCTTCCATCTAACTGAAAAGTTTGCTAACACTTCATTAGAAGGAAGTTTAAACAAGCACACAACCTTGTTAACATATTTTGGTTTACCACAAAGTTACTTGGGCATCTCCATAATTATTTTTATTCCTTTTACAAATATCTCCTGACAGCCAATGTCAATAATTCTGCATTCCTCTGCATTTATTTAATTACCTCATAATTCAAATTTTCTTAAAGTAGCACCAATTCTGAAAGTAGGAGCTATCACATAAACAACTGCTGGGGATGAGAGCTTACTACAATATCTACATTCATAAGGTTTATTAAAAATACTTTCCCTGCAGATTTAATCCTGCAAGATTACATTAGGAGAGTTCTTTGGTCTTAAATTGTGGATTTTTCTGTGGTGAGTTTGCATTTCACCCTCTGCCACGGCAGCCCAGGGCAGTGAATGAGACACATCAAGCTTCCTCTCACATCCCTCAAATTTAATGCCTTTGAAATGGGAGAAATTATTAAAAATTAGTGAAAATTATAGTTAGCCCTCCTGGTTTGTGTCCAAAACACGTCCCTTCATCATCCTCCTGGCACAGAAATGGTTATATTTGTACACATGCACAGAGCAGCTCAATCCATCTTCAGAACGTGTGTGCTGTGCTCAAAATAACTGCAAAAGTACTTGGATCATTAATTTGCAGAACTTTAGACACATTTATGTAAAAAAAAAAAAAAGCTTCCCCACTCAAATAAAAGATCTTATTTCTCCTCCCAAATGATGCATTTGCCTGCCTTACATTTATTCAGCTTATCTTCCAGGCATATTTTATTACTTGGAAAATGTATCTTGCACTGCAACACCCAAATTCTTGGGCTGTGCAGGGGACAGAAATCTTTACTGACCTGAAGGAGGTGAGGTATTTATTTTATATTAGGAGGGCACTGACAATAGGAAAAGAATTCCTCCCTGCTTCTGAAATTGCCCTCAGCTGTGACAAGGCTGGAACCCATGTGAGCACACACCAGCCCCTGCTGAATGGGATTCAGGGCTTTCCAAGTGTTCATTTAGCCCAGAAAATATTTGGTTGGAATTTTAAATTCAGGGTTTCTCAGTGAGAGGAGGAAGAGCCTGATGGGAACAGCCATGAACATCCCAAACCAAGCACCTCATCCCAGCAGGAAGGTTTTGTTGATTCCACTCAGAACTCTTCTTTTCAGGAATCTGAAAACTGGGAGGACAAAACAAGGAAAAATCCTTTCACTGAGAGTGCTTCAGCACTGGAACAGGAGTCCCCCCACAGGAAAATGGAGTCCCCATCCCTGGGAGGATTCAAAAAATGAGCAAATTTGGTAATTTGGTTTCATGGGAATGGCAGGATTCAGTCAAAGGCTGGACTTGATGATCCTGCAGGTCTTTTCCAAAGGTACTGATTCTGTGAACCTGTGATTCCATAAAGCAGTAACTTCAGAAAAACCACTGAAACAGCAACCCTAAACCAGAGAGGACTCTTCTACAGGACTTGGCACCACCAGCCTGCCCCACCACCCCTCCACCTCAGCCAAAGTGAGGATGGAGCTCAGGTCACCACTCCCAGCAAACTGACTCTCCACAGGAGAGTAAAACAAAGTCAGAGATTCAGGGCACGAGGAGCTCCCAGCAGGGACCAGCTGCATGCTGCAGGGCCAGGGCAGCCCAGGGCAGCCACCATGAGCTCAGGGACATTCTCACCTCCTTGAGAGGGCAGAGGTGCTGAAACACTTCCCTGAATCCTGCCCCAACCCCGCCAGGTCACCCAGCCAGCACTAACAAGTGCCATCCACACTGGCACTCCCTGCAGGAATTCTCCTGCCAGCACTCAGCACCACATCCCTGCCAGGCTCCTGGGACGTGCCAAGGTCCCTGCCAAAACCAGGATCTAGCAGCTCACATCTGCACAAAACCTCAAAAAAAACCTGACATTTCCACTGCAAACAGAGCTGGAGGCACCGGAAAAGACTCAGAGGGACTGGGGGCACCCAGGACACCCCTCACAGGAGAAGGTTCTGCACTGGCAGCGTGGAATGACCATGTACAAAGTGCATTTATTTATTTTTAATCAGCTTTCTTTTTTGCCAGAGGGACATTTCAGTAAGAAAAAATTGTTTAAAAAAATCTCCTGCGTGATGAAAACCTAACAATGCAGAAGAAAGGTTATTTTCTTTTTTCCTGGAAATGAATATAATTCTGAAAGCAAATTGCAGCACTGGAAATAAATGATATAATTTAATAGCATTTAAAAACTTCAGATCACAAAAATATGAATGCAATACAAACAATCAGAATATCCAACTTCCTAGAGGTTCAAGACAAAACTTAATTTTCCTAGAGCTGATGGTTATTTATGGTAGAGCAGCAGGGTTTGGACAAGACAAACGTTATCATTTTTACAGCTCCTCTCCTGGAGTGCCCTTTAGGCTTTGATAGCTCCCTACTATTGTTAGGGTCAGAGGACAAGTTCATAAAACCTCTAAATCACATAGAACAAGCCTTAAAAACCTAAGATGTATCATTTTTCCCCCCTAGTCCTATGCAGAAGAATCAAAGCACAGACAGAGACCAGCAGAAATAATGACCACATTAAACAGCTTCATCAGAAATTTATGAAGTCAAATTTGTCTTTTTTTTCTTTCCTTATTGCATATGAAGAGCCAAGAAATTTTTTTTTCCTGGAAACCAAAACAAGTCCCAGAATTATTTTAAATCCTGACTATAAGATCGTAATTTTTCTTTTTTCCCATTATGTTCTTTTATTTCAATTTTGGAAGAAAATGTCTATAATGTTTTATGAACAATTCCCTTTCAATGCAACATTGCTTGGCTAAATACTTCCAAATTAATTCTCAAGGAACAACCATAACAAAGTTTTTCTTTGTTTTGTTTTGGTTTTTTTTTTCTCAAGTAAGAGATTTTATTTTCCTGTCAAGAAAAAAAAATAAAATAACTTGGCTAAATATTTGACTTTTGATTTGTCCTTAACACCTCACTAACTTACCTGCAATGAGCATCAAAGATAGGGGAAAACAAGAAAAAACTGGAGGGTTTTTTTGCTTTAAATTCAATAAATGTGACCATGGGAAAAAAAAAATCTCACAGACTAGTTACAGAATAATGAAGTGTGTGGGAGTTCTGCATAAACACTGAATGCAGGACCAGCCACTTGAAAATTAAATGAGCAGTAGAAACAAATAAAAAAAGACATGGATATCTTCCCTGCCATAAAGACAGTAAAATCCAGCAATTTAAAAATTGTCTGATGATGGTGTGGAGTTTGTAACAAATTATTCTTCTTGATGCACTGCACTGTGTATTCTTATATACAGTACATTTATTATTATAAAACAGTGCAAATGCTCACAAAACAGCATTGTGCTCTTGACTGCATTTGGGATTTACACAAAATTATAACTTTTACACTTCACACCCAACTTCTCCCATCATTTTTTTTTAGCCTGGAATTCAACAATTCCCCCCATTCCCAAACAACCCCACATTCCAGCCCCGTTCTGGATTAATAAGGATCATCAGACTCCATCTCCACTTCCACTGATCAGCATCGATCAATGTCAATTAGGAACAAGTGTTGGGGAGACAAAATGTGACACTTCACACTTGATCTTGTCAAAGTGTCACATAAATATGCTGCAAGGACAATATATATTTTGGCTGCATTTCAGTCCCAAACAGGATTTCATCCCAGCTCTGTGGGTCTGTAAAACTCCCCGGCCCGGCGGAACCCTGGTTCATCTTTCACTCCCATCACCACAGAAAGGATTTCCCTGGGAGTGAGGTGGCCATGCAGGCTCTGGCTGTGTGCCCACTGTTACCTGTCCCTCTGCCACTGTCTCGGTGTCGATGATGGTGACAATGCCAGGCACCAGGGGACTCCTGCGGAGGTTGCTGTGAGCCAGGATTTCCTCCTCGGTGGCTCCCGACGGCAGCGTCCCCGTCAGCTGGGTCACCACCTTCCCCACCATTGTCAGCCCAGTCTTTATTGTCTGCAAAAAAGGGGAAAAAAAACTCCTTCAAATGATGTTTGGGGCTGTGCTGTGGGTTCAGCTCTGATTCTTTCTGGAAGTGGATTTTTTCAGGAGTGGTGTAGCTGCTGCAAAAGGCTGCAACAAAACAGCTTGAAAAAATCTGGCGTGCTAGCAAATGGAAGAATTCACCTTTCTTTTGGAAGTCAATTATGCCAAAGAATTACTGAAAAAAGAAGTATTTTAATGTTCAAATAATGTAATGTGTTTGCATTTTAAGTATTCCAGTGCTGGGGTTTTTTTTAACCTTGGTTTTAGTTACTCCCATAGCATGCACAGGCAGAAGGATCAAAGATGAGGCCACAATGGGTGTGAGGAGGGTACTGCTCACACAAAATACAAACAGCCCCTAAAGCCCACAGAGTTTTGTCTTCTGCACAGTGCAAGAGACTAAGAATTTGTCTTTTGCTACATCTGACACACTCATTTTTTACTTAGTAATTAAGCATTAAAACTAAATATGAGACTCAAATCCAGGAAAATTAAAAATGCCACCCTCGAGGTCCTGGAACTCACAGGCACATCCCAGCACAAGGAACGGGACTTTCCAGGCTCTGCATGTTTCCCAGACAGGGCTTTGAAAACACATTCATTGCACCAGCTTTTAGCAGCTAAAGATGCTGAAGATTATTTTTATTTTGCTTTATTTTATTTGGAGAAAGAGGCAGAGTAGACACAGTAGGAGAGATACAGACTGTAAGAAAAACAAGCCCAACTACAACTTTAAATATTTTCTCCTTGAACCAAGGACTGCGCCTTATTTGCCTGTAAAGAATTGAGCAGATTTATTATGCAATATAAATAAGAAATAGCAAAAGAGATCAGAATGGAATGACACTGTAACAAGCCAATTCTTAACTAAAAAGACAAGCTAAGCTGCCTGCTAAATTGAAAAGGAAAAAAAATGTCCAGATCCCAGGCTGAAACCAAGAAGCAGCCACAAATCAATTGCAACTGCTTTGTTTAGTGCTAAAATCTCAAACTGCAGTGATTAGAAAACACATTAGTGTTCATCAATTAGCAGCCAAACGTTTGTTTTAATAATTCATG
This sequence comes from Euphonia xanthogaster, assembly GCA_034509185.1. NCBI lineage: Eukaryota > Metazoa > Chordata > Aves > Passeriformes > Fringillidae > Euphonia > Euphonia xanthogaster. The sequence continues at coordinate 1,958,393 of JAYDZK010000066.1, read as the reverse complement.
GGAAATGACTTACACAAAGTCTGTTAGTGTGTTGTCAGGAAAGCCTCTGAAGGGCCAACAGCAGCAGGCGCCACACGGTATCGATGGCCATGGCCAGCCAGGAAGGCTGATTAACCTCTGAGATGCCTCTGCTGATGGACTCACCCCATTAATGCTAATGGAGATACTTCCACTTAAAATCGAGCCAGGCCTTCAGCACAGCAATGGCTTTGGGGGTTTAAAGTCTTTAGTAATATCCTGCCATTTGTTTCTTGTTATTTCTTTTTATACCCGGCTACGGCAGAGGAGAATAAAACGGGTTTTAACAGTGGTGAACTCAGGAGACTGGGAGAGGAACATAAAGCAGATATTGACAGCTGAGGAATAAACCTAAAATAGCCCCAGTGCCATCACAGGGATGCATTCCAGCTCTCCTGGCAAAAACTGACACGGCAGTTTTTTGGCCAATAGCTAAAATCCTAGAAAATGATTCGTTCTCAGTTTATAAAGCAGTAAATGCTACATGGCAAAATACCTGGGCAGGGGAAAAGGCTAAAAACTGTAACTGACCTGTTTTAGAAAATATCTTTAATATTTATAATGAGAGCAATGGGATGGCAAAGCACCAACCATAAATTGACACTCTCTAGAAGGAAATGACCAGTGTGGGAGCAGCGTGGGCCTGCAGCAGGGAGAGGTGTGCAGAGATGTGGCCAAGGCCATTAGCTCAGAAATATCAGTGCAGAACCATTACAGCACTTACTGCCCTGTGCTGTTGTGTATATTTGTAACAACTTCTGGGTAATCTTTAACCTTTCCCATGCCATATCAGCTGTCCCCTCCATCCATTAGGGCTAATGACCTTGCTCTCACATAAGCTGTTAGTCCTCATTAAGAAGTTATCAGGTAACAAGAGAAAACAGATGCAGCCTTTGCTAAATCACTTCACCAGTACAGGATTAAGAGATATGGAGAAGGAATCAAGCAAAGGAGTTATGAGGTGAGAAGGACTTGGTTTATAATTTGATGTGAGACATGTGACAGAGCAAATACATTTTCAATGAAATGGGTTCAAGTTTGCACTGTCCCAGTCCCTTTGTCACTGATGGGAACCCGCCAGTGAAGTCTGCTGCTAAATAAAATTAAAACACTTGATGCAGTTTCTTTTGTAACCAATGATCCACAGTGTGCAGAAACACACATTATTTATATGCTCATGTCTACCCTACTACTTCAAAATATGACTGTTCACATCTATTTGAATATAAAGAAATATATATATTTAATTAAAATAGATGTATGCCCTCATACCTCATTTAATTGAAAAGTAAGTACAACTTTAATTAGATGAAAAGAATTAAAATGCACCATTCAATGCCTGTTAGGATGCTTTGTTCCAACAAAGGCCTTGAATCCTTTTAGTGACAACACAATATACTGTTCCTGTTTGTCATAATAAATACATTTTATATGATCTATTTGATTGCAAATGAAAAACCTATAGAAAGCAGAAAGAGACATCAAAAAGATCTGCCTTGGGTGTCAACACAGTGAGGTTGAGCCTCACACTCAGTCTGAACAAAGGGATAATAGAGTTTATTCTGAAAGAAATTCTGTGTCCATGCCACTGTTTGTTCAACTGAAAGGAATCCTTATCCCATGGAAGGGACTTTCCTGTCTGCGTGCACTGAGTGCATTCTACACCTCTAAGGAATGATACTTTCATTTCTCCAAACACATCCATTTTTATCTGCACTCATCATTAACCCAAATGTGAATCTTCACACATTTTCTGCTTCCCAAAATTTTTCTGCTTGGTCAAGGGACAGAAACTACCAGAGCTTTTAGAACACACACACTCAGAAAGCCACCAGCACAATCACAACTTTGACCCCGGTGATTTTGGTGAACAGGGACCTTCCCAAAAAACTCCCAAGTTATTTCATTAAGGAGGAAATTCATTTGCTGCACCAAGAGCAGCAGCTCTCACTGAGGACAAAGCCCTGGCCCCACCAGGACATGGGTCAGCAAAGGGAAAACTCTTACAGAAAATATTCTGTGCTGCCACCAAGACCTTCTAGAGAGGATCTGAAAGGCAATTCTCCAAAGTGACCCTGCTGAAAGCTCTCAGCTTTCCTTCTCTTTCATAGGAAGGTTCTTTCACCTTGGTAGAAAATTGGAAGCCAACCAGAGAAAAGGCTGTAACCCAAGGTAACCTGGCAAAACAAGAACTTTAATGGAAGCACTTCAGAACCAAAAAGCAGCACTGCAGGGAAAAGGAAAGGACATCCACTTCCCAAAAAGCTGCCCCTGCACTAATCAAAGCAAAGAATTACAAACCCCTGATAGGACACAACAGCATAAATGAAGGTTCATAAATGAAGAATTAAATAAGGAAGGAGTGAATTGATGGTGAGGCAATGAAATGGACAAGGAGCAATAGATATATGGAGCATCTATTTGCCAGCAAGAAAGTCAGCCCCACAGTTATCAGAGATGAAAACCTGCTAGACAGCAAGCCAAGACTCAATGAAATCACCAATAAATTAAACATTGCAGATTTACTGTGGCATGCTCATGGATAACAAATTAATACACTAAGGCTGAGACACTCCTCAAGAGCCAAATGATGCAAATATTTAAAACTATATTAGTATTAATCTTGTCTATTACAGTAACATCCAACAGGCAGGAGCACGAGCAATGTGCTGTGCAAATGCAGAGCAGCAGCAGCAGCCCGTGCCCTGGGGATTATCCCTTTTCCTAACTCTCACTGGGAGTTTATCTCTGCACAGAGGCTAACAATCTTTTCTTTCCTATGATTATAAACACATTTTATCTTCACTATCTACTCACATGATGCAATAGCACTACTTCAGTGTGATAAACTCAGCTTAACAGCAGAATTTCTGGATTATGATCCCTACTCAGCAGGGAAGGCCATCAGCTACAGTGATCTGTTTGCAGGATTTTGCCACATCTGATCCAAACTGTGGCTGATCACACTAAGCCACTCCATTTTTCAAACTTATCTGTGCTATAAAAAGATGCTCACAATGCTGGGATTGAAGGAATTTGGGGAGATTTCCCCACACACCTCTTGAACTGTGCTGATGGGGAAAGCACACAGAGATCCAGCAAATCACCCCAGGAGAGAAGCAATTCCAGCTCCCCTCAACAATGTAAGAAGCTGTGATTTTTCTCCTTCTCCGGCCGCACTGTGATTGTGATGGACTATGTTTGTTTTTCTGTTTTGTTTTCACAGGAGCTGGCCTGCCCTGTGTCTCTCTCTGTGGCTTCTCCTAACTGTTGTTTTCCTCGGTGCCACTGAGCCTTCTGTCCCACGCTGTCATTTCATTCCTATTATTAGGTTTGTTTTGTTGCACATATCAGAAATGAAAAGGCTGGTGGTTACAAGGGAAGCTTGTAATCAGCACCGAGTTCACCCCACGGTGCCAAAACTCACTCTGTGTGTGTGTGTGAGAAAAAGAAATTATTGTTGCAGCAAGGAAAGGAGCTGGGAGGGAGACAGTGAAACAAAAGTTGTGCTCGGTCTTGTTTAAGATTTTTCCAAGCCATGAACTTCTTTTGATAGTACAAAACCCCAGACACTTCTCTGAAAGCAGAGGGATTTTATAACATCTGAAGTACAAAAAGGAGGCAATGGAACCTATGTGTAAACAGTCATTAATAAGCTCTAACCTTCAAAGAAGGTAATTAATTAGCTCCGGTACTGTGCTGTCACCCTTCAGAGAGAGCAAAACATATAATGGGGGTGTGATGGAGTCCAAAGAGCACCAGGCACTTGTAAAGTCACTTCTCATGATGCTAAAAGACCAATAATTCACAATGTTGATTTCTAATCATGTAAACTAGTGCCACTATGAACAGCCATTATACAAATCCATCCCACTGTCACTTCCCTCTAATGTAAACAGCTGTTTGTAATAAATGAAATTTTTTTAAATCAGTTCAGAAACAGAAATACTTTGTGGAAAGCTACAGTTGGTCAGAGATTTGCAGGATGGGGAGGGCAGGCATGGTGCTGCTGCTGCAGGGCTCTCAGTGTGCTCTCCTCTCAGGGAAGGGAGGGGGTGATGACACACAACCCAATTCAGCAGGGAAACCTCATAATTATGTTCCAGGAGCAGCTCTCCCAGGGCAGATGATGGACTCACTTTGGCAGCACTAATGACTGTGGCAGTGTAAGACTGAATGTTGTCTCCACAGGCTCCACCACGGGACTGATGGCATCGGATCAGCTACAAGAAGAAAGACAGCAACCAAGTCACTACTATTAAACTACACAAACCCAGAACCCATTACCAGAGCTCTTATTTATCATGTACAGTGGTGTGTTTTTTCCTACAAACAGCAAAAAGCCCTGCTGAGACACTTAACCCCTTTTTATAATCTTCTGGGTGCCACCCAGACTGTCGCGTCCCCTGCTCCAGTTTTCAATTACCAGATGAGTACTCACTGAGAATTCATAAACTTTGAAATGGTGGGATTTTTGGTCTGGCAGCAATACCACAAATAAATTTAAATAAATATAATCAAAAGCTTTAGCCATGTATATGTAACATTAAATATCAGCCATTCTAAGAATCCGAGTGTGGCTTTCCCCTCCTTTTTATGACGAGCGAGCAAAGAAATGACAAAGGAAAAGAGTTGTTTGAAACTTTGCATTTAATAGATTAAAGGAATGTATATGGGGTTTGCTTTTTATTGCCTGCCTTCAGAATCGATAAATCAAAACAAGACTCTTGTACCTGCCATCACCTTACAAAAGCAGGTTTTGCCTTTGAACCCTAAGTAACAATAGAATCTGTGCTTCTATGCAAAATTAGGGGGGGGGGGAAGGTTTTTGTTGCTTGGACACAGGACATGTTGCCTGTTTAACTATTTGAGCTAAAGAAAATTAACAATTACTGTAAAATGTATTTGTTTCTACAGAGTTTTCTGTCCTGCTTATATTTAAATATCTAAATAAAAATACCTAAACTAGGGAAGCCTACAGAGAATTCACCTGGGGACACACAAGCCATTTAAATTCCCTTTGTGATACAATTCTTCTGCTGATATTTTGGCAGCAGTACTTTTTAAATCCCATGCTGAGCAGGGTTAGGTTTTCCAGCATCAGCAAGGTGTGGCACTAAAGGAAAGGCAGGCCTGAATTTGGGAAGAAATCAGCTGTGCTGGAGGAGGTGTAACAGCAAATAGATTTCTAAAATCTGCCTCTGATAATTTCTGGCTCAGCTCTAGAAACAGCTTCACCAGTCACAGGTGGAAGGAAGAAAAAACATCTGCTTTGAAATAAAAATAAGGCATTAGGAGCCGAATTTAGGCTTCACTTCAAGCTTTAAATACACAACCACTCCTCTGGGTAAAAGCAAGGATCATTTCTTTGCTTGGGAATCTATTTTCTTTGTCTCTAGAAAGAAGAAAGAAAGTCTAAAATTTTTCTTTTTTTTCTTGGAGCTCAACTTTTTCAAAGCTGCTCAGAAGTGGCCAATTTAATGCTGTTTTATGTAAAGCACAGACAGCATTGCTGTGCTGGCTCAGACAAACCCAGCCTCTGTCCAGATTCAGTTTCCCCAAAGAGAATCTAGGAAGTGTTTTTTTGCCTACCTTCAGAGGTGTCTGTCATTAAATGCTTTAACTTTTAAAGCACAAAATGGGTTGATTATTGAGCTACCTCACTGAAAACACACATTGATGGCTGTCTTCTCTGCCTTCCAAGTTCTTAAATTGAGATTAAATCAAATGTGCAAAGACCTAATGTTTTAAAATACTTTGGACTGTCATTTCAATGCAACTCCTCTTGCAGACTTTCTCTTGCACGTAATTTTTTCCTGAGACCTCTCCTTTTCTTTTTCCCCCTATATTTACAAAATTTAGAAGTATTTTTTTATATCAAACCCCTCCTTACCTTATTTTCTGCATAAGCAAGCCAACGGCTTCCAAGAGCAATAGGATTCATGTTTGGCCCTGGACAAGGATAGCAGCCTGCAAAGTTTAAAAAGGCAACATTAAGAAATATCTTAATGACTTCTTCCAAAGAATTTTATTTATTGCCAAGAAAACAAAAAGTCTAAACAAAAGCCTTGCAGTTGCTAATATCACTCAGTGGATGCTTGCATTTTTGTTTCTAGAGATAAGGCTGTGGTTAGATGAGCTATTTTGAACATTTAATTATGTGTAAATATTCATTTCTCCTTTTGTCTGCATTTTTAAAGCCATTTTGATAAAAAATGACATTCTGGGGTGAGGGAGTATTGATGTTTGACTCGACTGGTTTTGTATTTTCACATTTTAATTCATTTTATTTGATTGGCACCTTTCTGTTGGTGAACAGCTCACTCACTTCAACCTCTTCTAGACTTTTACTCTATGAAAGGATGTATTGTGCTCTTGCTTTCATTTTTAGTAATTCTATATACAAACCCTCAGTCTTCCAAAATGCTTTTGCTTTTTACAATTCTCTACACAAGCCCTCAGTTTCTTCAAATACTTTTGCACAAACTTTACTTCACACAGTGGGAAAATTTGTAATTCCTTTAAAATTGGTGGCAATATTTCCACTGTTCACCAGATTTCTTTTACCTTTATATTATCATTACAAATAGATTTACACATATGGATAAAAATTAGTGTAGAAAAGATAATTTTCCCCGAGGATTAAAATAAGAAAATACCCGTTAGACAAAACAGCTGTGAATGAAAACATGGAAAGGCTTAAAATGCATCACATTAAATGGCATTTCATATATAAAGGTTTTTAAATATGTATTTTTATAAAATGTTATAAGTAAAATAAAATTTTTAGAAATAAAACAAACAATTTGTATTTAAAAATAAGAATTTTTACATGAAAAAATAAGGAGGAAAGGAGGGGGGAAGGAGGAGGCTATCAAGCAAACGGTTAATCTCACTTTTCATCTGATCTTAGGCTAATACAGTCAATTTAACAATTTAAACCCTCTCACTGATTGGGCAAGGAACAAAATATTGAAGACCTTACAGCCATGTGTGCCTGATTTAAAGGAGCCCTGGGCAGCTGCTCCTGTATCCCGGGCTGAAGGAGCACAGGCACACTGCATTTCAGACCACATCCAACACAACTTCTATTCAGTGTATGGCTTAAAATCCAAATAAAAAAGAAACCCCAAACCCAGCCAGTGAAGTTTTCTATTTCCTGAATCTCTGATATGAGACCCTGACCCTGCTCTGCACCCGCAGCAGGGAAAGGAACCTGATATCCACACACAGCCACGTCTGTTCCAGCAGGCTCCAGAAGGGTCCAGAACACTTCCTGAGCACAGCACAACTTCCAGAAGGGGGGAGGTTTTATTTCCCACACCTGCAAAGCGCTGAGAAGCAGCGTGGGAGGTGTTAGCACCTTTCTGGAAGGTTCCATGGACATTTGACAAGGCTTTGGATGCAGGTTTGGGCCTGCGTAGGCCCTGCCGAGATAAACAAGCCTGGATTTCATATTCCAGAGCAGAGCACTGAGGGAATTGCAAAATTCCAAAGATCACAGCGAGCTGCTTGAAAGGTCAGAAAGGAAGGCAAGGAGAGAATGAATCCACCCAGTTAAACCCAGAGTGAATTCACCCAGTTAAACCCAGAGTGAATTCACCCAGTCAAACCCATCTCAGGCAGAACCCAGGGAGGGTTTGCGAGTCCTTATCGCCGGCCTGATCTCAGGAAGGAAAAGGAATTCTGAAGAGATGATGCCACAATTGTTATTGCATTCCAGGAGTGCATAAAATGTGGGTAGCCAGAGCCTCTTAAGGAACAAAGCAAGCAAAAAAAAAAAGGTTGTAAATACAGCCCTGGGCTGTAAATACGAACGTGTTCTTCCGATGACATTATAGATCAGGAGCGCTGAGGTTTTAATGCCGACTTCTGCCTCAGCAGCTCTTATCTGGGTCAGGAAAGGAATTCAGGTCCCCCAAACCTTTCTTTTACCTTCCCTTTTATGTATAACATACAGCACTAAAAGTTGCCAGACGATAACCCTCGTCATGTAAATCTCTACAGTGACTTCAGAACCAGAGACTTGCGTTTCCCAAATTCGTAACATCCCTGCAGGAGAAAACTACCGGAGTCTGAGCAATTCATAGCAAAAAAACAAGTCCTGCTCAGAAAAGGGAGCTGTTCTCAATTACTTCAGTGAACTGAAGCCATTGAAGAACTGCAAGAAGAATTCTTCAAATCCAAAACTGATCACTGAACAGAAGAGTTACTTGGAAAAGCTGGGACTGCCCTCCCCAAACCCACTGCCCGTGGTTTGTCCCGTGAACTGGGCTCAGTCAATCAGACTCCACACACAAATCAAGCAATTCTAAGAATAAACTCCACAAAGGTCAACAATTCAGCTCGGTCCTAAACTCTGCTCTCCAATACGAAAAACAGCGTAAAAAAAAGGAGCTATTTCCTCCCTTTCTTTTCTTTGCAAGTCTTTGCATTTTGGAAACTTGCAGCAGCACAAGGATAAACAAAGGGTTATACTTGATGGGAAGGAAAAGCAAATTGTTTTTCTGCTTTCCAAAAAAACTGCTGGAGTCAGCAGAACATCATCTACGAGGCAGATGGAAAGACAGACACGGCATGACCCATCGAGCTGGGCCATCCAATCCTCAGCAGCCCCACTCTCTTAAAGATTAACTTCTATTTCTACCAGACTTCAAAACAACAGAGGGAAAAGCCATTCTAAGCAATAACAGCAGCAACTTCAGCGTGTTTACAATAGGAATGAACATAATGAGAATGCAGAACTAACTGTCAAGAAGACCAAAGTTTCCAAGTTTTAATGACAGCTTGGAGAGGTCATCCAAGAAAGGATCACTCAGGGAAAGTCCTTCCAAAAGTGCAGCAAACCGAGCAAGTAGTAAAAAATATCTGATCTTAGAACCAGCTTAACTGGGCCTTTCACTCACAAAAATATAGGTGAAAACCTTTTGGAAACTACTTCATAACTTTTGAGTACACACAGTTATCTCCTACCTCTGTGCAGAGGAAATGAGTAATTTCAAAGCTGGGAAAAAAGGAAGAAAAAATGCATATTGAAAATCAGAATCACAGTCCAAGTTTTTCTGCTAATTTTATCAAGTTCCTACGCCCAAAAATTCCAACTGGTGCTGCCCTAAGGAACAGTGAGAAATAAGAAATGGGCTCCAGGATCCCTCTAAAGAGGGGCTTGGCTAAGGACACCCTGGGACCTCACATCCTATGCCTTGGTTTTCCCACTTCCAAGATGCAAATGTTACCTACAGCCCCAAAGGTGAATTCTTCAGTGTTACAATTTCTCAGTTTCTTCCCTTTAAAAAAAAAAATGGGCTAAAAAATTATAACTGCAATAAGGATATAGACTGTGATTATTTGCATTCAAAAATGCTTTAAACTTACTTGTTGCTGTGGTGATTTTATATATTTTGTTTCACTGAGAATACAGGAATGCCACATTACTTGAAGTTCTCCACAGAGCTACACAAATGTTTGCTTTGTGAGTGAGCAAAGAGAAGGTTTATATATTTTCCATTAATTTTCCATTTATTTCCATTAATTACTACCTATATGGTAATGATGAAAATCTCTACCACCCTCTGGAGATTCAAACCCATAAACTCATAATAAACCAAATCATCTCCTCAACTCATTTTTGAAAATTCACACAAATATCCCCTCCTCTGACTCTTTCCATCAGTCTTGAGCTCCTCCAAGAAACCCAAGGCTCCAGTGCTTTCCTTGAATTGTTTTGCAAAAGCTCATCCTGGATCTTCAGCGATGGCAATATGAACACAAAGAGAGCAGCCAAGAGAAGAAAAGCAACACATTCCTGTCCTCTCCCTGGTCCTTTAAACAAACAGCTCACTGGGAAAACTCTGCTCAGAGGAACAGTCATTACAGGCTGGGTCAGCTAGAACAGAGCTTGGGCCAATAAATCACCCAACACAGCACTAATAAAACCTGAACCACTTCCACTGGGGCAGCTCTTCGGCATCTCCACAGCTTCTTCATCAAAGAAAGATTTAAAGGAGATGCAGGAATGCAATATTCTCTCTAGAAAAATCTGATGTTAACAGTCAGAACTTGTCTCAGCTAAGTCAGGGCTTATTTTCAGTTTGCAGAACGATGCACTCCTAACTCCCCACCCACAGCACAGTTTTAGTTCTTTCTCAAACCTCACTAAAACACACTGGAAAATGACATTTGATAAACTATTGCAAATTAATACATGAATTCATAAAGCTCAGGGAATGAAAAGGCCAAATCAGAATCACCTAACACTGCCTTCCCTCAAGCACAACCCATCATGCCCATCTTAAGACACTACTGGTTGATTTTTCATTTCACAGCACATTATAAGAACTTTATTCCCTACAACAATATTTATAGTACAGAAAAAAAAAATCTGGTTTTTGGTATTTCCCAGACTTTCATCCCCTCTATCCTGACTTTGTTCTTACTTTTTAATGAAAAACATTGTAAGTTCTTTTCTGTCTTGTCTCAGGCTTTTTTCCCTATCAGTTTAATAGGAAAACTTTCTTTTTCCAGCATTTTCACTGGTTTCTTTTCCCCAGTTCTCTCCAATTTCCTTTGCAGTGGTCCATACTCCTCTTTTTTTATAACTATTTTTGATTTACTGTTTCCTAGGGGGAAATTTTAATAGATATGTCACACCTTGTACCTGTGAGGAATCCATACCAGAGGATATTTTATTTTATTTCAAGCTGAGGGGATAGGCAGTTATTAATACAAAATATTTTGTCTTTTAGGATTCTGTCTCTAATCCCAAAATAAGGCAGAAATGGCATCTTTTGGGTCCCAGGGAATGCCATGAAGGCAGAGATTCCCAGGCTCACCTCCATCCTAAGGAAACCTTCTGATTTCTGGAGAAAGAAGGATTTTTCTGTTCAGCGCCTGGCAAGGTTCATTAAAGATGACATATGTCAGCTGAAGTGTCCAGTGGTTTTAAACTCAGTTTTCTAAACAAATTCCAAAAGAAGTAACTCATTTCAACAGAAATTCTTTGCCTTTAATCATTCAAAGGACTTGCAGGATTATCACTTCCAAAATCAGTGAAGCAGGGCCATTGTGTATTTTTAAATAAATAGCTCCAAGAACCCACTGAAGTGATGCTACTTCTCTAATAATCAATCTGTAATTCTCTTCTGGGTCTTATGAAACACAGAGCTCTCCATAGGAATGGAATTACAGAACTCCATCCCTAATTCCTGCAGTGCAGAGCAGCCAGAAAGCAGATCCATGGCAGAGAGCACAGAGAGGGAATATGCAATAAATAATGGCTAGAGCAATACTGTTGTAGCAAAAGCTTTGTTTATTACAAGGAAAACAAATCATATAAGTTGTTTCATCTAATTTTTTTGGGTTGGTTGTTTTGGTTTTCTTTGGTTTTTTTAGCTAACCAATTTTTTTTGTTGTTTATAAACTGTATAAAGCAATATTGTTTATAAATTCCTCTGGGTTCCTTCTAGATGAAAGGCCCTGTGTAAATGTTATTACTCTCACACTGTCACATACTTTCCAAAACTCTCCTATTGTTCTAGTACTTCCTTCTGTTTAAGTATCACCCATAAAATGGAGTAAAAGAGCAAAGGAGCAGGATGGACCCACTGAGAAATCAGGTTTGCCACCCAGGGCCTTTTTTCTTACTTATTTATTATTATTATTAAATTATTATCATTATTATTACTACAGAGGTCTCCTTCCCTGTCCACTCTACCATGGCAGTTTGAAGCATCTGCACTTTGATGGTCCCAGTGGGTCCCTTCCAAATCATTAATTCCATGATTTTATGATTTTACTGTTACTCCACAGGTCCAAACACAGAGCTGTCACTAAAAATATCAGTGGCCTTTCACATTCATTAGGCCCTGCTGTTTAATTTAGCACCAATTTGACTGATTTCAGGGCAATGTTTAATCTCAGGTTTATTTTCTTATTTTGTTCAGACTTGGACAGTGACAAATAATAAGAGTTGCCACTGAGGTTGTTGTTTCTGTGCAGGACAATGTCAGATGGCTTTGTTTGCCCTTTCACATTAAGGATTTGGGTGCTTTAGATAAAAATAACTTCTATAGAAACAAAGAGCACTTCCTGTTTTACATCTAATTTGTAAAACTGTCAGAGCCTGGAGATATGACAGACAGACATCTTGGGGACTGAGGCCTCTGTTGTGGCTTTATGCAGCTTTTTTGTTGTATTTACATTTTCCTGCAGTGGAGCAAAGCCTCCTGCAAGCACCAAGGCTGTTTGTTCCCATAAATCCACCATGGT
>JAYDZK010000066.1:1906466-1946047 GCA_034509185.1 Euphonia xanthogaster | reverse complement strand
CCCACAGCCAAAGGAAAAAACACTCTTAAAAATAATGCTGTTAAAAAGAAAAAGCAAAATTAAAACATTTCTCAGGGAAAAACACCAAGAAGGAGTAGGTGCTCATATAAATGTGGGTGTATAAAAATTAAAAGTGCTCATAGCAACCCACAAGGGACGTACTTGGCTCTTCTTCACTGATCAAGAAAATCCTGGGACTCAGGAGCTCCCTTCCCACCTGCCCTGAGGACTTTCCATCAGGGCTGATCCCCCACAGACAAAGGAATCCTGTCAATTATTATCCCGTGTGGGATAACCACGAGAAATGCCCACAGCTGAGGAGGGAAACACACACAACTTCTTGAAGAATGTGACTCTTCAGGCATTAAACCTCTTCATAAGACACCCAGTGTTTTTACTTTAAAGTCAAGAGCTCGAGCTGCTTCCTGTGAGCCCGGCAGGGAAAGGAATTCCAACAGAAATGTCCAAAAAAAAGCCTTGAAGATTTCCAGACCAGCCCTGTGACAAACTGAAACCACCAAATTATTCCTTGTGTGTGAATGTGAGAGCACACAGCAATCCCAAATCCAAAGTGCAGATCAGAGCATCCAACACCATTTGCTTTGGGGGTTTTATTCACTTGGAGAGGTGCAGGGCATTCAACATCCAGGGACTGATTTTGCCTTGTGGCGAGGAGCCTTCCCAGACTTTCTATACAATAAACTACTCTGACTAAAATCTGCAAAATTACCTCTCAGGGCTCTACAGAACAGCATCAATAGAAACGTGGTGCCAGCTAATGGCTGCAATAAGTGTCTCCATCCCTGGGGAATCCTGGATGGAGAATATATCAATATGAGCAGTGAAGGGCCAGGGAAGCTGAGCAGGCCCTCCTTATCAGGCTCAGGGATGATGGCACATGCATGATGTTATCCGGGAGGATCTTTACTCAGCCCAGGGGGTGGGCAGGATATTCTTTATGGAGAAGGAAAGGATCCATCAGGCCATATTCATAATCAGCAATGCTGCACTAAGTAAGCAGTTTTGGGGTGAGGAGCACTGATGGAACAGAAATCAATGGAATTCAGCTTTTCTGCAGCTTTTCTTTAGAGCAAAGTAGGGGCAAAAAAAAGCCTGAGCATCACTTTGGTTTCGGTGCATCCTTTTGGTTTCTGATCCTTCAGTCACATGCAGAAAAGGCTCTGAAGGAAATCTGAAGTAAAAAATAAAACTCTGAGCTATTTAAGAATCTGTTTAAAATCCACACCTTGACACGCACAGCTAGTCAGGGAAGCACATTCTTAACATAAGCATCAAATGAATTTTTTTTTAGTTTGGCCACATGAGCACCTAAACCAGTGCAGGATGTGAAATTCCTGCTGGGCTTTCTCCTCCCCTTGGTGTCTTTTCTCAGGGAAAAGGAGCTGGCTCCAAGCACGAGGAGAGCAGTGATGGATGGAAGTGACTGCCATGAGACTGATGTTCTGCTTTCTCCTAGCAGACATTTGAAAATCAGAACACCCCACAGGGTAGATTAGGGGATATCCTGGTCATTTTTCTACAATAGTTACAGCATGTTTTCCCTCCACGTTTAAGCACCTGTCTTAAATTCCCTCTCCCAGTCTGGAGCACCTGTACACTGAGGTTTTGTTACAAAAGGCACAAATAAAACATTCTGGCTCCCTGCCATCCAAGTCAAATCAGCACATTTCCATGGAATCCCAAGCAGGGGAAAACAAAAGTTGGTCCTATGTCAAACTTGCTCAGGAAAAAATCAGGAAATGCAGGAGTTAAAACACTCCAACAGCAGCATGAACTTGTCCACCTACATCCTGAATATTTTATGGCATATTTATTGTAACAATATATTAAGCTACACATCCAACCACAAAAACAAAAACAGAAAGACAAACACTCCTCATGTGCACAGCAGCTGCATTAGCATTTCTGAGGAACTTCAGAATTCCTGACACTGCTTTTAATTGGACATTCTGCATTTCATTTCTATGTATAAATAATCAACAAAAGAGACCAGAGCTTCTGCTTCACATTTGTGCTGTCTCAGTGAGGTTCTAAGGCTCCCACACCACTTAGGGATGGAAGATGTGATTTCCACACCATCACCAAATCTTGAAAATAAAGATTTTGTTTTCTCTAAAACTAACACAAAACCCTTCAAAGAGTCAGTGATCCTCAGCAATATTTCTGCTCTTTGTGCCCTCCCTTCTGACCAAAACCAGTCAGAGACTCTTTTTCATGCTGTCACATTCTCTGGGCAGGCAGTGACATCCTCACAGCTGAGGTGCACCAGCACCAGTCTGGACAGGACACAGGCTGCACCAACAATGCAAACAAAAAGGCCTCCAAGACCTTTTCCTGAGCTTCGTTTTCAAGGACTTCTATTTTTTTAATTGATACTGGCACTGTCCTTTAATAATTTTTTTCAAAGGCACAGCCAAAGAAGGCAGTCGTGGCCAGTTGGCTGCCTCCCAGAAATCCCTGCAGCTAACGAGGGAGCTCATTTCCATCCCATTTCAAACACATCAGAGGAATTTAAGCCTTTAAAGATACACTCTCAGGTCGAGATTTCAGCACATGAAATGGGGATGCTCAGACAAAAGCTTTGCTGCAGCCTCGACATGCCAGGACACAGCACCTGCCTGGGAACAGGATCCAGGGAATGGCTGAGCTTGGGATCCTCAGCACAGGTCCCAAAACCCATAAACCTAGGGAAAAAACCCAGCTCTGCCCACTCACAGCATGGCACTGCCAGAGGGAAGGGCTGTGCTGGCTCCAGCTCTGGCAGCATCCGAAATGCCCCACAAATGAGATTGTCCTTAATTAAACCAGAGGAAAGTTTCAGAAAATCTTGAATTTCTCATATTAAAAAGCAGCACAGCTGAAGAAATGCACTGGCATTAATGACATTTTAGGAATTTTTGGACTTTCTAAAAAATAATTTTTTCATTCCTCCAAAAGTTTTAATTTATCCTCTTTAAATTCCACAGCCGCTCCACAAAAGGCAAATCAAAGTTATATTTAAAAACAGAGTATCCCTGCTTCTCAAAATTAACTTCAGGACATTCATTTTTAAAAATAAATTGCAGTATCTTTAAAAAAACAACAAAATAAGCTCAAAAATTCTCAGGATACACATTTAACGGAGGGGTTTTCTCTACTTTTGGTCTAAAATAAAGGAAGGCTTGTACCCTAATTCTTTTTGATGAAATAAAAGGCAGCGATGAATAGGACAGAAATAAGTCCTTTCCCATTTGGATCTTGTCACTGAATCCCAGCAGATTCCCAGTATCTCACATCCATGGATAGGAAGAAACTGACACCTATTGGCAACTTTAATATTACTGCAGGAAGCTGCTTTCCCTCAAACTACGACAAGAAACAGCTTCTCCCAAGGAGATTTTTCTATAAATACAGAGATAATATAAAAAAAATTATTTCAACTTTTCTAATTGTGACTGAAAATACATCCACAAAAATGCAGGCTCTTTTTAAATAATAAAACTCCGACTTTTCCAAAGTAAATTATGAACTGTAAAGACACATAAAAAACCCCAGTGTGCCTAAAGAACAAAAATGTGAACAGTGGGTACATCACTGTTGATGTGGGTTTAATTGCTGCTGATGTGATAACCTGGAACTCCCACATGAGGCTTTTACACATATTTGTGCAAAATGAACAAAAGAACTGCTCAGCTACTGATGGATGGCAGTGAGGGTGCCCTTTACAATCAGTTACAGCAATAATAAATACAGAAAAGAGTTAAATATTCACAGAAAAGCACTTGGGTTCGGGGTTTTTTTAAGCAAGTTTTTCTGAAGCTCCAAATTATTATTTGAGACCTGCTTTGAGGATTTAGAAATAAAGAAACAAAAAGATCTGTTTTGTCCACCTCTGAGCCCAAAATTGCACGTACTGGTAACGAAGAATTTTTTGGTGAAAGTGCAGCTGTCAAAGGCGGCGATTTTCTCCTGCAGGACCACAACGAGGATCCTGAAAACACAGAAATGGAACGTCCACTTTAGACACTAAATGCATTGGTTTAAAGATTCAATATCTAAATGTAATTATTTCAAAAGCATCAATATAAACTCTGCAGTGATGAAGTGCCAGGTTAGCAATCCCTGGCAGTTATTGAGGGCTCTCTCTCCTCCCAACCACATGAACTCCAGTGCAGGAAGTGCAGGGGGCTGAGCCACAGCAGCACAGTGCTTTTGTGATATAGCTCTTGCACTCAAAGCTCCATTAAAAAGGGAGAATGGAGCTGCAAGGCCCTGAATTACTGTCACTGACTCAAACAACAATCTGCAGAACACGAGCTAAATGTCAAATAATCCCACTGCCCACCTCAGTGCAAATCTATTAAAACATTTTATTTGCTAAAAGCGGGGGGGAGTGTAATACCAAGAACATCAGCTCACAAACAGAGCTGAGAGAAGCAGAATTTGGGTCAATTAGCATATTGAAGATGTATGTTTATGCGTTTGCTTGTACATTACACTTTTATTGTAAGGGCCAAAAACTACAGGGTAACAGGAAACATGGTGCTGCCTCAAAAAACAGAGCCCAGAGATGCAAATGTGGAAGCAGAGCAGCATCTTGCAAGCTTTAGAACCAGGGAACACTTTCTCCCACACTGATGACTTCCCAAAATCAAATTTTCAAAAGCCTGACTTGAAAGAAGCACCTGGGAAACCAACACATAAAACCTACATTTAGCAATATGACATAATTAATAATCTGTTATTCTCTCATTAGGCAGACTGTGAGAAAGTATTTTTAATTAGCTGTCAATATACAGCATTATTAAATATTGTTTTAATGGTTTGAATTGTAAAGATACAACATGGAAAAACATTTAATCACATCTCTCACTGACTAAAACACGCCTAGTGCTTCATGTGAACATTATGACTGTGTTACAGCCTGGAACAGTCACCTTTAAAAAGGGGATGAATCACCTCAGCCTCGACTCAACTCCTTGGGGAAAGGGTGATGATTATTTCCCAGAAGTGTGAAATCAGCCTTTA
The DNA here is from genome assembly GCA_034509185.1 of Euphonia xanthogaster. NCBI lineage: Eukaryota > Metazoa > Chordata > Aves > Passeriformes > Fringillidae > Euphonia > Euphonia xanthogaster. Next base: position 1,941,019 of record JAYDZK010000066.1, on the reverse strand, counting down.
ACCCCTTTTTCCCTATTTTTATCTGTTTTTATCTTATCCCATGAGAGCTCAACACCTGTGAAGGACTACACTAAAATCAAAATAGATACCATCCCCTCATGCTTGCTGATGTTTTCAGATAAATAAATAAATAAATAACATGAATTAGTTTTGGACATATTAGTAATTTTAGTTAAATGACATCTTCCAGCTGCTGAAACTGCAGGAGAGAAAACCAGAAGAAAATGTATCAATTCTAACTTTTCCTACATTGCCTAAAATAAAGTAAACCAATGAATAATGGGAAAGCTGTGACTGCAGCTGGAAGTGTAATGTGCATATATTGCAAAACTATGGGTATTTGATGGGAATATTTCCCACTCCAGGAGATTTTTGTTCTCTCCTCCTTGAAGCCACTCTGTCTTTCTGCAGAAATGAACCCCCCAGACGGATGATTCCAGAGCATTTATTGATCTATTTATTTTTAGTAGCAGTTTACACTTAGTTGCACAAGTTTGATGCACACTCCCCATCTGTATCAAAACCAGGCACAAAAACCGAATCATCCTGAATTTTCCAAAGATTTCTGTTATTATTTACTGAAGGACCACCCATTCTGGCATGGCAACATGGATTCCCAAAGAAATGCAGGATTTCTTCATCCAAGGCTCTACCTTTACCCCAGGAACTGGATTGCACCACTCCCCCAGGGCACCTGAGGCCACGGTGACTCATGGCAGTAATGGGAGGGTGAAGGGAGCAGGACTCAGCAGGGCTTGGACCAAAGTCACCACTCCAAATTCTCCCATCAGGAGTGCCAAGGGATCAGCAGGATCCTCACGCAAGGATCCTGGGATTTCTCTTCTGTCTTAAAAAGATGTGGCAAACTACAAAGCAAACCACAAAACTCCAATTTGGTGTGTCTGGGAGAGATGGGGATTTCACATTAACTCAGCAAAATTTGATTCCACGGACACAACAGATGCTGTTCTCTTGGAACTCTGTGATCCTCAGCCTCCAGAGCCATTTTCTCTCTATCCCAACCCAGAGATGCTACTTTGTTATTTGACTCACTGGAACATCATTCCCTGCAAACCACAGACTGCACACCAGGAATGTTTTGGATGTGCAGGGAGGTAAAACCTGACAGACCAACACAAAGAAGAGACATAAACTCCTTAGTGCTCTGTGCTGTTTAAACTCTCTGTGATCCCATTTCCCCAGCTGTAGGTGGATCATCGAGGATTTCAGCAGTTCCTGCTCACCCTTTAGCACAACTGAAAGAAGCTTAAATGATTTTTTGGTTTGAGCTTCTTAAACCAAAGCCACGGGGAAAGCACACTGATGTATTCCAACTGAAATACTCCTTGAGAAACAGAGAACCAGGAGAGTGAAAAAAAGAAAATCAGGGAGGTCATACACCAGAAATTGTATTTATTACCAAAATCTGGCATGCCCTAACACACAAGGAATGCAGAGTGAGCAGCCTTACCTTTTATTGCAATGCAGGTCATAAATGGGAGTTTTGAACTGGATGGACTTGACCATCTCTCCTGTTCTCAGGGAATACAGATCCACACAGCAGTAGGGTGGGCTGGTGCTGAAAGGAATAAAAAATAGATTTTAATGGAAATTGGGGCATTTTAAAAACTGGGATTTAATTCTTTCTGCTTCCTTATGTTGCTTAGCACACTGAAGGAAAAGTCAGAGAACCACAGAATTATTAAGATTGGAAAAGACCTCCAAGAACACCAAGTCCTGGACCCAGAATTCCAGCAATCCCAGCAGAAACCTGGAGAACAAAGGGTCAATATAAACCTCCTACATTAAGAAGGAAAACTGAATAACGATCTCCACGATGGCCATCAACCTGTATTGTGCAACTGACTATCAAACACTTTGTTTCTTTTACCACCAGGAAGACTTTGGAAGTTTTAAACCACATCCTAGTACAAAACTACTCCTCAGAGTAACTCTCTCTGGGAGGACTCTGCCCAGAGCAGCAGCTGAGCTGCCTGGGGCTGGTGGAGACACCTCACCCAGAATTTACATTACATCCCTGATGGACTTTTGTTTGAACCGTACAGATCTTTTCAACTCTTTGTGTCACTTTTATCATTTTTATATAAATAAAAGCTTTAAGGCCATTTCTTAATAAAAAAGGCTGAGTGGGAAAAAGTGCTGAGTGCTCGATAGGGCCGAGGAAGGCAGTGGTGGAAACCCTTTTAGGGGCTGAGGAGAGGCTTTGATGTGGCAGCTCTGCTCCACAACACCTTTCTCCCCCTCCAAGAACACATTAAAACCTTGGCTATTTCTAGGTCAAGGAATATGAAGGAGCACAAATTGCCAGCTGTACAAACACATCCTGAGCATTGGTAAAAGAGGGTGTTCCCCCCTGCCCATATCTGTTTTATTTTAGAGTTTCACACAGTTCCTGCCCCAGCACTCACTCGTCTCTTGGATCTGCTCAAGCTGCTCGAGAATTTTCTGGAAAGCTGGAGGACAAATGCCAACTGTTTACCCCCAATGCCTCAAAATCATAAAATGGTTTATACGGTAACGCAAAATATACAGTAAATGCATAGCAAGACAACTGTCAGAAAAATAACTGAAAAATAACTTCTGACATTTTGCCCACTGAAATTTTTCCCAAAATATACATTTTTCTAGGCTAATAACTAGAGGGTGCAATTTATTACTTCAAGCACTTCAAAGGCCCTTCAAAAACACCTTTAAACCAGTGAAACTCGAGTCAGTTCCTTCACATTAAAGTTCACTCCTGCTCGAAAACACCGAAAGCCACTGCAAGATCTATGTACAAACTTTTTTAAATTAAGTGATTTATTACCTCTAAAATTGTAAAATTGATAGAAGGGGAATTTCAAAACTGGAATCTCCAAAGTAGATATAGCTAAAATTATATCAACACACTTAATAGTGATTTCCACATCAGCCTGCTTTGAAGAGTTTTTCCAATTTATGGATAATAATTCTGTCACTCAAATGCAGCATTATTATTATTATTATTATTATTATTATTATTATTATTATTATTATTATTATTATTCCTCCTTGGCTGATCATGGTAAGGCCATTTTACCAAAGCTTTTGTCAACTACACTGGGTAAAACCTTGAGTTCAAGTGCCAATAACCAATGAATATCAAGGAATCAGAGAATTCCAGACTGGGTTGGGTGGGAAGGGACCCTAAAGAAAGCTCATCCACTTCACAGGGACACCTTCCACTATCCCAAGTTGCTCCTTGTCCCTAGCCTGGAACAGTTTATATAGATAGGCCAGAAAGACTCTGAAATTCTGTCTGAAATAAAATTCTTGTGAATTAGTCCCACACATTGTCAACAAATATTCATTATGTATCCTGATTGTTCAAACAGCTGCAGAGAGAGCAACTTCTTTGAAGGTAATGGACACAAATCCACCAACAACTTTAAAAAATGTGGCAATAATAAATGTAGAAATACACTCAGGCCTTTATCTTCTTTTGTTTGAATACTGCAGTGCAGGGATGGAGGGGAAACAGCAGATGCCTCATCCAGCTGGCACTTGGTGACATCTGTGCTTGTGCCCCATGACAGCATCACCTCCTCCCAGATCTGCTGGGTCCTACCATGGCAAAAAAGCTCTGTGCAAAATGTTTGCAGAGAGACAAACACACCACTCAGAACACTCCTGCTCTTTGAATGGAAAAAAAAAATTAAAAAGGAGAAGAGTGATAGAATCAACACGAGGCAGATTTTTCTGTGCCTTGAAGGCTTTGCTTTATCAAGAGCTGATTTTCCTCCTCTCTGGCACACAATGAACATCCCACTCAAAGAGAGAGATGGACCTCAGTGACAGGCTGGTCTCATGAGTCTAGAGAGGAAAAAAAAAGAGCTTGGAGGTGTAAAATTAAAATAAAACTTTTGCTGGGAAAGCTGCCCTGTATGAAATGTTCTTTACGTGAGGATTTTCCAGTCAATTGTGGCCTTAATAAAACCTTTGGCCAATATCACTGCATTTTATACCACCTTCACAAAGTTTCTTTAAAGTCCAGCCTAAAGCACAGACTTATTTTTATTAGTTACTTTTGGTGCCTTTAAGAAGAGACAAAAATATTAAAACTTTCAGTGTAAGTCTATTTAAAGTAACAGTTCAACATAATCTCTTACTAGGCCCAGTTTTAACAACCTGCAGGAGTTTAAAAAAAAAAAAAAAGTAAATATTTTCCTGTAAATATTGCTAAGAGCCTGAACTGGAATGCAATTTCCAAACTTGTAGAGACAACAGGTGAGAGAAAAGTGACAGCAATTCCAAGGAACTGGCTGCTCAAGGTATACCCAAAGGATTTGCACAGCAAATTATTCCACAAAGTTGGTTTGTTTGGTTTTTTTTTTAATTACTACTCTATAAAGCATCAAATCTACCAATAAGGTGCTGGTAAAAAAAAGTCTATTTCCATGTGGGAATGAGGAGGATGCTGACAGGGACCCAAGTTTTTAATTAGCAGGAGTGGTTACAATTCTCCTGTTCCACCTCTCTGGTGCTTCACAGAAAGAGAAGAGAAGCAAAACAATACCAGAGCACAGAGTTAATTAATTGAATATTGGAAAAATTCCTGCCTGAACCTTTACACTGGATGTTGAAGCATGAGATTTGATTATGATCTTTGTAGCAATATTAGGAACATGGTGAGACCACAAAGGCAATTCTGTTCTCCTCAAGGGCCCTGAAGAAGGTTTGCTCAGATTAACAGATTTCAATTCTGGAAGGATCATCTTCTCTTTCCAGGCCATGCACAAAATGTCCCAGAAGCTCAAAGAAATTATTTTTTACCAAGCAACCTAATCTTGTCTTAAAAGACTTTGACCAACAATGACTCCTCTATTTTTATGGTGAGTGGTTCCAATATTTTGATCCTTTTCTTTTTATGAAATGACTTCTTGGTGCCTGACAGAATTGGTACCTATTCTGCTTTTTGGCTTCTGTGTCTCTGTCAAGGACACAAAAAGGCTCATTGCCTTCAGTTACCTTTTGTCAGTAACCACCCAGAGCAGCTCAGGCACCAAGAAAATGAAAAAAACTTTTGAGCCTTAAGTTGGAAGGTTTGTTTTCCAGGCCTAGCACTAAACTCCTCTGAGCCCCCCTCAGCAGGGTGATTCTCCCCTTCTTTCTGAGGGATGCACACCAGAATGAAAACTGTAAAAACATAATAAGTGCAGTTATTTCTTTCTAAACACCACTGCAGAAAAAGCTTTCATTAGGACTTTCATCATCCATAGGCTCTCTGCATCCCATCTTTCAAAGAAAAGCTTGAAAACTCCACTCTGTAAGTAATTTTCTAATTCATGGCACTTAACAGATTCATTCAGAATCAGGAAAAGCAGCACAAAATTTCTCAGAAAGTGACACTTCCCCCAAAACGTGTGTGCAGCACTGAATCACAAAGCAGCAGAGACATTTTAAGTGCACCACAAATTGCAAAAAGCATGGAAACACTTATTTCTAAATAAGAAAAACCTGTACCAACCTTAGACACATGTTCCTAAATCTAATCCTTTAAATACAAGGGAGGGAGTTATTTGATACAGCACTAAAATAGTTGTGTTAAACTCCAGGAGATACAAACTTCATTGTTGCATCTTCCTCAAATCTTTTGATCAAGTCTATCAGCCCAGGAAAAAAAATTCACCTTATCTGTGTACTCCACCATTTCCAGTGAAAATATTTATATTACTTGCCCATGACACAAGAAATCACCAAGTCTGCAGAAATCATTTTGTAACAGGTAAAATGAGGCAGGGTTCAGGCTCAGGAATCTACTTTTTTTTTTCATCATAAGGAATAATTTTATTTCTGTTAGTTCATCACTGAGGCATTCCTTCACAGGGCAGGGTCTAACTGCACCTGGAATGGCTGAAGGACTGATTGAGGGATTGGCTGAAGGGCTCTGGCCATGGTCTGTGAGAGAACCTGAGGCTCCACAGTGACTTTATCAGTTCTGAGTACTTTCAACAACCATTAATCCATTTCATTAATCCACTGCTGTTCCATGAAACCAACAACTCCTTCACTTCCCATCTATAGTTGAGGTGTCAGACATCAATTAGGGAGGAAAGTTTAAGATTGTTGCAATAATCAATATTTGCACAAACCCAGATTCTATGAGAGAAAATAAAAGGGGAATCCTTAAAAATATCAGAATAGCAACCTCCAAATTCCTTATTTTGGCAGCTCTTCCCACATCCAGCAGCAAATAACATGCTTGGACTGTTGTGCTCTCTCTGCTATCCCTCACTCTCATCATCACAAGATTCTTGCTGGGTTTGAGGGGGTTTTATTGGATTTGTTTTTACATTCCACGACGCAGAGAGCCAAGGAGAGCCCAGAGCCACCTGGGTGTCCCCAGCATGTGGCACAAGCTGCCTCCTCAGCTGTGGCCTCTGCAGGGGGAGCCGGGTGTGACAGACACACTTTCCACTTCAGTGAGACGTGCCACATGTTCCAGAGCAGAGCTGTCCCATCACATTTCCCCTGGGTAATACTCAGACTGGTCTGAGACTTGGCCTGGCTATCACTGAGGGAAAAGTGCAGCTGCAGCTCCACTTGAGGAGCAGGAGCATTTTTTTTGTGGTATATTCTGGACTAGGTTTTGCTTGTTTGTAGCTAAACAAGCTTTTTATACACAATTTATGAACCTGCACTGGCTGTCTTTGATCATTCTATGAACATGCAGGAAAGTGAACACATTTCTGTAAATCTTCACGAACATAAGCAAAGATTAAGTTCTGACAGAATACAACTGCATTTATCATACCTCTATCAACCACTAATATTTCTGTGATCAGCTGATTAAGCCACAATCTGATGTGTTTCCCCCAAAAAATACAAAATTAAAGAGTTGCCTTGCCTTTGCTACTGTTAAATGAAGCAGAACTCACCACTAAAGAAATGCACATCATTTCTATTGCAGCAAGAGCCACAAGGATCTCCAAGATCATCCAGGATGGACCAAAATCAAAAATGTAGCAACTTTTGCATATCAAGAGACAGCCACATGTCACAGCTTAAGAGGAAAAGATCACATTTCTGGGAGCACAACTCTGAGGGCAAATTGATGCTGAAATACCTCAGCTCCAGCCAAATTCCATTAAGCACATGTAGAACCCAAACCAAGCATTTTGTGGAGCCACTGACGGACAGCTAGACGCAGATTTTTAAAAGTGCCAGGATTTCTAACACTCCAAAGCAACACCAGAGCTTTTTTCTTTATTCTGAGGCATTTGTACTGGCAATATTGCCTGGTGTATGAGAAGACAGCACAGTTAACACAGGCTGCAGCTGATTATTTAAGCATATATACAATTATTGTATATATCTGAGGCACGTTCCTCTTCAGCCTGTGAGGCCTAGAATCCCCACCTCCTGTGTGACAACCAGCCCCGAAAAATCCTGTCTGAAAAATCTTTTCCTGCTACCTGCTAAAACCTTTACGAAGGACCGACTATTTCATCCTGTTGCTTCTTGTAACCCGTTTCTTTCCACTTCAGGCTCGTTTTCCTGCCCCTTTCTGTGCTCTCCCCTCATGATTCACGCGGCCCACAGGCCCCTCGGCCTCTCCCCTCAGCACCAACAAAGGCCGCGTTAAGCCGGCGGCTCCAGGCCCGCCCCAGCGCCCTCAGAACCACTCTGGGCCTTCACCACTAAAGCACAAAACCTTGCCCTGACCTGTCTCAACTAAAATTCTTTTGCCCTCGGTGTCATGAACGGCGTAAGAAAGCCGTGGGGTTGTGCAAGACTTCCATCACCTGGGCATTAGGCGGCCTCTGCGGGCAGCCGCGTGACGGAGATCGTTAGAAGATGTCTGTCAGCTGCACAGGACTCTGCTAAACCTTCATTGTTTATATGCCAGTTTACGGCTCAAATGACAATTCTTGAGGAGCTGGAAAACCATCCCGCTTCCAAGAAATAATTAGAGGGTTTTAGAGTGCGTATGAGTGAAGCTGAGCAGGAATGAGCTCAGATCTTCTGGTTAAAGCGCTTGAAAAGTGCTCTGAACAGCAAAGCTGCTCTGAGGTTCTGGTCACATCAGGTAGGCCAGAATTTCCCCAAGTGCCTATTAATTATATGTTCTTAGGAATATCTTACTCTGTTTTATGACTTGAATCACAGACCGTGTTCTACAGATGCACAGAGTTCTCACCATAGCTGAACTCACCAAAAGCTGGGTTGAAATGATGAAATAATACCTGGAAATAATTACTTGTGGAGCCCCATGAGCAGCAAAAGGAATATTCTGCTTTTCCTTAAACTGGTCTTCAAGAGGAAACCTTCCATGAATCACTTAACATCAAAAACAAACTTCAGTTTATTTTCTATCCTTTCTCTCAATGAAGACAATAATGCAGCCACCCCCTCTACTGGAGCACTCTTCATTAAATGTGGAGGAATTTCCTAGTTAAAGGTGGTTGATATTCCCAGGAGGAATTACAACTGTTAAGGAAAGGCACACTCCCCAGAGTCACCTGATGCTGAAATAGGAGATGCAGCTCTTCAAATTGTGCAGGCAAAATTGATTAAAACACTGTGTTATTTTATTATTGCCTCGCTGTAAAATATTATCATTAAAAGGTTCTATTAATAATTTGAATCACCGTTAATTTTAAAAGTAAGTCTGTGAGCAACCATCCAAAAATGTGTGAGGGGTCTCCTCAGGTGATATTCTAATACATTATATAGTAAAATTAAAAGAAAGAAGGCATCAGGGAAGATCTTTTTTTAAGCACGTGCCTTACAGCTTTTTCACAAGGCAGGAGCCTTCTAAATCTCTCTTTTGAATTACTGAAGAAATATTTACTGAGTTATAAATTGAAATTTGCAAAATTAAAATTTAAAGCTAAGATACATTCATGCTGTTTAAAGAAAAAAACAAACTAAAGAAAAATTATATCAGATTTTTTAAAATTGTATTTTAATTGTCTTTTCCTCTACTGTGGAGATTTAAAAGGAGCTCATCCACATATGAATGGCTGAGCTCAGCAAACTCCCATGACATTTTGTCTGTATATTAAACATTTGTGAAGAAAGGAAAGGAAAAGCACAGGAAGGACTCGAGAGAGCCCATGGTAAGGGAGAAAGAGGCATCCAGTAACAGATGCAAAGCTCAAATACTGTCAAGTTGTAGAGAATTACTCGAGTGGCAGCAGTTGTGTAACAGCACAGAACCAAGGGCTGGAAGTTGAAGCAGTTTGCAATCAGTTGCTCCAACCATGAGCAAGAAGTGACTGCACTTGTTTAGGAAAAAACAGATTAAGGAGCATCCTCTGTGAACCCACTGGGATCTGATGGCTTTAAGAGCCCTCAGAAAAAGAGAACAACTTCAATCATCCTGAAATTTCTGCTTTCCAATGTCCTTTAAATCCTTCCTACGCTGCAGAACACAGGAATAACCCTAAAACACGTAAGAAAAGAAAATATAATCCTCAACTGCTCTCCGGCTCTGTCACGTTGATTTATAACAGTTATTTCTAAGGCAGACAAAAACACACAGATGCAAACAATTACTCTATTTTTGTAGGCAACAAGTGAGGTGGGTGGTAACTGAGAAATTTTGAAAAATCCTGTCACAATATTCCGTTTTTTCTGAAGTAACCCTCAGCACACAACAAACGCTCGCCACATCAGAGACTTTCCAGGGCCTGAAGGGCCACTTTGATTCCAGCCCGCTGCAGGCATTAGTGGGGACGTAATTAGGGTAAAAAGTTCAACCACAGTTCCATGTCTAGAGTGCTGCCAGAAATAAATTTCCTCTCATTCACTGGTTTCTACTGTACCCTCCCTGAGAAACATATTGAAAACACATTTATCTTTGTAGAGTTTGTTCCTCTTCTAATTAACTTTATAGCGTTTACAGTATTTAATAATTTAAAGTGGAATTTAAAGTGGCCCTGGAAGTGGCAGCCCTGCCTGTAATGGTGCTGTGCATTATCTTTTCCCTGTGGTGCTTCTTTTGACAAGTTACTGGGGGCAGCTTTGTGCTCCAGCTGGTTTTATCTGGACTTCCTTCCCTCCATCCTTCCCATCCCTTCATCCCCTCCCTGCATCACTACACACAAAGGGGTTGGAACAGCAGTAAAACAAAACTGTGCCTCAGCTCAGAAATCTGCTGTCCCAAACCTCCACTGCATCCCAAGGATGCCTTGGAAAAGGTTCATCTTTTTACAGCTTCATAAATCAAAGCTTTAGAAGGTCAAACCTACCCATGGTTCTCACCAGCTGGTCAAGGTTTGACCCCAAATACTCATTTTCTCCCAGTTTTGATCCAAGATTAACAGTTTATTATAGTTCAAAGGTTGTTTCTTATTCTAGGTGCACTGAGACAAACATTTGGAGCATCAGAGGAACTCCAGAGCTTTCCCGCCCTTGGTATTTACACATGGAAACACCACCTTATTCCATTAAAGCTCCAATCTCCTGGCACTGGAATCCATGAGAAAACTCACAGAATCACCAGCAAACATCACTTCAACATTACAGAAAAGTACATTTTTATAATCACAGAATCAACTTCCAAGAAAAATTGAAGAGCTCTTTTTAAGATGGAGATTCTACCTTCAGCACATAACTACCCCATCCAGCATCACTAAAAGGAATTTAAACTACTTTATTCCTGCCTCTCTCAGGAGCTTAAAAGCTACCACACAACCTGCTAAGGCTAAACTGAATTTTCCCAAAAGAAATCAGAGAGGAAAATGTTTTTCATCTGCTGGAAGGGAAGGAAGTCTTTGCAAGGCAGCTGACACCACACAGTCCTGCAGTTAATGAGGCTTTGCAGTTATGCAGCAGCACAAGAACCTCTGGGACTCAAATCCCCCAAGGTAACAGAAATAAGAGAGTTTTGCCCAAATTTAGAGGTCCTACTGTACTTTTTAAAACATAATAATTAAATAAAATTTGCTTTCTAGGCTTGAGAGTCCTCAATAAAAGCCCACAAATACTTCACAAACTTCATGAAATCTATTTCACAGTGCCCAACACAATTGAAAATCACAACCATCTGGCCCAGACCATTTTTCTGTGTGATTTCAGAAAATAAACTGCATTTTCTATCTGCAGTGACCACACCCCTTGCACAGCCCATGGCAGGGCTGAGCCAGGTGAGGGCTGAGCCCTCACCAACACCACTAGGAAAAAAAACAGAGGAAATTTCTAAAATTTCAGGGCATTCCAGGCAGAGTTCCCCCGAGCAGTGTCTGGGAACAAAAAGTTCATTCACCAGAGCTCATTTCCTCCTCTTGGGTGATCCTTGCAGGAGCTTTGCTGTTTGTGTCTGACAAATCACTTCCCAGCCAGCTCCTCTGAAGCATTAGAAGCTACAGAGACCTGGAGTGGACACAGGATTTTAGCACTACCCAGTGATTTGCCAGACCCTGACCAGGCTCACATGACTCTGAAATATTAATTGAGAAAATATTAATGCTTTAATTGTGCTGTTACTCACAAGAAGCTGCTTCCTAACCCTGAGCACTCCCATAAACACATTCCTGAGCTGAAGCTGGGTTAAGGTTAGCAGGATTTAATCCACAGTAGCCATGAGAATAAAGCACACGCTTCCTGAAAATCTGCTGTCAATTGATTTGCCTTGTAAACAGAGCAGCAGGGGAAAAAAATTGCTGGCTAGCCAAAGTTACACATTTTGTTTGCTCCAACTACTCCTCCTTCTTTAATTTAGCCTAATTTCCTCTCTCCTCCCATGATTAATAAAGATTACCTCTTGCTTCTCATGCCCTTGAATGACCTCCATCCAATTCTTCAAGTCAACCAAAATTTTCCACCACTTGATATCATCAAACTAATTCATCTTTCTAAAAATATGAACTGGAAAGCCAGCACAGGCTAGAGGCTGCTGAAGGGACCACTGCCTGAGCTCCTGCACTCTCCCCAAAGGCCTCAAACTGTTACTTTTGTCATCTATTACTGATTGTTTAATTAGTTACACCTGCAGCGTTAGCTGATTATCATACAGCCTATGTAAGATTATGGCATAATCTGCTAAACTTTTAGCAAAATGATTTGGCTGTTTGGACACAGGACAAGGGAACCAAAATATCAAATGTTTTTTTGTAAGGATGGCTTAGAGATCCAGATCTGGAGAAAGGCTTTAGGAACATGTAGTGACAGCACAAGGGCTCTGGCTTCCCTGCCCCTTCTCCCCATCCCTGCTCCTTCATGTGCTTTTATTTCCCTCCTGGAATGGTCCTTTTGATTATTTTCAGCTTTCTTGTTACCTGTATTATCTACTGAAAGTCAAATTTGCAATCTCTCCATTTATTCTCAACTGGTTATTTAATAAACTGAATTAAAACAGAATTATCCTGGTGGGTTTCCCTTTAAACTTCTCCATTAGTTAAACTGAAGTATTTATTTAACATTTACATTTGAACAGAACAAAATTAATGTATTTTGGACCTCTCTGGTGTATTTGAAAGTGTTTTTACAGATCCAGTCTGTTCCAAACTATGGCTTCAATCACCCATGTGGGGAAAATAGAGATATCTTGATGTTTCACCACCTAGCAAATGCATTCATGTGCACCAAACCCATCAGTTAATTTTGGGTGTCTATAAAGATTTGTTTGTCTTATCACCAGGAACAAGCAGGCATGTCTTTACAAGCCTCCACAACCCCAAAATTTGGTCAGATATTCTTCCTTTTTTGGTTTTCCTTTTAATTTGCAAATCTTGTAATCTAAGACTGAAGTTGACTGAACCAACCTCTAAACCAGCAGAGAAATACCAGCCAAAAACCACAATCTGTTTCCCATTTCTGTGTCAGGACTGCATCTTTTGGGGGGCTGTGAAAGCAATTGTTTTGAAAAGATTATACAGTGAATCATAGACTGGTTTGGGTTGGAAAGGGACCCTTAAAAATCATCCAGGCCAACCCCCCTGTGAAACACTTCAGTCATTTTACTAGCTGGAAAAATGTGACTTTTAAAATACAAAAATGTGTGCACCAGAAAATCAGATATGAGGCAAAAGTTCCATCCTGTTGATGAGTATGGAATGATCAAGTACAACAACAGAAAACAAAATCTATTAGCAGGAAATTCATCTGGGAGTTAATTAATAATGGTAATATTAGAAATGACAATATTATGGAGTTGAAAACACATGAGGGGTTTTTTTCTGAGGAAAGCAAAAACTGCCCAGGATCTTTGAATTATTTTTCATTAACAGGAATACAATAACACAATGAAAACAATTATCTTCAGGGTTTGTTCATTTCTCAGGTACCTCAGCTTCCAAAACAAGACTGTGAAGGAAGATTTTTAGTAAACCAGCACATCCTTTCCATATATAAATACACTGATTGGATAAAGACAGAGCAGTATCTGCACCTCTAATTTATAAATAGTTCAACTTAAAGGGCAGGGAAGAAAATAAGAAAAATCACCATAAACCAGTTTCTGCAAGTTGTAAATACATACAGAAAAAATTCATTTCTCTGCTTTAGGTGGATTTTAATTCAAACATTCAAGGCAGGTAACATTAATCTTGCAATTTCACACAGTAATACCAGAGAAAGGTCAAGATTTGACAGTTCCTCCTTCACACATACAGTGATTAAATTCTTAATTGAAAAAGGTGTGGCACAGAATTAGTCTTACAACTGTAAGAAGATTTACTTCAACTGCTCAGCCATTAAATGGCTGTGTAGAGGATTACTCCTGAAAAGCAAATATTTTCCTGTAGGTAGAGATATAAATCCTGTGCATTGTCTGAATCAAACATAAAATATCTCAAGGGCCTCTTTTATAAGAGCAGTGATACAGCAATTCTGGAGAGAGCACAAAACAAGACTGTAAACTGATTTTTGTAGCTCAAGGAAGGAGGTTCAACATGTATTTTCCTAATACATGTGTATTAATACAGTGTGTGGCTGCAACAATGAAATGCTTTGTAATTCATTTGCTGCTTAAAAAATTACTTTTTAAGACACAGAGGTTGCTTTAAACACTTCACAATAATAATTCTGACCTGGATTAATATCAGAAAGGGTTAATCATAAAGTTGTGATTCCACTGAGAATAAAATCAACTTTAAATACCTCTTTATTTATTTTATATCAAGAGTCTCTTTTTTATTCCTTTCCAAAAGCTTAAGTCATAGGAAAATATATGTTGACACACCAAAAGAATAGTTTAAAGCCACAGCCCAGTGTTAACCCATGAAGAAAAAAGGAACAAAGTTTAAAGTGTCATCTGCTGGGCTTTTCAGATGCCAATACAATTTATATATTCCTTTTATCCACAGAAAACATTCTTACCCAGAAGACCCAATGCTTTTGCACACACCAAGCAGAGGCCTCTTCTCAGCAAAATTATCACATTTCTGAGCACCTGGCAAGAGGGAAAACAAAAGAAAAGAAAAAGCAGATCATTATGTGCTGTTTGTCCAGTTTCCAAGTTCAGGTTGGGGCCCAATATACTGAATATAACACAGAACCCCCAGCTTGTGCAAGATAAGGACCAGCAATTCAAATTACAGGCAGAGCTGTGAGAGAGATGAAAATGAGAAACAACACAAGCACCAAACGTGGCCAGGCTTTGGGAGTGATTTTCTGTTCATCCCACCAGGGCTGGGATTCTGTGGCTGAAACAAGCGGCTCTTGCTCACTTTTCTGTGTTTTTTAGGAAGTTCTCTGCAGCTCTGCCTGGGTTCACACCTTGGTTTCCAGTTTGTAGAAATGGAACCCAGGAGTGCCAACCTCAGAGCAGCCTCTGCAGCCCCTGCCCCACGCCCAAGAAAACAGGAGACAAAATCCAAACCACATCAATCTGTTCCACCACCAGGAGATCTAAACCTTTAACAAAACAACCTCCAAGTGGAACCACAACTCCTCCAGCACATCCCATCCCCTTCCAGGGCTGCTGACAGCAGCACAGCCCAGCAGAGCTGGTTTGGGCCAGGCTGGGCCAGCTGTCCCTGCCCTGGGATCCTGTCCAGCCCTGCGGTGCCCCTGGGCTCACTCACACCTCCACCCCAGCACAGGCAGACTGTTAAAGACGCCACACTTCTTAAAATGGGGTTTTAAGAGTTTGGAGAACTTTGCTTTACTGCTGTGTAAACAGAAATAAAACTAAAATTGAGGGGTTTTTAAAAAAAAAAAAAAATCTCACTTCTGCTTGTGAACAATGTTTAACTGAATTCCAGGGTATGTTTCTACCCAACTTAAATAACAAAGGAACAACCAATACCACCACTACTAACTTTCCTCCATTTTCTTTCAACCTTTGCCTTTTTAATTATCTATCTATAGGTCTGCACATGTGTGCTGAATAATGGAATTTTTTTTCTCTATTATACACCAAACCCTTTGATCTCTAAAGAATATTAGTGATATAGTCTGCTCAAAATTTAAATCTTGAATAGTGCTGTACAAAACTAAATCATTTATTCAGAAAGGCACAACAATTAACAATATACATTTTGACACAGCAGACTGTTAATTATTAATGACTCAGGTACATGCATTTAATTTGTAACAAACACTGTTGAGTCCTCTCATCTGTACAAGGAAAAGTCTTCCCTCCTACACCTTTGGGTATTTATAAAGCCAAAGGGATCACATCAATAACTCCACCAACAACAATAGCTTTACAAATAACCCAAACCAGCCAGATGTATTTTCCTTTTATTCCTATTATTTCAAGCTCTTTGGTGAGTCAAACCTGTACTGTATGTACTGACCTGTAAATTGATAAATGAAACATAAAAGTCTTCTTAAGAGTCTGGCAACCAATTTGTTTCCTTCAGTGCAGGTAACAGATGAATTCCATTTGTTCTGCTCCCGGCACAGAGGGTGAAATGCTGACTACCAGCACTTCTGACACTGATTTAAGTGCAGCCAGGATTTTACCTGAAGTATTTAACTCTACTTTTTTCCTTCTTTTTGCACTAGGATATATTAGAGACACAAATTCAGATGTTTATTTATGGTCTAATTTAATGACAAGGAAGGGGAAAGAAGGAGAAAAACATGGGGGGGAGTCCAGGGAATCAAGTGCCCAAAATCAAAAGCAATGCCAGATTTAATACCCACAGCACAGATTTGCAAAATTTCTGCAATAGGTACTTAAAGTTCTGATTTCTGTCTATAATGACTCGAGTCCCTCAATTTTAAAAAATCCATTTTCTACTTCAATACTTTCAGAATGTAAATATTAATGGTGCAGGAAAGGATCATTACTGGGAGGCCTCTGAGGGCATTAAATCAGGTTAATAGCTGTCCCATCCCTGAGATTGCACAGTGACATGTGTTGGGCTCTAATGGAGGCAGGAGCCTCTCCCAGGTCTGGGGTGGTGTTTAATCCCCCAGGTTCTGCTGGATTAATTTTCATTTGTAAAATTGTGTTTATTTTCATGTGCGAGGCGCTGACGCTGCACACACCTGCTGCACACACAGTGTTTAACAAAATTGAAATGAAAAACAGCTCTCTAAATCCCCCCAAATATAAAAAGTATTGAAATCCTGTTGCAAAGTCTTTTTCTTAAACTCCTTTTATTCTAAATCCTTTTAACTCTGTCATATAACACTACAGCATTTATAAAATGCTGGAAATCCTGACAAATCACACAATTAAAGTAATGAAAACTGCCCTTCCTGCCAACAAGGCACCACCTTATCTACAGCTCCATTTAGCTAAATGATAGGTTTGGTTTTTTAAAAACCTCACTTCAGTTAGTGTGCTTAAAATTGGAAAAAAAAAAAAAGGAGGGAAAAAATATCTCTCTGTGGCTAAATGAAATTTCATACAAATCAACATTTAGAAGTTTATGAAGTCAAAAGGTTACCCACACTAAGCTCAAAGCAGCTTAGACCCTGTCCTGCTGATGCAACTGTGAACTGGGACCTCAGGGCTGGCTAAGGCCTCTCAATAATGCCAATAAAAGGAGTGGCAACGCCACCAAACCCAGCACATCTTTGTGCAGCATGACAACGAAGCCCAGCAGATGCCACAGGGACTCAAAGGCAGCTCAGAACCCTGGGAATGCCCCTGCTTTGCCACCAGGAGGAAACTGCTGGATGAATTTCACACTCTGACCTATTTAGCAGTGGGCAGAGGCACCATGGAGTGGATTTTCCTGGTAATTCCACTGATCAGTCCCATTTAATAACGAGTGCTGCTCCTGCTCCACTAAACCCCTCTCCTTTCCATCTCTTCCTTGGAAATCTTGTGGCATTCGTGGTCCTGCTGCAGCCCAGCAGGGAATGTACCTGGGAATGCTCCAGGCTGGAATTCTCTCTCAGCCCAGCTGGGTGAAAGTTTCAGGTGCACTGGTCTAAAGCACCAGAAAACAATGAAATAATTATTTTATTTCATTTATGGTGTGATGAGGAAACACAGGTCAGGCCAAAGCTTCCAAAAAATTGGGATTTTACAGTGTTGCACCCCAAAACTCTCCCCTGTAATCTCTCTAAAAGAGACTTACTTGGAGAATTCCAGTCTGTCATTTCAATAATCCACAGACATTCCCACTCATTATCCCAAAAACCCCAGGGAACAGTGGGAGAGCAGCAGAACTCAGACACACACCTGCACAACCAGCCCAAAGCTCGCTTGTCCATCCAGCAGGGCCAGCCCCTCCACCACACAGAACCTGGGATTATTTTGGCCTTTTTGGGGATTCCAAACCACCGAGCCACCCAAGTGGCTGAACACACACAAACCTCACATCTGCCTCCCTTTAGAAAGCAACCTCAGTATTAGAGCTCTTCAAGGGTACCTGCACATAAACCTGAGTCAGCTTTCGAGGCTCCAATCTCCATTTTACCAACATCAAAGATGGAAGCAGTGGAGAACAGGGATAAATCTGCTGCAATATTTCAACTCTCAGTGGGTTTTAGTACCTCTACATTCTTTCTATTTCCTTTTTTTATTTGCTTTTTTTCCCTACTTATAAGTCAATTTGAGCGAACAGTCAAATTCACTGAGAGATGTAGGGCTATTAGATCATCTTTCTGCAAGCAGCATAATCTAGAAAATGGCAATAAATTAATTCAGCTTGCTGGAGGAATTTATTTTCATAATGCTGAGACATGGAAATAGGTTTTACAGACAACCACTGATCTAAACTTCACCACACCAGCTTGTCACCCCTTTGAGCAGGAACTGCCACACACAGAGCTGCTCCCTGGCTTTCTGAGCCTCTTGATTGATTTTTAAACTATGCAGCTCTACCTTGACAAATGGGACAGCACAAGGCAAAGCAGGTATTTGGCCAGGGGCTTGTAAAATGACCTGGGATAAGTAATAAAAAATGGGAGATTGTAGCACTGACTTCCTTCAGAAAGCATCAATATTCTGATTTTGTAGGTGAAAGAACCACAAAGGTAACTGAAATAAATGTATCATTGCCTCAGCGCTGACAGAAAATCCAGACCTGGACACATGGAAACAACCCTAACCCCAGCCCAGCCCCCAGATCCAGAAGTGGAGAAGAGCCAAGGATGGCTCAGAGGGATTACAGCTCAGAATTCCTGTCCCTAAGACTGCCAGAGTCCAGACTGAGATGTTCTCATAGTCTAAATATGAGCTCTGCAAGCCCAAAATCTGGTCACAGTGCAAAGCCTCAGGCTCCAAAAAGGCCACGAATATTGTAAACTGCACAGAATAATTAAAGCCCTGCCTCCTGAAGGCCCTGCTAGCTGTGACCTGACTGTGGAGAGGGGCTGATATCTGGAGGGTTTAGCATTATTTACAGAAACCCTTCCACTTCTCATGGCCACCTCCTCCAGGCTGCAGAGCAGGACATCAAAGTGACGAGCAGAGCTGGGCCAGCCCAGGCTGGGTGGCTCAGAGCAGAGCAGAGCTGGGCCAGCTCCCCTGGGAGGCTCAGATCATAGCACAGATCCAGTCCCAGCAGCTCCAGGGGCTGCCCAGGCTCCTGCTGCCAGCAGCACCCAGGACCTGCTGCAGGAGATCCCCTGCATGAAACAATCCCTCTGAAACAAGGCTTCATTATGCCACCAGGCACAGCAGCAGGCAGAGGATCTAACATCAAAGGGCTGCAGTTTTTTAATGAAATCGTTGACAAACTATTAAGTTTTGCTGCTGTAAAGTCACCAAGTTAAAGCCATGAGCTTTCCTTTCACACCTGGGAATGAGCTGCTTATCACCAGCTCGGATCTGTTTCTAGGAACGTGCCAAATCCATCCACCAGGAGCCTCCTATTTTCAATAATTCCCTTTTTACAGCTTTACAGTAAAACAGTGTTTGAGCCTGCTGATGGTAATCAGCTTCTCCTTTACAAATTCCTTTTATTTCGTTCAGAATCATTAAAGCTCATGAGTTAGTTATCTGAGGCCTCTTATTACAGCTTTACTTTTATCTGATTCCAGATACTGGTCAATGATACATTCATGTACTTTTAATCAAAGATTTATTTAAACCAAGCCATGTAAAAAGAGACCAAAACATGTTTTTAAAAGGTTTGGTTTAATTTAATATGAGCTAATTTGAATAGTTTTCTAATGTAACAACTATCATTGTCAGATGCTAAATATATGGAATTTAGGGGCAGAAAGACAATAACTGCTTGAAGGAGTTCATGAGTGTGATTTACTTGACTGAAAAATCAAAAACCTGTTTGAATACCAGAAAAAACAGAACTCCCAGGTTCTTCAATTCATTTACTTCATTTTCATTTCCACTTCTCTTTCTCCTTTCTTTTTCCTTCTAGAAAGGAAGGGGCACAGACATCCATCACTCAATGACACACACAACAGGGAGAGAGCAGCTCATTGGGAATCATGCAGGGTTCCAGTAAATGGAATAAAGGAACAACAGGCTTGGGAGTATTTTACTCTAAGTTAGTTTAACCTGTAGTAGTAACACAGCCACACATACTTTGTACATTCCTCTGCTCAGGAAATCACCAAAACAATCTACAATATGTCCATTAAACATTCTTCATTTACTTTCTTTGAAACACACAAAATCAGTCCAATTTATTATGAGTAATTTAAATATTAAGATTTTAGGCTGTGTTTTTTGAGTTCATCAATTAATTCATAAAATAATTACTAGAAATTCTAAACCAGCATAGTCCCCAAACATCTTGGTCAAATTCTTTTCATCCACAAAGTAAAACAACCAATTTAATTTAAACACAAACAGTTCTTTCAGAAGTCAACAATTGGATTGGGTTTGGATGGAACGGGATGATTGTTTTAGAGGAATTTGCTTGTTCATGCACAGTTGCTCAGATTTTGCAGCAACTTCTTCTCAGGGTTAACTCAACTTCTGGAAGAATCCTGTTAAATTAAGCAGCTTGGTTTAGAATTTGGTACAATAGTATTTAAGCAGAGGCAGAGAGGAGCTGCACTCAAGGGGTGATAAAATGTAAAGCACTGAAAGGGTCCAAGTGAGTGAAGTTAATGTAAAATAAGGAGAAATGAACAAATCAGAAGCCAGTGCCAGCCCAAAACACAAATCCTGGTTTGTTAGTTTAAGTGGAGTGGCCCAGCAGCCTTTTTGAAGAGTTCTGGGGATGCTGAAGGGTTTGGGGCTGTACTCACTGATCTGAGGAGCTGGCAGGATCCGAGCGGCTCGAACCGGCCCGTGGCGCACCGAGAACAGCTCCTGAGCCTCCCCACTGATCTGCAAAGCCAGAAAACAACTTACACCTGCAAGAACACATCCCTTCAATGGCTAAAAACACATCCCTTCAATGGCTAAAAACACATCCCTTCCATGGCTAAAAACACATCCCTACAATGGCTAAAAATACATCCCTACAATGGCTAAAAATACATCTATTTAATGGCTAAAAAGGTAGGTGGAAAGGCATTGTAGGAAGATATATTGGTAACACTCTGCCTAAGCAACAGAACAGCTCCCAAGCCTCCCCACTGATCTGCAAAGGCCAAAAACCAACTTACACCTGCAAAAATGCATCTATTTAATGGCTGAAAAGGTAAGTGGAAGGGCACTGTAGGAAAGTATATTGGTAAGACTCTGCCTAAGCAACCACTGTCATTTCTCTAATTGAAAATATATATAAGAAATCTTGAATTAACTGTTCATGACCACACAGGTTTTGGAAGAAGCAAGACTTGAAGCTGACTAAAATTCACAAAGATGTATCCCATGTTTCACGTGGTTCTAAAGGAAAATGCCAGCTCACCAGAAATCAGTCAAGAGTGGCAAACATGGGTGGAAAAACATGGGAGAATTTCATATATTGGTTCCTTTCAAACTCAGCAGGTGTGAAAACCATGTTTAAAAATTGGTGGTCAACCTACTTAAGCCTGTCACTGATGGCAATGTTGAAAAGATTAAACCAGAAGCAGTTAAGATGAATTTCCAGACTTCCTGCAATGGTCACTCAATGTATTTTCATAACTGCCTGGAAATGGATCCGATATGGAACGTCAAACTCCAGGAAAATGGCAAACATTATGGAGCTCATTTCCAGCTAACCAACAACTTAAAACAGATGTAATGAGCCTCAGAACACAGCCAAGGCTGGCATCAAGTTTTGCCAAACAAGCAGCTTACAATATCAGAAGAGAACATGATTTGGAATAAGGTTCTTAGGTATCAATAAACTATAAATTCAAGTGAACTTTTGGAAATGTCATTTTATGGTTGTTTCCATTTCTTTCTGCACTTCAGCTCACACGTCCAAAAAGTTAAAATACTCCTACTGTTTGACCAGCAAATCCCAAGTACAGTACTCCAGGCTCTCAGCTTACATCCACTCTTGCCTGGTTATTTATTATCACTGCTCCAGGTCATGGGGGAGAATGAAACCCACCCCATGAAGCAAAATAGAAATGAAATTACTTTGAAAATAGCATTTACTACAGAGCTAAGCCACCATTCTGCACACACTCCAGAGAACTGCTGCTTCTCCCTGTTAAGCCTGGAATTGCACACAAGCTACACAAATGTGGGGAAATAACATTTTAAGCCAATTTAGCCCAGCAATTTATCAATTAAAATCACTGTTAATGACACCAACTCTCACTAAAAGTTTGCTGATGGCTTTTAACTGATCATGAGCTTGGAGTGCAGTGTGGGGGGGTGGAAAAAGCCTCTGGATGAAAACATCTGTATCCAGAAAAAAACAGCTCAGGAAAGTGGAGAGCACGGCTAAGCAGAAAATGAGGAAAATTAAAGAGGGACAGAGTAATAAAGAGATTTAAGAAATTAAGGCAGCAGCACGTTTTCTGTCCACTGGAACACAGCAGCTCTATGCAAAGGAAAAGGAGGAAATGGAAAAGAAGAAAAATAGAAGGTTTGGGAACTATTATTGTTGGCAATTGAAGTTTTTTCCCCCAAACCATGCAAATGCTGTTTCACACGTGTATGCACATCTCTGGCTAGGAATGAAAACAAGAGGGAAAGGAACCAGCACAACAAAGGTTCAGAAGGAGTGATTCCCATCAAACATCCCAAGCAGCTCAGACACCTCCCTCTCCTTTTGAACCCTGCCAGCACACCAGCCCCAGCTCCAACCTACTTCAAACAAAGTTCCAGTCCCCAAAGGAAGACACACTGAGAGGGCCAAACCTTCTTAACTCAGGTTCTGCTCCTAAATATCCTGAACTCCAGGAGAATGTTTATCCAGCCTGGGGTGCCAAGACCTGGCAGAGCTTAAACTTGAGACTTGCAAAGAAAAGCTGGAAATGTCCAAATCCAAATGAAGTTTCTTGTGCTGAAGCATTTAACATGGAAATCCCAGCCCAGCTCTTCTCATGCATATAATGCAGCAACTTTTGAATAATTAACATTCATTATTTAAAGATAATAAATTATTTCATACCAGGGGGGAATTACAGAAAGTAAGGTTAAATGGAGTAACAGAAGTGTGACTAAGATGAGATTACAGGTATTTAGCCCCAGTTTTGAGACCAGTGTAGGTTAACAGGTCCTCTGCTCAGTCCCTGAGGGATTCTACATCATGGAATGGGTTGGGTTCAGCCTCTACAGCTCAAGTGCTGAGCACTTGCTGACTCCTGGGAGCTAAAAAGGATCAAATCTGAAGATACATCCCCCCTGGAGGCTTTGTGATGAACATACAAGATGCCACCCAGCCACCAGCATCTCGCTTGTAAAGCAAATTCAAATTCTCTAACAGGCACAAAATAAAACTGCCAAAGAATCTGGATGTGACACCACAACACTGACCACATTAAAACACTGACATTTAACCAGCAGAGCTTCACAAAGTAACAGCTTTTTCAGGGGATTGAAGCTGTGTGTCCTTAACTGTCCTGCTGAGACAGGGACTCGTGGAAGACACTGCATGCTGTGCCTGCCATGAATTAGGAAGAGCTTGGTTGTTCCTTGGTTTGCCTGGCACTGAAAAATGCATTAGGGCTTCGAGTTCAGGATTTTCTTGGAATTCCAATTAACTTCTTTCAAACACCAGAAGCTTCTGCTGTTCACAAGCCCCTGAATTAACTGTGGTTAACCCTCCATTCATCTATGGATAAAACTTCATTGCTGAGGTCACACAGATCCAATCTGCCTGCAAGCACCTCCTTGGGGGGACAGAGACCCTGTGGCTTGATCTCCTGCCACTCCAGCCCTTCTCTCAGCCCATCCCCTGGGAATGGGACACTCACCCCAGCAGGAAGCCAAGTGGCACCAGGAGCTGCCCACTGAGGGGACAGGGGGTCAGCTGTGGGCTGGCACCTCCCAGCCAAAGGCTCCACATCCCCTTACCAGCCCCTGGAGCTCCACAGTCTCACACGCACAGACAAAACACAAATAGAGCTCATGAATTGAAAACAGAGCTCTAAATTCTTCAAAAAGCACCTGTGAGAAACGAGGCTGTGGCTGCCATTTTGGATTGGATCCAGCTAAGTAGCAAGTCCCCGTGGCAGCTCTCAGAGCTCTTAAAAGTTTTTCTTTCCCATTCCAAAAGCCAAGAATATTTCCAAACAGGTTTCAAGAATTGGATATGAAGCTGTAAAAGCAGCTTCAGGTACTCGTTGCAGGGAAGAGGGAATCCAAAATGAGGGCTCCGAGCTGCTCTGGTAGAACATCTCAGCTTTCCCAAAACCTGGCATTAACCACAACTCCCAGACCTACAGGGAAGGCTGGAAGCAAAGGATTCAACCCCCCAAAAAGCCTTCATTAAAGGAGGAAGAAGAATCTTCTCCTCCACTTAAGAGATCTTGAGCTACTGCTTAAAACAGGACAGCCCAGGAGTCTGCAGCACTGGGTGATTTCTGATGGCACTGCTTGGAGCAAACCAGTTTGCACCCATAAAAAAAAACCTGAACAAAGGAACTTCTGTTCACACCAAGGACAAGTAATAGTTTCCAACCAAAGAAAATGGTTTTCACGTGGGGAAAAAAAAATTAAAACAAAAAAAAAAAGCCAAACATACACCAAAGTGAAATGAAATGGAGTTTGGAACTCAATGCTTGAACTACTGTGCAAATCTAGAAATGGAAACTGAGGAATGTGCAACAGGAAAAGGGAATGATCAGGAGGTTGTTTTTAAATATTCTGATGTATGTGTTAAACATCAATACATCATGATATGACATTAGGATAATAAGCAAATAATAGATACCAGCACCAACTATTGCTGCATATGGGTTAAAGGCAACTTCCAGTCATGCTGCTGCTGAGAAAGTAAGGAAGGACTGAAAGAAAATGAACAAATTTTATCACTTTAGTTTAGAAATTCCCTCAGCTTTTCCATTCAAACAGATCCCTGCAATTATCTAGAGATTGTGAGAGTTTAGATGCTCGAGGAATGTCACTGCAGTGACTGCACTGAGGATGAAGTTGCACCTAGTGCTTTAACTTATGGCAGTGCTAATGCAATCAGAAGTTTTATAAAACCACATTTCTTGCACACTGGTGCCTCTTCAGTGTCAAAAATCCAAAGCCTCAGCAGATGATTTGCATGGATGCTCTGCAAAGTTCTCAGACATTCTTCAGGGTCACTAGGTCAGGGCATTACTCCATTTTTCTGAGTGGCACATGCAAGTGGTTCCCTGGACAGAGGGAGGACTGCACCTTGGGATGTGATAACTTTCTTTTCTAATTGTCACAAGAACCACTACATTAAGATGATTTTTCTACTTCTGAAACTCCCAGCCTACAATGAAAAACAAAAACCAAGCAGCCAACGTGCATTCCCTGAAGAGGAACATCCAGAACAGACACTTGGAAACCACATCAGGCAGAAACCAGTTCCAGTTGTCCCTGAAACATGAAACTGGGAGCAAGGCAAAAACCAAATCCCAAACAAAACACAGAACTCCACTGCACCATTATCGAACAGGAACTCCTAGCTATCCCCAGATTCCTCCCCACTTAGCCAGGAGTATTTTAAGCCCACTTTTAACCTTCCCACCCCCATTGGAGAGCAGAGATCAAAGCCCAGCCCTTTGCATGGACACCTTGTGCTGCACTTCCCCAGCCAGGCTCCCCCAAACAGCCCCGCAGCCCTTTGAAGCCTCCCTAATGGTATCTCCCATGCTGCAAATCACACTTTTGTACTCCAAAGCTCTTCCTCGGAGGAGATGTTAATGTGAAAGCACTCTCAGCTCGCAGAGACACGGCAAGAGGTGTGGGCAAGGCCATGTAGCACCATTAGCAGGAGTGTGGGCTTAGGAGCTGTCATAAACACTTCATAATCACTCACACACAACCCCTGCTGCCTGCAACACGTTATTAAGTGCTGAATAGAGGGCCAATTGTAGGAATAAAAAAGCACAATGCTACAGATAATGACTTTCCTGAGGAGATTTGCACATAAATGTCAGATTGTTGCTTTTGCAGATTAAGCTGGAGAATGCAGAGTTGGTTATTTTTTTCCTTAGCTGGAATAACATTGCTTAATTACAAGCTAAATAGTCAGAGGGGCCAAGAAGGAAGGTTTGTGTAATAGCAAAGGGCACAAAAGAGTGTTGCCAAATAAGCTCTTAAATATTAAGTCAACCACACAGCTGCCAGGTTTTATTGTGCTCAGGCTAAGCAAGGGGGGAGAACACAAAGGAGAAGCAACAATGTGGAAAACACCCTCCAGTTTATGAAAACCCCTCCAGTTTATGAAAACCCCTCCAGTTTATGAAACCCCCCCCAGTTTATGAAAATCCCTCCAGTTTATGAAACCCCCCCCAAGTTCATGAAACTCCCTCCAGTTCATGTTCCCTCTAAATTTGTTGGATACAAATCCTGCTCTACAAAGATGTTTAAAGCTGATGTTAAAGATCATTCTTCTGTAAAAATCTGCACTAACAGAGGAGCCATTCCAACACTGACACTGCTCTGGTCCAGGTCCTGGCTGTGCTCTCAGAATTTCACAGAATATACAAATAAAGGGCTGGTAAAATGATGCAATATCCCCAGAGCTGACATTCTGAAGGTGCATGGTAAAATATTTCCACATTTGGCATTTTCTCTATTTCACTGTACTTCCCCTCTGCTCATACTTCTGCAAAGGTTGAACAACATGAAGAGAAGCTGTCCTGCAACTTAATTTTTGTTATTTTTCCTGAAATAGCAAATACTATCAAAAGCTAGGAATGATGAAGAAGTGAAATACATTGGAGAAAAAAAAAATACAGCCTACTAAAAGGAAGGCAAAATCAGGTATTCCATGGCCTAACTTGTGGTTCATTTGGACACAAGGAGGGAAAAAAAAAAAGAAATAAAAATGAAAACATCTATCCATGGCACCACATCTCCCTTTTTTAGCAGAAAACACAGGCTCATCCGGATAAAAACATTTCAGCTGGGTAAAACAGGGTGTTTTTGTGGGGATACGTGAGCTCAAGCCGATGTGATGCTCAGGGTATGGTAATTAATTAATTAAGTAATGATTGATGAGGTGGAGCTGCCGCTCTTAGCTCGGTGTCCCAGCGCCCCCCTGTGGGCGCTTTGTGTAACGCACCGCGAGAGAAAATCCCATTTTGGGCTGAAATGTTCCCAAGTTTCAGTTCAAGTTCCTAAATTTTAATAAACACTTCCAAAACACTGAAATTTAGCGCAGTACATTCGGCCTCACTCCATTTCTGTTAAACATTCCTCCAAACACCAAAGCTCATCAGCTGATTTCCTCATTTGTGCTAACGAGATGCAATCAAGAGGATAATAAGATGCAATAAAGAAGGGCAGAGCCCTACCACACCCATCAAACTCAATTACACTGAACTTCAGAAATGAACATTATTTTTAAGCTACTGGTATATAAACACACATCCTACACAGCTAACCAGAAAGCTGTAAAATGCACACATTTCTTAAATAAACTGTATTTCACAAAGGGAAAGAACTCCATCCTCTGCTTTATTCTGAAGGATAAGGTGTTCTGAGCAATTTTGCTTTCTGGAGTTCAGAATTTTATGACCTACTGAATCCAAGTTTATTCTCTCATTTTGAGCAATTTGGGGGAAATTCCCCAAATGAAGACCACGTGCCCATAAACCACTCTGCAGCACAAACCAGGGGGTGGGGATGACAGCCTGAAATCAATCCCACATGCACACTGAGGCCTTCATAAAATTAAAATTGCAAATCATGTCCATGACAAACACGTGACTGTAAAATACTGTTAATGCTGTCATACTGGAGATCCTGGGATGAACAAATCCTGGGGGTGTTTTCAAACCTTTATTCTTTTCTGTTAAAAAACAAAATCCAGTTTTGTTTTGGGGCTAGAAACTACTCCAGAATGGCAAACACCGCTCCCAGTTTGAGTCTGGAAATGGACTTAGCAGAAATAATGTGTAAAAAGCCCTCAAAAGTCTGCAGGTACAGGAACTGAAGTGTTTGAGCTGTGCTCAGGATTATCTGAAGACAAGCACATTTCCCACAATCCATGAGACATGGATGGGAAGTGCTGGCCTCTTCCACTCCAGGGGGAGAAACTCGAGGTAAAATATTCAAGTTGGAACAGAAAACTGAGAGAGCAAAGGAGGAGGAGGGAGGGGTGAGCTCTGCACTCACAGGTATGCTCCAGACTTGCATCCCATCACTGTAGCCAAGCAGCAGCAGCAACGGGGGCTCATTCCCAGTGCTGTGGATTTCATGGAATTCCATATTCCTGGAGGTATCTGAAGGACATTTCAACAGCAAAGCCATCATCAGAAGTCAGGATCCAGCTCTCAGCAACATTAGATGGTGTTCCCTCAATTGTTAGAACTGAAAGCAACCCAAGTGCTCTACATTTTCATGCTGGAGCAATGCTGAACTATATTTGCACCTGCAAACACCACTGCTGAAGTTTCACAAAGAGAAAGCTTCAAAATTTAAAATATTGGAGAAAAATTTTCTGGATAACAACATGGTCCAAGAGAAAATGGTGATTGATTCCCCTGTCAGACCTGAGCTCTTGCACCTGTTTATCCCTGTTCCCTTTTTTTTTTAAAGGAAGGTTAGGGATGGAGTGAGAGAGAACCTAAAGGAGGGTTAATAGAACTAGAAATTATCTATAATCTCACTGTGGCCATATATATAAATATATATATATATGGGTTATTAGATCTAGAAATTATCTATAATCTCACTGTGGCCATATATATAAATATATATATATGGGTTATTAGATCTAGAAATTATATATAATCTCACTGTGGCTATATATATATATATTTATATATAATCTATATATATATATATATATCTTTATGGCCATCTCTGGCCAGTTAAGGTTTGTTTGCCTGTGGGTTTATTTTCCCTTTATTTTTTTATAAAATCTCAGGCATTCCTTTTTTAGGTTCATATAACAAAACTCCTTAGAATATTCTTCAGAACCCTTCATGTTGTGTTTACATTTATTTTATGCAGCTTGTTCTGACTGGGCCTGGAAACATCCTCTTTCACCACCCCAAATAAATCTTCCCTGTCTCTGATGCTTCCATGCTGTCAGTGAGCTTTGCTCATTCTCTCATGGTCAAAAATGTCATTTAAGAGGGGTTGTACTCAAGAAAATCATAAGATTTATGATTATTCTATTACAGAGCAAGCTGACTGGAATTATTGCACATGGACCCAAAACTCACAAGAACAAGTGAGAGAAAATGAAGTCATACCATTTAAATCTGCATTTTCAAATCTGACCCAGACAATTTTCTCTTTTTCTTCTGGTGGGGTTCCACTGTAGGCCTGGACAAAAAGCAAAAGGGTTGAAACAAGGAAGATTTACAGTGATTTTTCTCCCCCTGCAAGAAGGAATTCCATTAAAAACCACAATCATGATCCATGGAGCTTGCTGTCACCAGTATTCACACAACATAACCATGCTGAACATCACTCACTGATGCAGGAATGACAAAATATTTATAACAAATCTTCTGGGGCAGGTAAGAAATGCCACGTGACTCAGAGGGAGTTAATAAAATTAAACACAGTGGCTTCTACAGTCTTTAACTTCAGCACTGCTGGAGGTTCTCACACGAGGTGTTTTATCATTAAAATTCTCTTTAATTCACTTAAAAGCTTTGCAAGCCAGACTGAGGAAAGAAAGAGACCTTTACTGCAGAGTTTATATTACTGACACCTTCCAGTTCTGCTTGTGACAACTTTAATGCAGCCATTTAAAAGAGAATAAACTGCAGCTCCAGGAGAACAGGTCCATGTTTCAGCCCTGTGTTCCACAGATTCCCATAAAAAGATGAGATACAAGAAGGAATTGTGGAGTGAGACTTGCAGGGTTTCCAGGCTGGAGGTTTTACAGTCCTCAGGAGGAGCTGTGGTGCAGGAACACGAGCAGCAGCAGAAACACCATCACTTCCAAGTGAATTATACCAAAATACTGAGCACTATTTGGGATTGAATATGAACACATCTTGTATAATCACTTCCTACAGCCCAGAAAAGCAACAACATGGACTAAAAATACGAATGTGAAAAATAAGTGTGGGGTTTACTTTTCAAAACAAATCACATTCCACACTTCCAAGGCAAGCTGATGTGGAAAATAAAACACAGCCTGTGTCCTTTAACCAGCCAGGGGGAATGGAGGCTGTGGAATGCAGCAACCCCTTAACTGAAACTTCCATCATGTTTAATTTTAACCCTGAGCCCAAAATGCATTTCACCAATTGATATTACTGAGGGCATTGTTCTTGTATTATTAGAGAATAAATGCACTGGGAATTCCTAAGAGGAAATTCATGAGGAAACAAGACACTAAATCATTCCTTGGAATCAGAATCAGGATCATCTCCTGAAGCTGCAATCAGCTGCAGTGCAACTCCACCAGGGACTACAGCTTTCCCAAAGAGCAAAACAAAATTAGTTCCCTTCTGCTACTGGGAGGCCCATGGGCAACCAGGAAGGGACCATTCCAGTGCCATGTTTATGATATATAAATATATTAAAAGAGATAAATCTATTATATATAAATATATTAAAAGAGATAAATATACATATTAAATTTATTTATTTATTTATTTGTTTGTTTGTTTGTTTATTAGGTGACATAGTAAATTTACAAAGCAGAGTGAGGATGCCTGACATTGCTTTTTTGTGCACTGAAGAAAAGCAGTTTGAAAGATCCACACCCTACCTGTGGCACAACATCTTGGAGGAAGGTAACAACACTTTCCATGTAGGACTGTTCCCTGGAAAACAGAAGGAGAATTTCAGCCAAAGGAGCTCAGGAATGGTCATGAATTATTAAATTAGATCAGGAAAAGGAAGCATGAGCAACCTTCAGCACATAGGAGAATGCTGAGCATGCAATGCAGGCACTTAATTTTACTGCCAAATCCTGATAATATAAACTGTGGCCTGTAAGTTATGACAGGACTAAGTAAGAGTAATAAAAGTCTGTAAAAAAGCCAAGTGATACCTGCTGATGGAATAAGTGCTTGGGGGGAAAGAATCAAATCTAAATTCAAGGAATAAGCCATGTTCTCCACATCAGAGGGGCTTGAAGTGGTACAGGCATTTGGAAATCATTCCTCAGGATTTTTCTAATTGAATGAAACATGAAAATGAGGATTTAAACAATGACTGGAGCTCTCCTGGTGGCACAAAGAAACTCCCAGAGCTCCTGTGCATGATGGACAACGCTGGCAGTGCTCAGGGACAGGGGATGGAACAAAACCTTCCCTGACAGCAAGGAGAGGCATTTCCAGAGGAGAATTTATAGCTTGGGAAGCTATTCCCTGCTGGAAGCTCAGCAGCAGCATCAACTGGGGGTTTAAAGTGCAAGGCACATTTACTGGGGCAGGGTTAAGGCAGTGCTCTGGGCAGCCTGTCCTGCACGAGCAGGGATCCCTGCAGAGCAAGCACAGCATGGGCTGAGAGCAGCACACATGGTGCTGAAACCCTGCAGGAAGCTGCTGCTCTGAGCCACGAGGAACGCTTGAGACACTCTGGCAACAGGAGCTGCCTTCAGAAAGTCTGAGATGACTCCAGAAAAGCCTTCAGGTTTTCTGCAGGCAACAGCTTTGGCAGCTCCGAAATTAACTTTTATGCTGCTGCAATTTTTGCTGTGCCAACTCAAGATTTCTCATAGCAACAAAGGAGAACTGTAAATTAGGAACTCTGGATGGCCAAAGGTGCTTTTTTTCCGAAGCTGTGCAAGATTGTTTTGATAAAACCAGGAGTGTTCAGCACTGCAAATGCAGCACTTGGAGGAATTGAGGTCTCCACTCAACCATACGGAAGAGACCTGAACCCAAATGCTGCAGCCCCTCTTGGAAAACAGGGATAAATCTAAACTATGAATTTGACATTCCAGAAGCCTCCTGCAGCCCATGAGCAAACCAGCCAGCTCAGGCCTGCTGCAGCCCAGACTGTCCCCTCAGCCTTAGGCTGAGCCCTTACAAAGGAGCTGTGGTTTCTTCCAGGCTGATTCTTCTCTGATTTATGTAGGTCACCCCAGCTGCCCCTGCACACCTTTATTAAAATGCCTGGCCACAGGTAGAGTATTAAATACAGTGTCTGAAGCTGCCCTGGGAATGCCAAGCAGCCAGAGTCATGCTGCCTTCATGGCTCAGCTTATGCAATGTGCTTTTTTCCCCTCTCCCCAAGCACATCTTGAACCCAAGTTGATGTTTGGGAGGTGTTTTATTCAGAGTGCGTGCTCTAAATCTCCCCCAAAGTTGAAAAAATTCCAGGGAGATGTCTTGAAAGTGGTTAAAAACAACATAATCCACAAAAAAAGCCCAATCTTCCTTTAATAATGATGTAGAAAGTTAACATGAGCAGCAGAATGCTGCTGAGTGCTCAGCACACACAGATTCACCAAAAAAAATTACATTTCTGAGGCACAAACAGGTACCTCAAGAACAAAACATCATGTTTAAAAAAAGAACAGATAATCATCTTCAGAACAGACAATCAACTTCTTACAGTGTTTTTCTATTATAATACTTTTAAAGCACATTTGGAAGAAAATGTTGTTACAGAGAAGAAATGCATTTGTTGAGGAATTTTGCCACATTAAAAAAATGGCTGCAGGACAAAGTTCTAACACAATTTTTTGTGCTACAACAATCAGTTTCTTATGATCTTCAATAAAAATGAAGTGGATCTTGGTTCTGGAAATACAGAGTTATCTCCGAGGGCACAGTAACACCCCCTGAAGTGGACATTTCCATATGATACCATTTTGCAGCAGCATAAACATCCCAAGGAAGGAAGAAAAGTTGCTACAAAACTCCTTTAACAGACAAAGACCATAAATCTTCCAGGCTGTCTTACAGCCAAAAGGCTCTTTTGCCATGAAAGCATTCCCATGTGCACCCAGTGAAAATCAAGATGCCCAGGCAGAAAAAGTGTTTGTCAGGTGCTTTGACCAGAAGGATGGAACGTCTTCCTTTTTTCTTGGTTTTGTTCTTTTAATAAAATTTAAAATTAAAAAAAAAAAACAAACCCACAGTTCTTCTTCCTGGAGGACTTTAAAGTTTTGTATGTTTTGTATGTTTTAATATATCCACTCCTGGGACCAGGTGTTGTTTAAAAGAACAGCAAGAAAGGATCACGTGTGGCACAGCCCTCTGGCCTAAGGAAGAGGCTGCCATCACTCCTCTACATTGCACTGTTTGTACAGCAAAATGCTGCAAACAACAACAAAACCTTGTGGTAATGAGCTTTTAAATGCACAGCTGTGGGGTGCAATGGCAAAGGATGGGATCCCACTCAGGGAGACAGAAATGCCACGTGTTGGACTTCATTGGACAACGCTCAACGCAGCAAAACTGCAGCGCCAGCACAAGCTGTCTTTGGGGGGAAAAACCCAAACCAGCTCAGGCTGGGCTCTTCCACAAGAAAACCAAACCCTTTTCAGCAAGGGCTGCTCTTCTAGAAGGTTCTTACGTGGCAGCTTGAGGGCGAACCACCACTCCTCCAGTGCAGCGGCTGGGGCGGCGCGGGGACTCTGTCGCCATCGTTCCGGGCACACACCTGCAGCAAACACAGCACTTTCACTAAAACTGCCACAGCATTGGCTATTCCACAGGTTCTTCATGTATCCTTCAGGGTGCTAAAAGAGAAATTTCACTTGCACAGACCCGCAGGACTCTTGACAGCACTTTTTTTAATGAGAAAAAGAAAATCACGCATCAAGCGGGCAACTCCTTTAATCACTACAGCTCCTGGAATGTTGGTGAAAATAAAAAACCAAACCCCCCAGAGCTGCATGATAAAGTGGATAATTATCTCAGACTGCACTAGATGATCCTTAAGGAGCCCTCCCACCCAAACCATTCTATGATTCCATGACTAAAGATAGTGGTACAGGTACACAGCTGTCATCACCATTACACAAACCCACTACTTCCTAATGGGCTGCTGTCTCAGAAAACAATTATATAAAAATAATGTGCAATCACAATTGCAGCATGCTGTACTCTTGAAAACACGGGTTACATTGCAGCTCACACATTCTACTGCTTTACATCAGCTTTTTGAGCCATCCTCCAGCTTTCCTTCACACTTCTGTTCTCCAGGGAACATTTCTGTGTGACATTCCTAAAGGCAGAAAGCACTTGAGGAGAACCCCAGATCCCAGCCAGCTCTTCAGGGAACCCCTCAGCTGCTCTGTAGTGAATCCCCATCCCAAACCTGTTCACAAAGTAAAAGAAAAAGCCAAATCCCCAACGCGGTATCAGTTATCAGCATCATTTCACGTCAGGCCAGACTCTGCAAGGGCCAGCCCATTAAGGGAGGGAGGATAACCACTCGGAAATTAGCAGCAAAATAGTAATTAGTAACAAAACGTTCAGCAACACAACAGCAGCCTGACACACGCGCCGAGGAACCTCGAAAGGCAAAATGTCACGGAAGGGATGAAATCACCCCACGGACACCCGCCCCTGCCGTGCCCTGAGTGCCAACGCCTTGTGCCACCCCAGCCCGAGGAGAAGCGAGCACCGGGACAGTTTCAGCTCCGGGTCTGGGCCTCAGCACGGCCGCGCCTCAGCTCGGGGCACCCGCGGGGCCGCCCGACCCTCCGGAGCCCCGACAGCGGCCGGGCCGGCCTGGGCACCCTCCGCCGCCGCTATTGAGCAACTCCGCACCAAACACCGCGACCTGCCCGGCCTCTCTCCCGCCGCCGCCCGGTGAGCGGGGCCGCGGCCTC
>JAYDZK010000066.1:1886541-1900765 GCA_034509185.1 Euphonia xanthogaster | reverse complement strand
ACAATTTAATTTTTTGTCCTCAAGATTCTGCTAGGTTTAAAGCTCTTGCCATGGATTTTGCTCCACTAGATGAAAGGGGAGGAGACAAAGTTGAAGCTTGCCATTTTATTAGCAGCTTGTTTCTCCCAAGGGAATGTTTAAAACTCCCTTTCTAATTTCTGCTTTCTTTTCCTTTGCCCAAAGGACAATTATCTGAAGATTCTGCAGAACATCAAAGGACAGTGACTTAAATCAGGAGCAGCTGGTAATTACTGAAACAAACAGCCACTCATAACTACACTCCGGTTCTTAGAGGGGGGAAAGAAAAGCCACAAAACAACAAAACAAAAACCCTCTGAAGGGCTCTGCTTTATGTTAACAACTCAAACTTGCAGCCTCCAGAAAGACCTTATGTTATGATGTCTCTGCTTCAACAAAGAACATCAAATCAACCAAAGGAAGATAATGAGATCTCCCAGTACAGAAAGAAAATGATCTTTACAACAACACGTGTTGGAACAAATTTACCCTTAAAAAAAAATAAAATCAAAGCCCAGCACCACCACAACCAAGCAAACCCAAATCAAAGGACGCCCTGTCAGGAACAGGTTCACCATCTGCAATCCCTGGGCTGGGCAAGCTACACAAGCACTGGGCAAGGCAGGAAGAGAAACTGCAGCCCAGCCTTGTTTTCTAAGAGGGTGTGTTGGATGGTTTTTAATACCTCTGAGCCCCACTCCGCTTCCTCTCTGTCTCAAAAGGCTGCCTTGAATCTTGGGGAGGATCTCAGAAAACTTACTTTAAGAAACAATGCATTTCAAGGTTCATAAAGTAACAGTACTAATTTCTTCCACATTAGGGAGGGAGCACAGATCAACAGCCACCAATAAACAACCAGCAGCACCTCTGAGAATTCATACACTGGAATACCAAAAGCAAAGTCTTAAAGTCTTTTAATAAACATTGTTAAAAGTTGGTCCAGTCCTCAAAACCTTTGCATGTGGAAGTACTGAGGATGTAACTGTAGCTTTCACAGAACATCCAGAGCTGGAAGAGACCCCAAGGGTCATGGAATGGCAACAGCATGTTTAAACCAACTGAGCCAATCTCAGTAACAGGTTATCTACACATACATAGTAAAAATTCAAAATTAAAAAGTGATGCAAATTGGCAGCTCAGGAGTTTCTGTGAGTATCTCTGAATCTCTGGCCACGTTCTGACCCCCCCAGGGAGCCGCGGGAGGCAGAAGGGGGCAGGGAGAGCCCTTACCTTGAGGGAGGGCGTGCAGCAGCGGGAGGGGGGCAGGCTGCTGGCGTCGGGGCTGCTGTAGCTGGGCCCCTCGGCCAGGTTGAGCACCAGCTCCTCGTCGCCGTCCCAGCGGCCGCGCTCGCGCAGGGGCGCGATGCAGATGACGATGGCGCTCGTGTTGTCCGCCCGCAGCATCCGCTGCCTCCAGCGGCCCAGGGCCCGCCCCACCAGCATCCGGGCACAGGACTGCCGCGCCTCGCCCTGGGGACACAGGGACACCACTGTCACACAGAGCCACCCGGGCACAGGGACACAGTCACACAGAGCATCACACACACAGAGCCACAGGACTGCCGTGCCTCGCCCTGGGGACACGGGGACACAGGGACACTGTCACACAGAGCCACCCGGGCACAGGGACACAGTCACACAGAGCCACCCGGGCACAGGGACACAGTCACACAGAGCCACCCGGGCACAGGGACACTGTCACACAGAGCCACCCGGGCACAGGGACACTGTCACACAGAGCCACAGGACTGCCGTGCCTCGCCCTGGGGACACAGGGACACTGTCACACAGAGCATCACACACAGAGCCACCCAGGCAAAGGACTGCCACACCTCGCCCTGGGGACACAGGGACACTGTCACACAGAGCCACCCAGGCACAGGGACACTGTCACACAGGGCATCACACACACAGAGCCACCCGGGCACAGGACTGCCACACCTCATGCCTCACCCAAGGGACACTGTCACACAGGGTGTCACACAGAGCCACCACAAGGCACCTCATGCCACACACATTCCTACAAACCATGGCCCACAGCAGCTCCAGAAATGCTAATTAAAACAAAGCACCTCCAGAAATGCTAATTAAAGCACATCTTCCTTCTCAAATCCACCTTTAAATCCGTTTGTGGTGTGTTCCACATACACACAGCACTTTAAACAGCAAGAAGAGCTTCTAACACAGCAGTAGCTTATAAGAGGCTGGAACACAACCTAGAGGCTTTGCAAAGTCCCTCACGGGGCTTGCAGTGTTTACTCTCTGATGCTCCAATACAAATTCTCAACTGTTTTGTAAAATAAATCAGAGTAATTTAATTCAGTCTAAACAGTCTGCATTATTACACGCACCTTAATGTGAAATAAATTTAATGTTCAGACAGCATTTTGTGTAACTCCCTTAGAGAAGAAACTCATTATCTCCTTTATTACTCACAGACAACACCCTGCCAGTCAAATTTCCCCAAAACACAAGGCAAATAATTCCAGCTATGTAAACACCCATGGTATTTACTATCAGCCACATTTGAACAACTTTTATGTTGTGGCAAAACCATCAACCTGCCTCAACCCCACCACCTCCGCGGGGTACTTTTCATCCCTACCAGGCTGAACAACTTTTAGAGGTAACAGGGATGAAATTTCCACACTGACTTCTGGGCCACTGCTCTCACCATGAAATACTTCTTCTCCTCGTGATCCTGGCACATGGAGATGGCATCCTGAGGGGGGATCATGTTCCAGAGCCCATCGCTGCCAAGGATGATGTACTTGTGCTTCTGGGGGTCAATCGTGTGCACGCTGGTGTCGGGCTCGGGGGACACCACAAATTCCCCACTGTAGAAGTCGTAGCTCCAGAGATCACCTGGCAAGGCAGGAAATGGGTTGGAATTGTTACATAACACATGAGAAATCTCACTCTTGGAAAATAGAGGAAAATGTTCTTTCCCTGGAAATCCATCCCCATCAGCCTTGAGTCACCAGCAGGAACATAAAGAAATTCCAGCCAGTCAGTGCTCAGCTGCTGCCACCTCCTAATCCTCTTTAAACTAAACCAAGCTGTAATCAGAGGTGTTCTACTCTCTTAAAACAAGTATTTGTGGAAAAAGGAGAAACGAAACAGATGAATGCCTAGAAAATTGTGAAACCTCAGCCAATCTCCAAACTAAAACCCATCTGAATTAATTGAGCCCTCCCTAAACAGAAGTAAAACCTGGCTTTGTTGATCCCACACCAAACGTGCAAACATTTGTGTGTGCAGGTGCCACAGGGAAGGGACAAAGCAAAAACCCAAGGAGGAGACTGAAGCCTTTTCCCTGTTCAATTCCCCTTACCACTGCTTTTGCTCCCACAGCTCGAGCATCCCTTGCAGAGCCACACGGGGCTCTCTGCAGCTGAAGAGCCCTGCCAAGCCTGGGAGCTGGACAGAAGCCACAGGAACAGGGCACTGCCTGGGCTCCAGCAGGAAGGCAGCAAAGAAGAGCTCCAGCCTCTCCCCAGCATGGCCTCGTGCAGGGAACATTTCTATTTTTAAACCTCTCTCACTGTGTGAATGGGTTTGGGGTCACCTCACCAGAAACAAAGCTGAACAATGCATCAAATCATCCCCTGGTTCAAGAGCTCACTCCAAACCACCCTCAAGTAAAAACCACTCCAGCAGAAAAATGCATTTCCATATCAATTTACTTCAATTCTATTTATCAAGTACACTTGAAAAATTAAAAACCTTTTCTAAGGCTACACCTTCAAATCAAGAATAGTAATAATTTGCCCTAACACCTCTTTTAAAAATTTATTTCCATGTTCACAAACAGCTTCCTGTGGTGATAAGCAGCAAAAAGTAACATTATTATTATTATTATTATTATTATTTGCAAGCACTGGCTACATTTTTCTGTGCAGAACACACAGCTTGAAAGCAGAAATTAACGGAACTGTCAGAGCTGAGCAGCAAACAGAAGCTCAACGACTCAAGAGTAAGGTTTTGTCAGGCTCTTTGCTTTCTGCTGGACAAAGCCTGGAGCTTCTTCCACATCCATCAGCACCCTTTTAAAGACAATAAATAAGCTTTTTGTCTTCCTCCTTGCCTCCATTAGCTTTGCCTTAAGCTACCAACCAGCTGAAAAGACTTTTCCAGAACCAGGAAAGGGAATACTTCAACTCAATGACCCCACTCCACCGCAGCCCATCCTCATTAGAGCCCCACAAGCAGAGGCTGCTAATGAGTGCTAATTAAAACCAAGCCTGCTCCTCCAGAGGTGCACTCGGGCTGCCACAGGCTCCCGACGAAGCCAGCTGGCTGAGAGATCAAAACAAACACTGTAACAGGAGAGCTGAGCAATGACTGCATGTGAAAAGTCCTCCTGCACTCCTCACTCTGCTCTGGCAGCCCACAGCAGGTAAAACTACCAGGAGCAGCACCAACTTCCAATTTATACAGTATTTTTACACCTCCACTTGCCAGTTTGTTCATACTCATATAGGAGAAATGACAAAATGTTATAAACTGAATCGGTTGTTTAATTAAAAACACCGTGCTGGGTGATAAAAATAACCTGATGTTCATTAATTTGGGTTCTTTAACACGTGTGTCATCGTGTCCATCTGCTCCTTCGGGAAACAGCCAAGCCATCACCACGCTGCCTGCAGGGGATCTGCTCCAAGAGCAGGAGGCTCCTCCCAGGGATAACTGGAGCATCCCCATGGGCAGCTCCAGGCACTGCAGACTGGGGGCACAGAGAGACTCCACCACCTTCAGCCCTGAGCCCACCGAGGCCAGCCCACGGCCAGAAGGATATTTAGGGTTTTTAGTTTGCTTTTTTCCCTGGGGGGCAGAGCTCCCCAGCCTAAGGCACAGCTTTCTGGAGCTGCTGCCCAGCTGGAGAGTTTAACACCCCAGCAATACCAGCCTGCAGAGGAATGTTCTGTGGCAGCCTCTGCACAGCTCTGGGAAGGGAAAGGGGAGAGGAGAGCAGCCAGAGAGCAGAGAACACGTTTCCCTGAGCATTTCAGAGTGCTCAGAAGTCTTTAATTGTGCTCCAAAGCAAGCAGCCACAGCAGTGACCCTCTGGCAGCCTGGGAGGCTGGGATGTGCCAGAGGCTGCAATGCCAGGCTCTCAGGCTTCCATTTGAGAGCCAGACTATTTTCATTCTGAATTAAAACCCAAACATTTACAAAACTCTTGACAATCTTGTTCTTTGAAAACTTACACACTGGGAGTATCTCTTTCAGGGTGAGGTTTGCATATTTCTTTTCCAAACCAAAAGAAAAAAAAAGGTATTAATGTAGCTCCTTCCATATCTTCCAGAAAAACCTGTTTCTTAGTCCTGACTCAAACCAGAATAATATACAGAGATCTACACTGCATCTCACAAAATGAAATAGATGTTTGAAATCAGATCCTAAAGGAGCAGGAAACTAATTTAGCTGCCTGTAAGAATATATCCAACTATGCACTCACTGTTACCTCATAAAATAGAACAACAAAGCTACTTCTCAGTCAAGTGCTGCCAGGGAATAATGGCAGCTACAAACAGAAACACCCATCATGTAAGTGGGCTGGATTGGATTAAACCCAAAGCCTTCTTAGAGCTAAAGCATGTCCAGAAATTACATCAATCAAGTCTTTCATTTCAGTTCCTGGAGATGCTGTTTTGCATATAAAAAGGGCTTTTGATTTTAATAGAGGAAAGAAAATTTGACTGTCATAACTCAGTCCAAAATAAAACCTCAGTTTGATTAATCCCAGAGCTTTTTAAATCAAAGTTTTTCTCCACAAGGAGCCACAGGTGCCCTCACATGATGTGTGTTACACACAGACCCCCAGAGCAAAGCACACACTGCATTTGGCACTGGACATTTATTATTTTGTCTCGGGGCTGAAGAACATTGTACAAGCTACAGCAAGATATCCTGAGGACAAGAAAAGAATCCCAAATGCACCCCAAGTCTGGCTGGTTTTACAGAGATAAAACAGAAAAGCAATTATCAACAGAAGCTGGAAACTGCTGTAAATACAACTTGTACAATTCCATGTGACTCAGGATCATGGCCTACAACCGAGCAGGAAGGAAAAACTGAGCAGCAGCTGTGCCCACTCTGGTAATTTAATTTTAAAAACAGTTAAATGCATGTAAACAACCCTAAAAATCTTACACAGCAATTTCCTCAGATCACTTGAGGTCGGCCATAGCCTCTTCTCCAGGATTTCATGGAATGTGCATTCAGAGAGCTTCACAGAACAGCTCTGGCATCCAGTCAGATGTTCTGGACAACAGCTTCCCTGCCCCTGTCAAAGATTCCTGCAGCAGCTCCACGTGCATTCCCTGTTCTGGTGCAGAACTGCTCCTAGAGGGCAGCAGGGAATTCCTGCACGGTGGAGGCTGCTCGGCCTGAAATAGGGGTGAGTCTGTCCAATTCCTCCACAAAAAACCAGGGAGAGCAGAGTTCATGTTCCCACAGGAGGGAGTGGCTGAACCAACGGGCTCCTGGCTCAGGTTTCATCATTCATTCATTTAAACACCTCCCAGCAGTGCCAGGCAATCCCTCACCACAGATTCCTGAGTATCTATTACAAGGCAAATCAGTATGAAAAAAAAAAAAAAGAAAATATGTTCTCATTGCCCAGAAAAGGTCAGCAGAAGTAGCTGTGAAAACACAGAGCTACAGCTTAAAATGGTTTATTAGAGGACACAGAAACCTGCTGGGTGCATTGAAGCATCTTACAGATGCTCTATGGGGACAGCACAAAGCCCAAATATTTCTGCCTTGTTATGGGGCTATAAATAAATCAAGCATTATTTAAATATTAAATACAGCCACTGTGCATACCAGAAATGCCTTTTTTAGGGCAGAAGGGCACTTCTGACAATCAGAATG
This sequence comes from Euphonia xanthogaster, assembly GCA_034509185.1. Taxonomy (NCBI): domain Eukaryota; kingdom Metazoa; phylum Chordata; class Aves; order Passeriformes; family Fringillidae; genus Euphonia; species Euphonia xanthogaster. Next base: position 1,893,868 of record JAYDZK010000066.1, on the reverse strand, counting down.
GGAGAGGGTATGTCAACAGAATTCATCTGGCCACAAGGATTTCTACTGCAGCAGGATTTTCTGCTGCCTGAGTGCAACTTTTCCAGTGCTTTATTCCTGCTATTTCCAAAACCTTTCCTCAACTCCTCAAGAGTGCACTAGACTTAAAGACTGGGGGATGAGACTACAGCAAAATATTTTTAAGTGTGGTCAGAGAGAGGCACTTAAAAACACCATCTAGGACCTAAATTTTAGGGGTTTTAATCAGATCTCTCCCCCATTCTAAATATAATAAATTTCCAACTCCAAGCTTCTCTGTTGAGAGATTCTTCTTGTCCTGCTAAAAATTTTTATCCAGGTTGGGATCAGGCAGGAGGGGAGGCTGTCCCAGCATGGGGTTTGAGCTTTCAAACCCCAGAATTGATAAGAGATAGGTGCTTCTATTTTTTGGACCTGAAAACTCTGCACTAATCCTCTCTTCTGGCAAAGAATGCACTGGGGGCTAACAAATGCATGGCTCCTTGAATTCCCATCTGCACACAAAGCCCAGCCAAATCCTTTTGTTCAGCTTGCTGGGAGCAATCAGATCAAAGGCCAGCCAGCTCTTCAGACAGGCAACAAACTTCCAATCACAGGAACAAAAGATGAATCAAAATTAAGTGTTCACATTTTGCAATCCAGGAGGAACACCTCCCTGTCCTGCAGGAGGGAACAGGAGTGTGCTGCTCAGAGGATGAAGGTTTTTTTGCTACTCATCTATTAGCTCCAAAGGATTCACTCAAACTCTCAAGTCAGTTCTCCTAACCACAAAATAAACTCTATCCTACCTGAGATATGACACAAAGACTTTCAGATACTGAGAAAAAGTCCTTAAAAATAAAATTTTGAATTTTCAGGCACCTGTGACTCCTTGCTTGACACACAGCTGACTCTTCCATGTTCATTATCACTGCAAAATTCTCCTTATCTCTGGACAAATCCCTGTGGCACAGCTATTCCTGCCTGTGAAATCAGACACAGCAAGGCTCTGGAATGAGCCAGAGCCTGGTCCCAGAACAGCCTGTCCCCATGGGCACTGCCAGCTGACCCAGGAGCACTGGCAGCACTGCCACAGGCCTGCCAAGCTGCCAGCCAGGAATTACAGCACAGCTCCTACAGGGAAAAGCACAATCCCATCAAACCAAACCTACTCTGGGTGTACCTGCACAGAAAATTCTTCACTGCACAAAGGGAAACATGAACAGCCAAAGCTTGGCATTCTGCAATGGAATTTAAGGAGAAAAATGACCAGAAACACTAACACTCATGGGTAAGAGATGCCCAATAATTCAGTTAAGTACTTCCCCAAAAAAATCATCACAGGATATTGCAGGACAATTTCTAGTCCTGCAATATCCCTTTCTGTCCTTGGAATGAGGTGCTCCTCAAAGAGGGCTCCTCTCATTTCTAGTGCTCCCATAATGGCAAGTTAAAGTTAAATAGATTTGACTTTCATCCCATTCTATGCCAAGTCTTAAAAAAAGATTCTCCACAAAAGAAATACTGAAGCGATTCATACACCATCCAGCAAGACTTCATTTCTGGTGCAAATGAACATGTGCAAGCCCTGTATGTGTCCAGGGGGGAGAGAGCACATTTGTCTCCTTCTCACTGAGATAATGGGACTGTAATTTTTGACGAGTTGGTGGTAAAATTAAATCCCATCCTTGTAGGGCTGACACTGAAAGCCCTGCACGGTTGAAGTCCCGTTCTTCTCTCCCCAGTTGCAGCACTACTCAAAAACCACAGTATCACTGTATCAAAAACACACCTTCAGAAGGGAGGAGAGCCCTGCACATGCTGTGCTGGGCAAACGCAGGGGATGAGCTGAGCTCAGGGACTCACCCAGGGCTCGGGCCACGGCCAGGAAGGGGATCTGGTCGATGACGGTGCTGCGGCGCACGGGGCCGTTGTGGCTCAGCCGGGGCCTCTTCCACACCACGCGGTTCACACCAGACTTATTGATCACACTGAAAGCACACACAGGGACAGGGGTCAGCAACAGCAACCAGGAACTGCGTGTCAAGGAGGAAAACCAGGTCAATATGCACATGTGGAGGTAATAATGATGGCAAGTTCCTATTTCAAAACACCTGACAGCACTTTGACAGTTCCATATAAAGCCAAGGGGAAAAGTGAGAGATGGAGGGCAGAAGAAAATAAAAAGCAAGGTAATGAAGACCTGGAAGAAATTCTGGCTGGTCACAAAATATGCAAGAGTGTCTCTTTAATCTTTCAGAGACAGAGCAGTACTGGGTTTGCCTCCCTCAGATGAGGGCCATCAACATCAGCTCACTCAGGTGTAAACTCCACACAGTTCCTCCTTCAGTCTTCTCCATCTCCCAAAGTTTGGCTGGACAGAGCAGCATGGCATAGTTGAAACAACAGAAAAGAAAGGAGCAGCCTGCTGAAAGGATTTGCTTGATGGAAGGAACACCAACAGGAGGCAGACACAAAAGAGGAATTGTCCCGGGCTGGTGTCTGCAGGCAGCAGGAGATAGGGAGAACAGCTCTGCACTGCAGGTGAACACCTCTCTGAGGCACTGAGCACTGCTTTAGCTCTCCCAGATGGCATTGGAGGGTCAAAGGAGCTACAGAGCAAATAACTGAGGCAGCTGTATCAGGCAGGGCAGAGAGAACAAGTATGAACCATCAAGGAATAAGAGCTCATGAAACCAGGAACCAGCAAAGCTTGGTCCCAACCAAGTTAGGAACTGCATCCTTGGAAGTTCCTTTCATCCAAGGAAGAGCCATTGGTAATTAGAAACTGAGCAGCTCTGGAACAGCCTCAAGATTCCTCATGCTGAAGCCATTCAAGATGCACTTCCTGACACTTCAAAGGCCTTAACAACAAGGGCATGTTCTGCTCCATCCAGAGCATGGCAAAATCACAAACACCACATCCTAAAACCTGATCTCATCCACTTGTACAGCTAATGACCACACAGAGCTCACTACTGGGAAAAAAAAATGTATCCCACACTCAGACTGTTACTGGGAAAATGGCATTTTAATGGAAGACTCCCTCATGCTCTCTCTTTAAGTGTTCCCAGTTTGCTCTCATGAAAGACAAGGCAACCCCAAGCACAGCTGCACAGTTCCACCTCACTCCCACCACACGCCTCACAGCCAGCCTGGGAAAAACAGGAGGAGCACCAGTAACAATTAAAAATAAATGAATAAATAAGAATTAACCATTCCTGTCAATACTAAGTTTCAGGGAATGCTTTTCTGCACCTTCAGAGACTTCCAACCTCTGAGAAACACCCTGGAAACCTACAGCAAAACAGCCCCTGATTAACTCCCACCTGCCAGAGACACGAATATCTGCAGGTTAATGGGCTGACAGGGCTCCCAGATGAATGATGTCAGCAGGAAAACCTTCAGTGATCCCTGCTCCAGGAGCAAACCATGCCCATCCATCTGGTGCAGCACCAGGAGGACACAGAGCTCCCAGATCCCAGCCCTGGGAGTTGTCTCCAGACATTTGTGCCACCTGACAGAGCCCTGCCTGCTCCCCCTCAGTCCCAGGGAACACACACCCAGCCCAGCCTGGGTGTGCCAACATGTGCCAGGGAAGGAAGGGCTCCTGCAAGGACAGGGGCTAAGCTAGAACAGCAAAGGGAGGATTTTGTTTCAAATCCAGGATTTTTCTCATGTTCCCTAAGCAGAGGCTTTGAGGAGTCTATTCAACAGCTGCCATTGTCATCTCAGGGACAATACAGGATGCCTGAGAAATCAGAGTGCTGTGACAAACTGGATATTCCAGACTTCCTATCATTTTACCTTCTTGAAAAGGCAATTTGCACAACCTGAAGGCTCCTCAGAATTTAAAGGGAAACAGGCCAAAAATTAACATCCCTGCTTGCAAAAAGTTGTTGGTGAACATTCAGAACAGTAACTACCCCTCAGCTGTGTGATCCACCAGGAAATTAAAATTCTGGATACACCATAAACCACCAGCAGAAAACACAACTGTGTAACAATGGATCCCTGTAATTTATTCCCCAGTAAGCTGTAAGAAAAATTAAGGGGACAAAAGAGAAACAGCTGAGATTCAGCTCCTTGTGTGCCCTCCCACAACAAGCTCAAGCTTAGCTCAGTAAAAGCAGACAAACCTACCTGTGGTATTTCCTGGGGTCCCCCGTGGCAGGAAGGAATGAGCCTGACTCCATGTTCTTAGAAGGCTAATTTATTATTTTATGATATTTTATTCTATAAAAGAATGCTAGACTAAAACTATACTAAAGAATCCAGAAAGGATACAGACAGAAGGCTAAAAGATAATAACTAAAAACTGGTGACTCTCTCCAGAGCCTCGACACAGCTGGGCTGTAATTGGCCAATAAGTAAAAACAATTCACATGAAACCAATGAACCATCACCTGTTGGCAAATATCCAAACCACATTCCAAAGCAGCAAAACACAGGAGAAGCAAATGAGATCATATTGTTTTCCTTTTTCTCTGAGGCTTCTCAGCTTCCCAGGAGAAGAATCCTGAGTGAAAGGATTTTTCCAAAAAATATGATTGACACAGACTTTGCTTCTCCTGGCACCCCCTGGGGTCCCAAACCATCTCTCTTTAGAGTCTTGGAGTGTTCCACTGGATTCCAGCACACACTTCCAGGCTGGCTGCTCCAAGGGGGACCCCAGCTTGGTGCCTCCTGGGTGAACAGCTCTTAGGGGTGATGCTCCATGGGATTAAGGGGTATCTCCACAAACACAGTCCTGCCATCTCTAGTCAAGTAAGGACACCAACCCAGCTGGCAAACCTTTTTTTTTTTTTTTGGGAGGCTTTTGAATTCAAATATCACTCCAACTCTATAATTCAATGCCACTTTTAGTTTAGAGGAGGAAAGACCATCCTTGGTGCCATAGTGACATTGGCCAGGATGAAGAAATGCAAGAAATGAGAGTCAAACCATGAGAAAAAAGCCATTGACATCAACCTAGGTTTGACACCACCAGGTTATAGTCAGGTCTATAGGTTTAACTGCTGCTGTCACAGCCAGGAAGATTCTTTTGGGTCACCCTGGGCACAGCATCCCTGAGGGACTTGGCAAATCTCATCTTGGATGAACTGCCCTGGTCTGGCCTTCAGTCCATATTTCTACACCCCTCACCCAGCAATCAAAGCCTTCCTAATTCCAAAAAGGGCCAGGAACCTGCAGCTCTTCCATATGGTTTCATTTAGGAGAGGTGAGAGGTCACCAACAGGGGTTGGGAGGTTAAAGGAAAAAAAATCCAAAGCAAAACAAAAAGACAATTGTCAGAACAAGCAGGAGCAGATCCCTAAATCCCACACAGCACCACATATCTTCACTCCCACAGACACCAGGTGGGCTGGGGCCTCCAAAAACCAGCACAACACAGCAGCCCAACCACCAGCAACCCATCAAACTTGCCTACAAAAACCAGCACAACTCCTCACAGACCAGCAACCCAGCAAAGCTTGCCTACAAAAACCAGCACAACTTCTCACAGACCAGCAACCCAGCAAAGCTTGCCTACAAAAACCAGCACAGCTCCTCACACACCAGCCCAACAACCAGCAATAAATCCATCAAAGCCTGAGCTATCTCCAGCCAGGCTGCCACCACAGAACAGGACATGAAAGAGCCCAAGAATCATTAAACCAAAATGAAGGAAACATGAGGGGAAGGGCTCAAGTTGGGAAGGAGCAAGGGGGATTTTATTTTATTTTATTCCTGCTTTTATTCCTCAAGCCCCACCAGGAGCATTCACAACTCCTGGACATGCTGGTGGCACTGAAGTTCCTTCTCAGGAGTTCACAATCTCTTCACTGATCAGGACATGGGGTGTGTGCAGGGGAGATGTGGAGAGAGATCTTCAAACCATCCCCAGCCCAATGCTCTTTATCCTAACAAAGAGAGGCACATTCCTTTTTGCCTTCTAATTAAAAGCTGGCCCGTAAATCAAACCTCTGGCTCCTACACTTCGTTGTCATTTGAGGGAAAAGCTCTCTTTCCAAGCTGTGGTCCCTTCTCCAGCTCCAGCACAACTACTTTTGTTTGCTGTGAGCTTGCCTCGCCTTTGCCAGGCCAGGAGTTGGACTCTGATCACCACCACAAATGCCTAATTATGGGTCACAAACCAAACAAAGCCTCCCCCGGCTTGAACATCAGCAGAAAAGAGGAGAAAATTACTGTTAAATGCACATTCCCCTGTATTTCCTCAGGGGTATCCCACAGCTGGTTCTAAATTAGAGGGTTCCTAGAGGTGGGCTGGGAGAGCTGCTTGAGGCAAATTGTTTTCATAGTGCAATAGTCAGAGAACAAAACCTCCAAGGCATGTGTTTACTTAAGAGACTTTTTTGCATTCATACATACTTGCACAAAACACATTTCAGAATTGTGCATCTGTGGCTATTCTGTTTTCAGTCCCTCCAGCCCTGCTGCCTGCACAGCAGTGATTTCCAGCACCTGGGAGAAGGTGTCAGCCCAGACTGCAGCAACTACCTGCAGGAAATAGCCCAGCTGAGACTCAACAAAGCAGAGTCAACGTGCAGAGTGAAGAGTGGGCACACGAAATTTCTGTGCAAAACATTCCCCACAGGCACAATGGGATCCTGTAGAGAGCTTCAGAGAAGCACAGAATATCCTCAGCTGGAATGGACCCACAAGGATCATCCAGTCCTGCTCAAGACACCCTAAAATCCCACCCTGTGCATCCCCAAGAGCATTGTCCAAATGCTCCTGGAGCTCTGGCATGAGCCTCAGGAATGTGGCCATTCCCTGGGGAACCTGTTCAGTGCCCACCACCCTCTGGGGGAAGACCTTTTCCCTGATGTCCAAGCTAAACCTTCCCTGACACAGCTCCAGATGTTTCTTTGGGTCCTGTCCCTGTTCACAGAGACAGGAGATCAGACTCTGCCCCTTAGGAGGAAGCTGCAGACTGCAATGAGGTCCCCCTCAGACTCCTCCTCTCCATGCTGAGCAAACCAAATGACCTCAGACACTCCTCAAATGGCTTTTCCCCATCTTCATTGGCCTCCTTTGGACACTGATGGCTTCATAATCATCTTTTTAATATAGTGGCATCCAAATTGCACACAGGACTCAGAGTGGGAGCAAGGCAGGACAACCCCCTCCCTCCAACCACCCAGCAAAGCTGTGCCTGATGCCCTCCAGGATGTGGTTGGTCCATATTCCACTTGCCATTGAGCAGGAGGTGAGGGGGCTGGGAGCACCAACCCCAGAGGAGCCCCCGGGGGAGCCGGGGGTGCTCAGGCTGCAGGAAAGGAGACTCAGGGCTGCCCCGTCCCTCTCTGCAGCCCCTGCAAGGTGC
>JAYDZK010000066.1:1870585-1881635 GCA_034509185.1 Euphonia xanthogaster | reverse complement strand
CAAGGCTCGGCCCCGCGGGGCTCTGGCGAGCGCTGCGCCCGCCCCGCCGCCCCCCTGGAGGGTGAGCCCGTTCCAGCGCTCCCGCCGAGCCACTCCGGACGCGGGCCCCGCGCAGCTCCCGCTGCATTCGCACACTGTGGCACGGGAGTGTCAACTCTGCCCCAGGAATCAGCACAGAAGACCCCGCTGCAATCACTAGAAAATAATTCAATAGAGTATTTCTCCCTTCCCGCCATAAATATGCAATAAAGATGTGTGATAAAACAGGTACACTTGCAGTTCTTCAAATGCCGTGACAAGAGTAGCTTCCGGACCCTGAGAGTGTTCTTCCTCCGCTCACAGCACTGGTGAGTGAGGGACACAGTACAATCTTGCAGAACAGGGGATTGCAGGGCTCCAACCTCACTTTGCAGCAATGCTCCGAGGGGCTGCGGGAGTCCAGCAGCCAGGACACACACAGTGCCAGCCTCTGCTGTGCAGAGGGGGACGGCTCTCAACCCACGGGCTCGGGCAGCTGCCAGGATGTTCATACACGAAGGAGGCAAACCGAAAACCCCAAACACAATGAGGAGCTCAAAATCTATGGAAACAAGTCTATTTCTGAAGTAGTCCTGTCTCACCATTTTAGTTCTGTACTTCTTAGGATTTTATTTCCAATGCATTTTGTAATTGCCTCCTGCATGCAATAGGAAAGGCTTCCTTTGTGCACTACACTGAAATGGCCATGGCTTGATCACTCCAATACATGGTCTTACACAGAAAAATAGTTTCTCAGTAACTATCAGCAAAACTACTGGATAAGGAACAGCTCCCATGCCAGCACATGTCTCTGATGAGTCTTGACTCACTATCAGTGCTGGATTATCCAGGACTGCGCTGCTCACTAGCACGCTCCTCAGACCTTAGCTTCACTGGGCACCAAGTACTGGAACAGTGGCTAAAAGGGATCCCATTGCATGCTTCAGCTAGGACAAATCTAGGGCTCCAGACAGCACAGTATGGATGGTTATGGTGTGTACCTGGCTGTTAGGAGTCAGCTGTGCATTGACTCCATACAAAACCCCTTCCAATGGCAGGTACTAGGTAAATACAGATTACTGCCATGCATGATTGCATAGTCTTGTAGAAAAATGAAGGTGTCTTAGGCCAGAATATTTGCCTTGTTAAGGAAAATGTTTCTAGCCTATTTTTAAGGTCATCAGGTGATCTGGACACTAGAGATAGAAGAGACATTTGCAGCTGGGCCATGGACGGTTATGAGAACAGTCAGTGTGGTTCCTTAAATAGACCTTGAAGGGAAAGTTATAAGAAGATTAAACAGAGGTGTTTATTTTATAACTGTCATTCAAAAGTAACATCAATAGATGCATTCTTCAGCACCGAATCCCAGCTGTGAAATGAGAGCAGGATTCAGTAGCATTCTGCCCAGTCAGGGGTAAATCAGGGGTACTGAATGCATTCTGTACTTTCCCTGTACAGAATGCATGTACATTCTGCACAGGGAAAGTATTCCCTGACTTGGACTCCTTTTCAAAATGCTCTCCTTTATTTGGAATATAGAGAAAGTACATTACCCAGTTACCAGGCCTCAGTTTTGTGATGACCATGGAGAGCTGACAGCACAAAAAACTAAAAGGACTGGGACACTAGAAGCACCTCCTTGTACTGGCAGAGGAGACACCAGATGCTATGGGGATTCTGCAGCTGCATCCTCCTCCTCCCTGAACTGGGTCAGTACTTCTTGTTCTGCAGTTTGGCTATATTCAGAAGCCTCATGCACACCGTTCAATTCCTACTGCAGAAAATCCATACCACCACCTTGAACAGCTGTGCACCAGGGAAAGCTCACATGCCTACTGCTGCAGAGACCAAAAGGACAACTGTGTGTGAGATGAGAATGAGAGTGTGAGTGTAAGACTGAGTGAGATGGCGTGGGAGTGTGAGAGAATGTGTGTGCACATACGCAGTCGGACAGTGATGCAGGGTGGGAGTCCACCATAGCACTGGAGAAAAACACTGGAGCCTGGACAGCCAGCTGGTCACCTTATCTGCTGCACCCAAACCTCTCTGCTTCCATGCTGCCTGACAGCAGATACCAATGGCTCTGGGTAATCAGCCCACCTGCTGGGCTGGGTGCCCAAGGTGCTAAGGACTAGCCACTGTCCTGCACCTGGGACACAGAGTGCCTAATTTCCTCCACAGACACTCAGATCTCCCTTCCCCAACAGGCTCCTGTGGCTCAGAGTCTGGGTCACAGAGATGCAGATAAGGAATGGAGCCAGCTTGTCTGGGATATAATCCACATCAGACCGAGATGGGACTGCCAGATTAGCAGAATTGATGGTAGCAACATTCTCCTTTGTCTCTGGAGCCAAGGCCTCACATTCAGCATTTCCAAACTGATGCTTATGATCTTCACAGTTAATTAATGGCTCCTGCTCTGAACACATGCCTTAGTCCCCTGTTGCTGGGCTATTGTCACTTTTTTTCTTAATATTACCTTCCTACAACAATTATTTCCTGTGCAATAGCTTAATTGGTGAATTCTTCTGTTTTTATTCAGGAAACATGATGGAGAAAAGGCAAGACTTCAGCAAAAGGCACCACATTTTATTTTCAAAATTTAAATGAACTTGACATAATGAACTAGTGCCTCTGCCTGATACCCTTTCATGAGAACACAAAACACAATTAGAATTAATCTTTGGTACAAAATATCTGGTAAATAATTTTCTTTTTAAAAATGCTCAGTAAAGAAGAGAATTATTTGTTTCATTATGCCTCTTATGGAGATCTTCTACAGCTTTTTACTTGTATAGCAAATACAGAGTCTTTAGCATTTTTTAAAAAAATTATCTTTTAGAACCATATAAAGCTAGAAGAAATATGTATGTATGAATGTTAGATCAATGCTTGACACATGTAAATGAACAGGAAGGCATCTTCCTGATAACCTCTTACAGAGGGACCTTTTGAGATAACCAACAGGAGAGTCATTTTCTTATTGCAGAAGGTTTGGAAGACTAAAATTTCATATCTTGAAACCTACACGTTCTCAGGATGAACCCTTTCACCTTATTTTATATGTATTTCCAAATAAGCCACTTAAAGACGCCTCAGTGCTCTGGATTCATGACAGTGAGCCCCAGGTCTCTGCGTGTAGCAGGCACGGGCTGCTGCAGGTGTCTCTGCGTTCCCTCCCCCGCGTTATCAGAGCCCCCCGCTCCCCGGCGCGGCCCCGCGGCGCCCCCTGCGGCCGGCGGGTGGGAGCGCAGCGGCGGCGGAGATCCCAAAACCGCGACAGAGCCCGGGCGGGACGGAACGGGACCCACCGGGACCCTCCGGGACCCTCCGGTCCTGCTGCCGTCCCTGCGCTGACACCACAACCATCCCCCCTCGGCATCCCTGGCAGCGCTGTCCGAACGCTCCGGGAGCTCCGGCAGCCTCGGGGCCGTGCCCGTTCCCTGGGGAGCCCGGGCAGCCCCAGCACTCCGGGGGAAGAGCCGTTCCCTGATCTCCCGCCTGACACAACTTCAGGCCGGTCCCCCGGGTGCTGTCGCCGCTCAGCAGAGAGGTCGGGGTCTGCCCCTGCTCTCGCCCTCACGAGGAAGGTGTAGAGAGCCATGAGTGTCCCCCGGGTCCCTCCAGCACACACGCTCCAAAAAAGCATCACACAGAGCTCAGCCCCGCGAGTGGGATGCAGAACGGGAAGCACAAGATTGCTCCCCTTGCTCCAGGTACCCCCTGGCTGTTACTCAGCCCTCCTGTCCCTCCCTGCTCAGGGACACCACTGTTACTCAGAGCCTCATCTTTCCCTGCTCCTTGCTTTCGTCCCTGTTTTCCCACTCGATTCCCACCCCTCTGGAATTACACATCCCGACACCGTTTTATGCTCGTGACCATTTAAGACGTTTCCTTCACGTTGGAGGGGTTTGTGCGTTTCGTTTTTATAGCTGAAATTCCAGACATTGGTTTACTGCCAGCTCCCAGAGCCCCTTCTCACTACAGCGAAAACCACCACGGAATTTTGCAAAAATACTTGCCTGGAGATAATTGTTTGGCTTAAGGACTGCAAGCCCTTTGGATTTCTTTCCATCAACCACATTAAAGTCAGCATTATTTAAAAAATAAAAATGATATCAACAAAGCTTTGGGTTCCTGGAGAGCTGAGGGATTTGCAAACCTGTTACAACCATTAATGAATTAATCCACACTAATCCAATCAGGTAAGGATCCCTTCCTACTTTACAGGTGTTTATACCCTCAGATCAATCACCAGATCATCAACCTCAATATAGAATTGCTTTAAAAATCTGACCATGAAGTTTCATAACAGTATTTTATAGAAGAATATTTGGCATTTCAACAGGGTGTAAAGGAGACAAAGACCAATTTGAGGTTTATGCAATCCCCAACATCACAATGTATCACTATTCCCCTCTTAATTAACATGAAAACCATGGGCATGACACATCGATGGCCAGGCCTGCACTGCCACCCACATGGCAGGAGATTTTTAATTACAAAGTAACCAGAAAACAAACAAACTGACTTAAAACTGTCAACAAAAAAAAAAAGATAAAATAACATTGTCAGACCTGCGTCATCACAGGGACAGCTAGAGACCATTGCTTCCAAAAATGTGCAATATCCCTATTTCATAGCTGGATAAATGTAGCCAGGGATGTTGTCATGTGAAGACCAGCCTCATTCAATAAAGGCAATGCTTTCCTAAATAATTTTGAGTGGAAAAAAATCACAAGCTACTCCAGGAACAGAACCACACAGATTGGCTCCTACCCCTACTCTTTACAGAAACATACTTTAGGTAGTCTGGTAAAAAGAAGGAAACAAAGGAAAAAAAACAATTATTATGGAAGAAATTCCTTTTCAAACCCTAAAGTATTTCTGTCCTTTTATATCCAAGTATTGCTTTTGCCTTCCCAAGTGAAAAAGCACCTCATTTCTGTCAATACTCCTACAATCAAGACAATAGCCATATAAATCCTACCTACACTCACAAATTCAATCAAATTACAATACATTAAAGATGGTTTTGCCTGCAACAACTACACTCTCCAAACTGCTGTTGGAAAAGCAAAGTGCTTCAAGATTTACAGGGCACACAACCAGCAGATCCTGCAGCAACTCAAACCATATTTCCTCATTTTCTTCTGAAGTCCTTCAGCTCACAAAAAAAATCCCTTCAACTAAACCAGACCCTCACAGAAATAGGAACATATAAAAGTTGAAGATGTAGGGAGAAAAATTTCTAATAAAGATGAAGTTTGATGCATGGAGAAAAACTTTGAATAAAGATGAAGCTTGACAGAAAGCACCACTGCCATTTCCAAACCCCTAAGGAACAGGTAATAACTGAAGGTGAATTTAGCAATTTTTCTGCACCCTTGATGCTTTTATAAAAATGGGGAGTGCTTTTCTTGGTTTATGCTTAAAGGAAGCAAATGCTAAGAAGCAACTGCCCATGGTTCCTCAGCTATGTATTTCTGTTGCAGAAGGTTAAGCCACTCACAGTTAAAAGCTTTTTTAATGTAAGAATTAAATTCATTTCACATAAAATGTTTCTAACCCAATCACAATCTGATATTTACTTGACTTTAATGATAGCTTATCCTCATTTTGTCTAACAGTTGCTGAAATAAATCTACCTCAGAACGCTATAGTTCAACTGACTTAAATAATTTCTCAACATTAAAGGCAATGATTCCTTTTGCGATGAAAAGTTCAGTTTATCTTCCAAATAGGGCTTAAAAAAACCCCTCAAATAGAATTCTGTAAAAAATTGTAACTAATTTAGTTAAGCCCATCTCCTCAGCTGCATCAGACAATCAAAAGAAACAAGCCAGGTACATTTAAATTCTTCCTAATTCCCCATCCCAGTGTGCTGCTGGGTGAGCAGCATCCTGCCCTTTCTTCCCCCAACCTCCTGCCCTCTCTTCCCTGGCAGCTTTAAAGATACTCCAAGTTATATTTTGCAAAAGCCATGACTCAGTTTGTCTGACAGATGAAATTATCAACACATGAAAATTCACTTCAGCTTAATGGCAGCTACAGAAAATCTCATCATTTAGGTGCAAAGTTATTAATTGTGGGACAGCAGAAAGCAGCAGTGCCCACCTGGCTTTGGCAAACCCACCTCCTTAAAGCCTTTTTCACCTGAAAATCATCTCTGCATTTGGGGACTCACCTTCATATCTTACTGCTTACAGGCACCTCAGAATTTTTCTCCTTCCCCCAGCCCCTAATTAAGCCCCTAATTAAGCCCCATCAGCCCAGCTGACAGTGCCCAAAGGTTGTTACACCTCTTGCACAGCCCATGTGAAATGTGCCAATCATCTCAGCAAGGGGCTCAGATAAAGCATGAAAATCTCTTGTACAAGAGGAAACTAAAAGTGAACAACAGCCACATTTTTAAAGGCTTTTCCCAGTCAGTGAAGGAAGGTGGGACCTGACCCCACAAGGAGTTAACACCCCTGGGTCTAATGGAAAATGTGAATTTCTCCATTTGCCTTGAGGTCTGACAGTAAGGGCACTGGTTTCACATCTCATTCAGAATGGGACCCCGAACTGATGTATATGGAAAACAGAAATGAAAATGTACTTATCTGTGTTGCAGTAAACATGAAAGGAAAGGAAAAAAAAAAATTAAAAAGATCTGACAAGTTCATGTGGATGCTCTGCATTTAGCTCTTGTTTTAGAGCAACAGTCTGTTATGTTGGCTCCTCTACAGTTTAATGATTTCCTGTTAAGAATTTAAAATTAGAAGCCTCCAACAACTTCCCCATAAACTATTTTCAAGGTTCCTTTAATATCCACATCAAGGAGATGTAGTAGGTTCATATGTTATCCATGTCAGTTCGCTTCCTTCCCACTTCAAAATAAGCACATTGTAAGGAAATTCAGCAGGTTTTTATTGTTTTCTTGGAACCTCTTTTTCCACTAACTATGCCCAGCCATAGTAATTTAAAAAATAAAGCTGTCCAGATAAACAAGCTCACATTTAACCCATGACAAAACAAAAACTGCTGGTCCAATCTGAAAATCCTAAACTGTGCCAGACAATGATCCAAATCTTAATTTCCCATTGATGAGTTAGCTCAAATTTTCAACTCCATCCATACTGAACTTCCTCTTTGTTACCACATGAATTTTACAAACAGTTTTTTGCTCTCTGACAAGTATCTTACCTTTGAGGAAAGCATGCAAACAACATTTTTTCACCGGCAGCACATTAAATAGATTCCATATTTTTCATCCAAGGTTTCTAGAACCACATTCCTGGAAAAGAAAAACATATAGTACTTATTTATTTACTAAATCATTTGAGACAGGCATTAAAGGCAGAGCACCTGCAGGGCTCCCCCTCAGTTCCTCACTGGGTCAGTGAGAGGGCTCCAAACACAAATCACCTCCCAGACCCACCCACCAGAAATGCCCCTGATGGGAGCACTTCCTAATTGGTTTCAGTCACAAAAGAGTCAGGTGAAGCTGCAGGTGACTTAACCTGACCTGAGGTCACAGCAGAGAGAAAAAAGCAGCAGTAGGAGAGACAATTCTGTTGCTTCCTGCATGGGCTTTAATGAACATACAGCTCCTAATTTGGCTGAAATATAAATCTGTGAGTACAACAGGAAAAAAAACACCAAAAAACCCCTATTTTCAGTTTGAAGCTCAGTTACAGAGTCAAAAATTGTGAGATAAAGACAACACTGCTGCTTTCTACAATAATTTTCAGACCAAATTGACTTGTTAGTGATCCATCCACATCTGGGAAGGAATCATGGAATGGTTTGAGTTGGAAGGAACCTTAAAGCTCATCTCATTCTCACACCTTCCACTGTCCCAGGCTGCTCCAGTCCCTTCCAGCCTGGCCTTGGGCACTTCCAGGGATCCAGGGGCAGACACAGTTGCTCTGGGCAGCCTGTGTCACTCTCCCAGGGAGGAATTTCTTCCTAAAATCTAATCTAAATCCACCCTCTGTCAGTGTGAAGCCATTCCCTGTGGAAAGAGTTCCTCTCCCTCTCTTGGAGGCACCTTCAGGTGCTGGAAGGCTGAAGCTGGATCATCCCAGAGCTTCTCTTTTCCAGGGTCAGCAATCCCAACTCTCAGCCTTTCATGGGAGCAGCCTCTTCCAGCAGAGGGGAGATTCAGCAACTCACTGGTGTCCAGAAATAGTCACTCAATACCAATACCTGGTTGGGATTTGGATTTTTTAAGGGTTTTGAGCTTTTTGGGGGGGCAGAACATCACCAGGCTCCACTCCCACTCTCCTGAAATCACACAACCACGTCTGCAGATGTAAAATCTCTTTCATATGAGCTCCTTCCACACAGGGAGCTCTGACAACCCCAGAGGCTGTTTGATCTCTGAGGGCAGTTTGGTTTGTTTTATTTTTTTTTTACAATAACCACCATTAGATTTTCTTTCTACATTTACCCCTTGTGATCCTTGCCTACATCCCCTTCCCCTGCAGTGACACCCAGATGTCCCACACTCCAGATTCTGTGCATGTGAGGGGCTCAGGCACCCAGCTGCATCTTCAAAAGCTCAGACTGCAGCAGCCAGACCGACTGAAGGCTTTTCCCCAAACAACTTCCATCCCCTTTCTGCTCTCAGGCATTGGCAGCGTGTGGAAAAGTCCTTTAACTGTTTCTCCATTAAAAAAAAAAAGACAAAAGGAAAGAGAAAGATACCAACAAAGATAAGAATATCCATCAGAAGTTCTGCCAACAAGCACTGGAAGGATTTTCCAACATGTGCAATGATTAATGAGTGATTGCATTAAAATAATTTATGGATGTGAAAAACACATTATTGAATGGAGTTGTTTTGTTAATAAGTTCCCAATATGGCTTAAGGGGAAAAAAAAGAATTAAACAAACATTACAACTGAGGAGGAACCAATTATTCAATAAAACAATCTGCTGTAAATCAGGTTTTTTGCTAAATATGTTGTTTTGATGCTTACCTACTATCTCAACACGGTAACTGAAGACTCCACCTCAGTCCAACTCCCTGTAACACCTTTAACAACAAAAAACTGTTTATGATAAAAGAGCATCAAATTGTTCAATGTACAAATATAACAAGCCATGCAGCATTAATAAAAACCAAGTGCTTTGTATTTAAATTCTACCCCTATGTAGAGATGAAATTGCTTTTGCCATGAAGACAATTTTTCAGGCTCCACTAAAATAAGTTACAGACTGAATACATAACACACTCCAGAGAGGCTTTATATAACATTCTTCCTTCACAGATACATTTATTTGTTTTTCTGAATGGGCACACTCTAGGTTTGTCTGCAAAAAATTGCCAGGCAGTAGAAGGTGCAGCTTAGCTCATTTTTCCAAACATAGTAATTTTATCAAGAAGATAAAGTCCATCACTATAGTACTTGAGAAGCATATTTACCTTCACTACTTTTCTTAAAGAAATCTTATTAGACACTTGATTTTAAAGTAAAACAAAGAGTATTAAAAACTAAAAAAATATCCTTTTTGATACACGATCAGTACTTTTTTCTTCATGCATTGAAAAAAAACCCCAGCTCTTGCCTGCTTTTAACAAACCTCCAACCTTCCCAAACCAGGCTTCTAAACACAACTGAGTTAAATAATAGCCTCGACCCCCAGGGTGGGGGGGCTAATTGCCAACAGGATTCCCTCTGCTGTATTCCCTCAGGTGAAATAAATCCTCATCACTTCAGAAAATAATAATTAAAAAAAAATCTGAAGCCACTAAATGGAAAAAAAAAAAAGAGAACAAAATGATCTTCCATGGTCTGTTTATCTCACATTCCTTTCTTCCCACCCCGTAACACTTCTTTGTGCAAGTAGAGGACAAAGAATAATGTCCTCTCACAAAAACGGGAGGAATAGCAACAACTTGGGTTTTAAAAATAACGTGCCCAAAGCAAAACAGCAGGGGCTCTGCCTCCTATAATTTTTTAAAATCAAAAAGAACCGTAGCAGTCCTGTATTAGCTAAGAAAACACCAGCAACAGAAATTTCATATATTATATGAAATATTATAATAATAAATTTCTTTCGTAGTTATGATTATTATGTCCTGTAACAGCAAACTCCAGGTGCCCCAACAGTGCTCTCGTGAGCTGCCAGCACACCTGGAGGTCATGGAAAGCCCAATATTAGCTGGGTGTTAGCACAGGTGAGCTGTAAATGATATTTACGCCCTGTGAGAAGTTTGGGCTGGGTGGGGCTCTGGGTGTGAGGGGTGATATTTGATCTTTGGTGCTCAGCCCCATAAGATAAAGCCCCTCGGGCTGGTGTGGACTGTGGGCATCAATCCCACCTCACTCCCCATGGCTGCCTGCTGGGATTCACAGAATCCAGAGGTTTGGAAGGAGCTTTAAAGTCCATCCAGTCCAAGGCAGAGTCACCTGCAGCAGGAATGTGTCCAGGTGGGTTTGGGATGTCTCCAGAGAGGGAGATTCCATTCGCCCCCAGGGCTTTACCTCCCTCATGCGAAGTTCTTCCTCGCGTTGGGGTGGAACTTGTGTTTTAGCTTAAGGCCATTGCTCCTCGTCCTGTCGCTGGGCATCACCGGAGAGAGTTTGGCACCATCCTCTGACAGCTCTGAGAGGTTCATTACGCCTTAACGAGATCCTCTCTCTGTCTTCTCCGGACTAACCAGGCCCAGCTGCCTCAGCCTCTCCTCATCAGGGAGCTGCCCCAGACCCTCCATAAAACCCCACCCCGCAGCAGTGCCCTGCTTCCCCCTCAGCCTATTCCCTTATGCCTCCCTCACGATGCCCTGGCACCGCCGCTGCCGCCTGGGCAGGGCTGCGGGACCGCGGGGTGTGAGGGGGAGCAGGCAGGGAGCTGAGAGCTGCGAGCTGCGGGGCGAGATGGAGAGCGGGCGGGCAGGGGGATGAGAGCCAAGGGGCTGTGAGGGGGATAGTGAGGCGGAGCGGGCAGGGCCGCGGGAGCCGCGGGGCGTGAGGCGGGCAGGGCCGGCGGGAGCCCCGTGAGGGGGAGCGGGCAGGGCGGAGGGAGCCGCGGGGCG
>JAYDZK010000066.1:1828477-1870485 GCA_034509185.1 Euphonia xanthogaster | reverse complement strand
GCAGGGTGGCGGGAGCCCCATGAGGCGGGCAGGCCGCGGGAGCCCCGTGAGGCGGAGCGGGCAGGGCGGAGGGAGCCGCGGGGCGTGAGGCGGGCAGGGCCGCGGGAGCCCCGTGAGGCGGAGCGGGCGGGAGGCGGAGGGAGGGAGGGAGGGGAAGGCGGCTCCGCACAGCCAAGATGGCGGCGGTGGAGCTGGAGTGGGTGCCCGAGACGCTCTACAACACGGCCATCTCGGCCGTCGTGGACAGCTACGGGCGGGCGCGGCGCCGCGACATCCGCTCGCTGCCCGAGAACATCCAGTTCGACGTGTACTATAAGGTACGGCGGCGGCCGAGCGGGGCCGGGCCCAGCCGGGCCTGCGGGACGTGGAAGGAGAAGCGGCCCGGGGGGCGGCCCGGGCCTGGCCTGGCCTGGCCCGGGGGCGCGGGGCTAAGGGGTCTCGCCGGTACCGGGCACGGCCCGGGGGCTCAGGGCCTGTGGGGCCGCCCGAGCTGCGGCTGGAGGAGCGGCGGCTCCGGGCTCCGGCCGTGCCGGGGCCTTGTGGCTGCCCCCGGGAGCCGCCCCGAGGCCGCGGTGAGGGGCTGGAGCCCCCGAGGGGGACGCGAGACGGGGCCTGGCCTTGGGGGTCGTGGGGGGAAGGTGCCTCTCGCCATCGGGGAGCGGCGCGGGCAGGATGAAGGCAAGCTGGCTGTGGAATATGTTTTTTCCCTTTTCCCTTTTTTTTTTTTTTTTTTTTTTGTAGTAATGAATTGGATACGGTGATGTCAGTGGTTGAGGGAGCAGTTTGCTGTGGTCGAGTATAAATGAGCTGGTAGGAACCAGATGGAAAGACCTGGCAGTTGTTTAATGCTGTAGTTTTATTAGCATTAAATTATTCCGTGGTGAAAGGGCTGTTCCTCGTTCAGCTGCCCCTGGAATATACGGATTTGGTGTAAAAGGTGCACTGAGATGGTCCATTAATTTCTTATTGTCCACTAAGCAGGCATCTCATTCATGTGCAGGAACAGCTGGAAATGGGCATTCATCAGGGGAGAAACAATGTCTATAAAAACCCCCAAAAAACCTACCATAAGGAATAACCCTCCTTTCCTCTGCCAACAAATTTCTAAAAATTTAGGTGTTTTTAAATGAAGTAAATCTTTTGTCTAATCTTTACAAACCAGGGGTAATGACCCATTGTATATATGGAGAGTAGTAGCATCTACTGGAGACACGGAAATTGCTTTTCAGGCGTTGAAACAGACATGTACATCTTCTGTGTCCTGGTTATTTCATGTCTGCCTTAGGTGCTAAGAAGGATGGAGACTCATTTTTATGACATATGAGCATGCTCACAGATAATGATGTGATTGACACATCAGCTAAAGGCTAGAGATATGAAAATGACAATGTGGAAGACTGTTTTGGGGGTGACTTTCAGCTGTTAAGAAGTATGACCATTGATAAATAAACTTCTTTGGCATTGCCTATTCTCATGTTCATTCAGGTGAGAGGATGGTGCTGTGTGGTTTTTAAAAGCATAAAACAAAACCTCCTTCTGATGATGGAAATGTGCAAGGATGTGTTATTCCCAGCTGTTTAAAAAGTTAACTGTAGGTGAGCTTAATAGATCGCTGCCTTTTTAGGCTTCTATTAGCACTCTTCAGTGGTTGGTTTGAATCAGGTTCACCTGGAGTTATTCCATGCTGAAGAAGATCCAGCAGCACATCTGATTTCTGAGGGGACTCTAGCACATTTCTTCTGCTGGGGTACCTGGGCTTACCATGATGATGAAGGTGATAAGTGCCTGTCCCCAAACCAGTGTTTGTGTTTTAGGGGCTGTACAGTTGCTGTTAATGGCAGCAGTTGCCTGGAATCACAGACTGGTTTGGGTTGGAGGGGATCTTTCTGCCTGTCTCATTCCATCCCAGCCATGGCAGGGACACCTTCCACTGTCCCAGGTTGCTCCCAGTCCCATCCAGCCTGGCCTTGGACACTTCCAGGGATCCAGGGGCAGCCACGGCTGCTCTGGGCACCCTGTGCCAGGGCCTCACCCACCTTAGACATCGTTTTCTAATCTAAACCTGTTCTCTGACAATTTGAAGCTTTTCCCCCTTGCTTTTCCTGTAATTTCTGTGCTTTACCAGCAGGAATTTTTGAACTGTGTAAGGGACACTGATATTCCTCTTACCAACCCTCATCTATGGGATGTCCTCACACAGAATAAACCAAACTGGGCCATGCCTGCAGTGAGTGTTCTGTGTCTGTGAGAGTGGGCTGGGCTTCCATGTCCTCAGTGTCACCTTTTCTGTGGAGGACAACCAGTCTGGATGGGGCCTGCAGTGACCTGGTCTAGAGAATGGCATCCCTGCCCTTGGCAGGATGGAACTGCTTCAGTGTCCCTTCCCTCCCAAACCCTCCTGTGAGTCTCTGTGCACCTATAGAGCACTTGGTGACTGGTTCTTGGGTCTCTGTTTGGAGAACAGCAGCATCAGAAGTGTCATTTGGGGCGGCTGAATGAGGTTGGGCTGGGGACAGCATCCTCTGACAGTGTGTGTGGTGCTTGTGCTGTTTTGGCTTTGGTAGTTGTTTTGAATATCAGGTGGATATTAAATCCAAGTTCATCATGGTGAGCCATATTCCATATGTCCTGACCACTGAGTTCTTTAAAGTGGAATTTCCAAAGCTTTTAACAGTCTTTGGAGTAAGACAGACTAGAAGACTTCTAAATACTTGTTTGACTACGTAGTGTTTGTTGCTGCTGTTTTGGAGGGTGTCAGTTGTTTGTTAGCATCCTGTATTGCTTTCATTCTGTGATGAGTAAAAGGAATAAAACATGTTTCCAATCTTTCATGTAACTTGTAAGTAACAGTTTTTTATCTAGGTATTAGTCATGGTTTGTGGTACTTGAGAAACTGCCACTGATTTTTGCAAAAAAAAAAAAAGATGGTACCAGTCAGATTTTGTTTTGATCTGTGGATGTTAATTGTCTGTATCTATACGAAAATGTTTTCATCATATTTATTTATATTAATGCTTAACATTTGCCAGGCTTGCCCAGGTTTGCCAACGTGTCTAGGTTGATTTTGAAGCTGGAGGTGAGGTACCCCGGCAGAGACAGTCAATGTGCTGCTATTTAAAAGGGAAAAAAATACCAGCAGTGTCTTGGTGTTGTTCCCCAGGACACCCTCTAGTCCAGGGTTTGGCTCTGTTGCTATAACTTACTGCCTTTAATTCCCACTGCTTAACAAATCCAATTTGTTTTGCCTCTACATCCTCTAGAATTGATAACTCCTGGGACATGCCTTGTAGACCTGAGTGGGGAGTGGGTCTGGGGTAGCTGCAGGATGTTCTTGTGGCTTTGATAAGGAGTGGGTTCTGCTGCAAGGTGACAGGAGCAGGCAGGTTCCTCATACTGAGCATATTTATCTTTCTGGAGCATTCTCAAACAGTGACTAAAGCTTAAAACAAGGCACTATCAAATAATCATGATTGTGGTAAAACAACAAACCTGCTCTGCTTCAGCAGGGTATCACTGCATATCTCTTTGTCCAAGCACTGTTTGACTCTTTCTTGCAAACATTAGAAAATTAAGAGGCAGAGCAGGATGCTTGTGAGGATATCCTGGAAATTTCTGAGCCTACATTTGAGCTACACAATATTTAAAAGTCTTATTAATGACAACTGTGTTTTAATGACTAGTATTGTTACAAGTAAGGCCTGCCTCTGGGGGGGGAAATAAAAATGTGCACCCATATCGTACTTTGTTTCCTTTGGTTGTTTGCCAGGTTTGTGTGTATCCTGGTTGGGTTTTTTCCTAGTTAAACTAGTTAGATTCTCTTGCTTATTTTTTTTTTGGGGGGGGGGAGAGGATGAGAGAGGGTGTGTAGGTTTTAGAAGCCAAAGAAAGAAATATGCTGGATCTCACATAACCCAGACTCAGCATACGAACAAAATGCCAAAATTTGTGTATTAAAAAGTAGTGACAGCTGGAATAAACTGCAAGTCCAAAAAAAACCCCAGCAAACCCAAAACAATAGAACCCAACCAACCAAAAAAAACCACACCAAAAATCCCTGAAAAAAATCAACTTATTATATTCTGTAGTTTGTTGGGCTGAGAATAATGTTTTGAGGAAGGGTGTTCCTATAAAGAATCAAGGTTGTTCAAACCCTGCAGAAGTCAGGTTTTGAGCTCTTTAGTCAGTGTCTTGTGCAGATTTCATTTTTTCCCCTTGTGCCTCTGCTTTATTCTCTTATTTTGCATAATTACCTCATGACTTTGGTTCTCAAGGTGCTTTGCTGCTTTAGTGTTCTCTGTCCCAGGTATTTTTGCAGTTGCCCAGTGCCAGTGTCATCTTGGACTTGGCTTGGTTAGCAAGGAGTTTCATCCCATGCTCATTTTCCTTTTGGAATGGCTTTTCTGGATTGTGTGTTTCTCTTTTCTTCCAGTTGATTTTTCTTGAAAATAATTTGTTCTTGGAACATTTTCTGTTGAGATCATTAACCACAGGAGCAGTTGGAGAGGACATTAATTTGGTTTCTGTCACTTTTAGGTATTCCTTGAACCAAAGAAAATGAACAAGCGGGAATTTGCTGACTGTTGACAACAAGCAGCAGAGCATGGGTTCTCTGCATTGCAGCAGAGGTTGAGTTTACTGATGGACAATCATTGCAAGCACCATTTCTGGCCCTTAGCATATGGCAAGCTTGTCCTGAGGCTTTGGTCTCCAGGGGCTTTGATGAGAGGGAGAAGGTGAACTCCCCCTGAAATGAAGAGTGGCTGTGCTGCTGCCTCAGTTCTGAGCTTCCCTGCCTGGGGAAGTACAGCCAAGGTCACAACACAGAGTGAGGGAGGCAGAGCATCCCAGAGCTTTCTGAGGGGCTTCTGCTCTGACTCCCAGGGCGGGCTCACAGAGGCTGAGCTCCCCTGCTTCTGCTGTGGTTTTGGGGTTAGGAATTAAATGTGTGTGGGAAGCAGTGATGATTTCACACACGTGTACAACCTCTGTCACCTGGCAGGAGCAGAGGGTGCAGCAGGGCTGCCCTGCTGGGCTTCAATCAGATCCTTCTAGCACTTCTTCAAATTAAAGCCTCACAGTGAAGGGGAATCATTACCTCATGAGTTTTTGCCAGTTATTGTTATTAACACATGCCTTATTTCTGCAGTCTAAATTTAGATGTGAACTGAACTGTGTTTCCTTGTTATGTCTTTAGTGGTTTGAAACTTCTTGCCTTCTGACTTGTACTGCTCAGACTGTTCTTTTTTTTTTTTTTAACCTCAAACTATGGGGCATGTTTCCTCATCCTGGTATCTTCCTTACCTCCTCAGTAACCTTGTTGAGTCTGAGACACCAGAACTCATCATAATTGAGATAATGAGGTCACATCACGAACAGAGGTGGTGAGCTCCTGCTGAACAGTGATTCCTATTTCCACTTCATTTCCTCTGGGCTGATTGAGCTCCAAGCAGGCTGGGTTTTCCCAGTTCCTGAGGAGAATTGGACGTGTGTGAGGCTCAGACTTTGTCTCCCTTGTGGACCACAAACTCTGCTGCTCTGGCCCAGAGAGCAGAGCAGGTTGGGAGCATTTGGGGTGTACAAGCATTGGGGTCTAGAAACTGTCTCTGAATTCGTGCTAGCTCAGTAACAGTGGGGTTTTTTTCTTGGTTATTTATTTGATTGAGGTTTGTACAGATCAGCCTGGTAGCTGGCATTGTGCTTTCCAAGGAGAGCTGGAATTTTGGAATTTTCTTTTTTTTTTTTTAATGCCTTGAACCATATCCAGTAGAAGCTTCTCTAGAGGTTTTGTAGAATATTTTGAAATTGGTTTAAAAGCATGGAATGTACCTAAACTTCCAGCTGATTTTTTTTTTGGTAATGAGTCTTTGTCAACAGATTGATTTGATGAACTGTTGACTCAGGAAAACCTTTTCCTTCCTTGTTGAGTGGGAAGATGGTGGTTTCAGCCCAACTTTTTTCCCAAATTCTGCTGTCTGTTAAGCACACTGTCCTTCCCCAGTCTGGCCTGATACTCCATGACATTATTAGGCATTACAAAACATCCTGGGGAGCTTCTTGGATTTCCTCTATAATTCTTGCTGAAATATCCGTGTTTTTCAACCCTCCTCCAAACTGGAGCAACAGGAGCATATTTTTCAAGTTGCGTCTTCTTCAGTTCCTTTTCTAGAGAATCCTTGTACAGCTGGCTGGAATTAACCCCCATCTGCTTTAAAAAAAATTTCAAAATATTTTTATTATGTTTAGAAAAAGTTTGGTTGTTTGTTTGTTTTTTTAGCTTACTCTACCCAGAGGGAGAACGACAAGAACTTTAATAGGAAGATGATGTAATAATAAAGTTACAAGTTAACATCATTAATATGTTCAACTGGGGACACCACAATGTGCAGCTTTTGTAACACACCCACCTGGACATGCAATTCAACATTCAGCCTTAGCTCCTAAGAAGGGTTGTGGTGAGTTTCTCACAGCTGTGCACAGCAGCTGGATTGGGCAGGGCTGTAATAATCCACCTGTATATTAAATTTATACCTGTCCTCAGTGCCAGAACTCACGTGTGAGCTGGTGGAGTTGGAAGTCACCTTGCAGGCTTTGAGTCATTTTTCCATAGTTAAAGAAAAATAAATCCCTGGTAGGTTCCAAATAGGTTAAGCTGGTGTCTAAAAGACATTTCTCTCTTCAGAACAGAATAGTCCTTTAGAAGTCCAAAGCTCTGTGTTCATGTCACGGCATGTTTTTCTTGAATCACTGTTTTGTTTTGTTTTCATGTTATGTAGCAAGGCTGTGGTCAGGAATTCTGTCTCTCTGGAGCTTTAAGCAGAGAATCATTTCTTCAGTCCTCCCAACTGCTTCTCAATGAGTGTTACTGGATCTCCTGGAATTACTTCACAGTTTGACATATACTCACTATTTCCATGTCAAATTTTGTTTGAAAATATTGCTGTAACAGCCACAACAGTTCCAAGAGGCTTCCAGCTGAGTTAAGTCCTCAAAATGCTTGCCAGTATGTTGAGGGAAGGGGTTACAGGGATAGTGAAAGTCCCAAAGATGTTGTGTTTCAAGTTAGAGCAGTGAAAAATTGCAGCTTGGACTTTGGGGCCCGAGCCAAACTTGACATGTGCCTGAAATTATTGATGTTCCAAAACTGAGGGTCCTGTGGGACCTTCCCCCTCCCTCCCACCCCACCAGGCCATTTACTCCTTGGCAGTCTCAGAATCTCTTGTAAGAGGGATTCTCTCCTTACAAGAAGTGTTTATGTAACCTCATAAATATATAAATTTTTAAAAGTCTTACTGTGGTTAATTTTTGATAAAGCAGGAATCTCTGGGATTTTGGGTTGGTGCTGTAAGGTGGTGGGAGGGAGTGATGATACTGTACTTGAGCACTGTGAAACCTGATAGTGTTTTTGGTTGCCTTAAATCCTGCTGCAGTGCTTTGGGGATGTGTCTAAGCTTCCTCCAGAAACGATCTCATCAATTATTGATGGCATGCCCACCTTCACTTTGAGCATGGAATACCAGGCAATTTAAACAGCTGCTTTTGGGGTTTTTTTTACTGCAGAAAGTACATTTTAGGTTTTATAGAGCATTTGCTATGAGACAGCTGTGCTGAAGGAATGAGAACATTTAACCATGACTGTGGCTTTTAAATACAGCAGCCTGGCTGTTCCTTCAGTGCCAGAGAGAATCCAGCTCCAGCAGGAGCTCTGATCCCTTTGAAGTGCAGGGACACGCTGCTTTGGCTGAGCAGTAACTTTGCATGCAAACTTGCTCTGGTTTTTAAAATACTTCCTTTTTTTTAATTTTCCCTCAGCAAAATAGATAACGAAGAGGAAAACATTCATTTCTGGCAATTGACATTATTGGGTCAAAGTATTTTTGAAGTTTTTTTTGTAGGTTGTGTTGTTAAAATAACAAATTTGCTGTGCTCTAGAGTCAGCGTTGTGTGCTTTTATAAGAAGAGTTGACTAGAACTAAATTTCTGGCTGGAGATGTTCTCACGTGCTGTGTTTGGAATATTAATTCATCAGCTCCCAGTGTTTGTGGAGAAAAAGGTGAAGCAGGCACCAGCTGCTTATCACTGGAAGCATTTGAAGGCATTATTAAAACTGGGAGGAATATTAATGTTTTCATTTAAGCACTGATGGTGCCTGTGGCAGGTGTGGAGTGCTGCTTCCTGAGGTCAGGTACCCTCCTGTGCTCATCTGTGGGTCAGGGCCTTTAAGACAATGAGAATTAATAGTTCACAATGGATTTCTCTGATGTTTTTTTGCACAGTCCCTCTGTACCTGTGTAAATCCATGCCATTTATAGCCTGATGTGGCAGAACTTAACCATGCACTGCATGGACAACAGTCTGTGGTTTGTTGTGAGCAACTCAGCTGATAAATTTGCTTATCTGCAGGCACAAATCACTGTGGGCTTAAAACAAGCCAGTGCTTTCCATAAATGCATGAACAGGCTCCAGTTTTCCCACTTACTGGTGGGGGAGTCACCTGTGGCAGCTCAGGTGTCAGTGGGGAGGGCTGGTGCCTGTCTGTGGTGCTGGCATTGGTGAGTGACCCCTTGCAGAGCTTGTGGGTTTGGGTTTATTTTTATCTGATGTATTTGCATTGCTGCACCCTAGCTTGTGTGTCATTTACATATGTTCCTAAAGCATTTGGTATCAAAACTATCAATTGTGTTTTTTGCTGACTTCTGTAGTTTCTTGCTTTTTTCTTGGATTTGTAGCTCACGTGTGGCAGTGTTTTGGTGTTGCAGGGCACAAACACCTGGAAATAAATCCATAGATTAAAAAAAAACCTTGAAACCATCTATGGACCTCTGATAGCTCAGTTTTTAACAGTTAAATTGTGCTCCTGAGGTGAAATCTTCTGATACAGGAACTTTTTAGCCTGCTGAATTTCAATGCTTTAAAGTCTAGATTTCATCTAAGTTATCTCTGCTAGTAAGCTGAGTTTCCCAGAAAAGCTCAATCTTACATATTAAGATGAATTTCCCTGTTTTTTTTCAGCTTTACCAACAGGGCCGCTTGTGCCAGCTGGGTAGTGAATTTTGTGAACTAGAAGTTTTTGCAAAGGTGCTACGAGCTTTAGATAAAAGGTGAGTATCTCAATAGTTCAATAATTTTCATTTCAGCTCTCAATCTCTCCATCTAGGACAAGATGTTAAAAAAAGGCACAAACAAGAAAAAGCAAACAATTCAAACCCCCCCAGTTCCTCAACACCAGAGGTCATGCCCAGAGTCCCTGGGAGCAGCAGTCACAGCACCCATTTCCTGCTGATTTAGCAGATCCTGAGGGAAGCTGATAGGATTGCCCCAGTTTGAAGAGTTTTCCTGTCATTAAATGTTCCAATTTGTGGAGTTACAGAACTTGACTGTTGTAGATCAGGTTCTCTGTAACAGGGATGAGCTTTGAGGCTTCAGCCACTGGTCCTGCCCATGGTGTGTGTGATGTTAATGGAGCCATCCCTGCTCCTGTGTTGGGAGTGCTGGGGGAGGGACAGGATTTGGGGCCTCCTCCCTGGTGACTCTGAGCTGGCAACGCTCTCTCCAGTTTTGATCCTGTGAGGGCAGCTTGTGTTTGGCTCCCAGGGAGGGTGTCCCTGTAGAGAACTTGGTGTGGATCACCCAATGCCTAGGATCCATCAGCTGCAGCCTCACAGGAGGGCTTGTACTGATCTGCTTTGGGTTTGAGGGGGGCTTGGGCTTGATTTCTGTCCTTGGAATTCATGAGAGCCAACTGACTGCTTTCAGACCTTTGTGTGTAACCAAACTCTGCTTCTCTTTGTTGCAGACATCTGCTCCATCACTGTTTCCAGGCTCTGATGGACCATGGAGTCAAGGTTGCTTCTGTCCTGGCCTATTCCTTCAGCAGACGGTGCTCCTACATTGCAGAGTCAGATGCTGCTGTGAAAGAAAAAGCAATCCAGATTGGCTTTGTTTTAGGTAACTGCTGCTCGTGGGCTCTTTGCTTTCTCTTTTGCAAGTTTTAGTTAATGTAACATTAATTTTTTTCCTGTTAAATATAGGTCTTTTAAAGTACTGTGTGTTTTGGAATGGAATTTTTAGAAAGCTACTTGGTGTCTTAAAAGAAATATATTGGATTTTAATATCTAAGAATGTATAGACTTTCTAGTTCAAACTGTTTAGAGTTAAAATTGGTTGGCAGATGTGATGAGGAATTTGCATGATTTTAGTGTAGGTAAGTTCTGGGGTTTTTGACAGAAATCTGTAGGAAAACTCTGTAATACCAAAAAACCATCCTAAACCAAAGTATGATTCCTTCAGCTGTAGGAGAATTCTCTTCTTGCATTTCATCCTTTCCAGGTCAGGAGGGTTTGACCTTGACAGGATTTCTGCCTGTAGAAGAAGCAGGTCCATGAAATAAGTGATCATCTTGCAAGACCTGAGCAAACCCTTTTTCTCTTGAAGAAGTGCTTTGCTCTTCAAAATGCTGTTTGTTGCTGATTTTTGCAGGGGGGTTCCTGTCAGATGCAGGCTGGTACAGTGATGCTGAGAAGGTTTTCCTTTCCTGCCTTCAGCTGTGCACCCTCCACGATGAAATCCTTCACTGGTTCCGTGCTGTGGAGTGCTGTGTGAGGTGAGCTCGCCTTGAATTCCCAGGAAACCTTGGAGCCATCCAGCTCCAGATGCTCCTTTAGTGTTCTGCTGCACCAAAACACTTTCCTGGCTGGAGCTGAAGATCAGGAGGTGCTTGTTTTACACTAATCCCTGGATTTTCAGCTTCTGAGTTGGCAGCACAGTACAATGGATTAAAAAAGCCAGTGTTTTGCTGTCCTGTGTAATCTCTCATGGGTAACACTGCTGGATAATAAAAGTGGTCCAGCAGTTCTTGTTTCCCAAGGATTTTTGCACGTGAAGGAATGTTCTGAGTTGGACTTTGCTGAAGTTCTATTCACTACAAAGAGAATTTGCCAAATCCTAATGCAAACAACATAGATAAAATTGAGCAGAAATAAAGGCAGAACTTAACCTGCTGGATCTGGAATCAGGAAAGGTTTCTTGCTCCATACTGAGTGCTTAGCTCTGGGTCTGGGTAAAGATCTGGGTGTCCAATTCCTGTGGGCACCTCTGGCCACAGCTGAAAACATTTGGAAAAGTTGGGGATTTTTTTGCTGTTAGAGTTTTGAAGCTGCCTTGTTCCTCAGGGCCTGCGGAGGTTCCCATTTCATTGACAGAGACCTCTCTTGCTCTTCCCCTGTGTGTTGAGGTGTGATGAGCTGCAGGCAGGAGCTGGCTGGGTTCTGTTGCTCTCACCATGACCAGGCTGTTTTTGCACACTCCAGATGTGCCCATGGGCACCTGGAGGCTGCTGGGCAGAGTTAAAGTAGGGTTTTGGTTTTTTTTAGCTGCTTTAACAAAGAACAAAGCATGTGCTGTATTTATCTGAATCTAGAGCAAAACTTGTTTGGAAAGCTGCTCCAAAAAAAGCCCTGCATCTTGTTTATGGTTGAGCAAACACGAAGAGTAAAGAGGTTTTGCCAAGAGCTGCTGATGTCCTGTGCCAGCCCCAGGGCCATGGCAACACTGCTCTGCCTGGTTCTGCTGCCTGGCATTCCAGAAATGATGCCAGGAGCCTGGGCACACGTATCCAGCTTCCTAGAACTGGGGAGTGATGGACATAGAGCCACGGTTGCTGCTTGGTCCTTTGCCTTCTAATTAATCTAAAAAAAGTTTTCTCGTTGCATCGGGCTCTTTGGCAAGCTGGAGAAGTTGCTTAAAAATAACTGTCACCTTCTCCAAATAGAAATGAAAAGAAGGGAAAGAAAGGGAGGGGAAAAAAGGGAACTGTCTCTGCTGGACAGTAGTGTGGAAAGGAGATTTTCATTCCATGCTGGAAGAAAGCACCCTGTGTGAGAATGAGCCCTCCTGACCTGGGGTGCTGGCTCTGCTGTTAGAGACTTCCATTGTTCCCTGGGGAACTCTGCTGGGACATCACCCCTCTGGGCAGCAGGGGCAGTGGGAAATGTTCTGGCATCTCCCAAACCCTCAGCATGGCTGGCTTGGAATTGTATCAACCTGAAAGAACTCAAACACTTTGGGAAGGGCTGAATCTGTAAAATCTAAACACCTTTGTGTGGCACAGAGCAGTCATTAGACTCAGTTACTGCCCTTCAGCTTGAGAGTAAATGGTGTTGTTACCACCTGATCCCACTGCAGGAGGCTCTCACACTGGGCTTGCACTGGAGCTGGGGGGAGTTTTTAGGAAACAAAATTCAAGTCCAGCTTTTGAAAGTGTGACACTTTCTTTGGCAAGTCAAAGCTCTGGGAGTTGAATTAATACATTGCAGAATTAATAGAACACAGTTTAAAAACGTGTGAAGTTTTGTGTTATTTAAGCACAACTTGTTGTTTCCTTGTCCTGGCAGTAGTAAATTCTGTGGAGAAGCTGGGAAGGTGTGAGGTTTCTCTGAGCTTGTAGCCTGCTTTTCTGGGAGTGTGGTGCTCCTTTTGGTTTGCCTTCTCTCATTATTCTGTGTTAAACAGAGAGGTACAAGTGCATAACACAAATACGTGGTTCTCCCACTTCATTGTTGCACATTTGGCTGATTCTTGGATTGTTTTCTTCTGGTGGTTTTAGACTTGCTAAGCTGCTGTGTTGGCTCTGAGAGGCTGAGTTTGTTGGGGGAGGTTATTCCCCAAAAGCTGTTATTGCAGACATCAAAGGAGCTTCAGAGCCATTAGCATAAACGTCCTGAGGCCTTTTCTCTTCCTCTTGTCTTTATCTCCTAAGATTCCTTTGGATTAATAAAGGATTTTTTGTTGCTCAGAACTGGATCACATAAACTCTGCTTATCCTAGAGGATTGGCTTAGGTTTAGCTTGGGTTTTGGGGAGATTTCTTTGTTTCTAGACACTATCAGTGAAGCATCCAGACACTGGATATGATCTTTCCCAGGAGCTTATCTAAATTGCAGTGCTATCCCCACTGGCTTATTCCATTACATGGGATTTGGGCTCCATGGTTTTGATGTTGCAGAGCAGCTCCCAACTGAATGGTGTTGGCAAAATGGTTTTTTCTCTTTAGGAAAACTGTTTACTTAATTCTTCTCTTGTTTCTTTATAATTCCTGTCTCTTGCTGCTGGAATGTTCCTGTGACCAGGCACACAATGCACTTGTACATCGTGTTTGGTTCTGAGGCTTTATTTAAGGAAAAATGTGGGTGTTGCTTTTTGCTGTCTGTTGTTGAGCCACGGTGCTGTTTCCCACTGGAGAGCTGGAATTTGTGTAGCTTTTGCAGGGTTTTGAAGGGCTTTTCTTTTGATGTTCTCTTTGTGCAGCAAATCCATGTCTGTCATGTGGCCACCTTCAGGCCCTGCTTAGGAAAATGGAAACTTTATTTCCTTTCTTGTTCCTCTTGGAGTTTGGTGATGCATTTGGGTGGGAAACAGAGGGAGGGTGTTGGACAGGCAGTTCATAGGATGAGCTGAGCTGTATCACTGGAGGAATGGCTGCAGTAGCTTAAATCTCTATTTGGAGCAAGTGGAAACAGATTTAGAAAAGAAATGGAGCAAAAATTTCACTGTTCACTCCTTCCCCTTTAACAATTGATTGGAAGTTTTATCCCAATGTATGATATCAGGACTAAAATGCAGTTCCTGCACATTAACCCACATAGTCAGAGTTTGAGCCTCTGCACTGCAGCTTCCCTTTGTGCTTCCCTTCCATCTGTGCAGTTCTCCCTGTGCTGTGTTGTCCTGATTTCCCAAGCCTTGCCTGGTGTGTTCAGTCTCTGTTACTCACTGTCTAATGACACATTTCCAGCAGGGGCAGTGGAGGTTAATTCACCAGAATTCCATGTCTGCTCCCTGGCAGGTGTTTGCCGTGGAGCAGGAGCAGCTGCCCTGGCTGGGAATCCAGCTCTGCCCTTGGGGCTTGGAATATCCACACACACCCATTCCAAATGCACCTCGGTGAAGCCAGTGAGCATCAGCCTGCACTAAAGCACAAATTCTTTGGTTTTATTTGTAACAAGTGCCACAAGCTGGAACTGTTACTTCTCTGGAGAAACGGGAGGAGGTTTCACCAGTACTGGGTGTTACTGGCTGTGTTTGGGTGTCAATCCTTCAGATGGGAAGGCAGCAGGATAAGAGAGGGAAGAGCAGGGGATGTTTGAGTTGTTGTGATCAATGAAATGGTCTGTCCTGGTAGAGCTGGTTCTCATGTGCAATGAATGTGGCTAAATCTCCCAAAGACCTCCCCCAAGGCCCAGAAATGCCCACTTGGAGCTACTCAGGGTTTGGAGGAAAGTGCAGGGCTGCAGGAAAATGAGCTGTGTTGTACCTACTGTGGCTGCTTGAGGCTCCACCCTTTGGGAAGGAGGTGGAAGGGATTTCAGGCTGTGTAGGGCCGGGCTTTGGGAATGGAATCTCATCAGTATTGGGAAGAATGGATTTTATGGAAAATAACACACAAAGGCACCACACCAGAATGGTTCAATGCAAAACTCTATCAGTAGGTAAAATCTCCAGCAGGAAAAATTCCTGCCGTGTGCCCAGCTGTGTGTGACTGACCCAGGCAGGGCAGTTGTGCTGGGCTGGCAGAGCTGCAGCCCTGTGAGTGTCCCCTGAGAGATCCCTGGTGCTGCTGCAGGCAGAGCTTTCTCCAGCTCCCTCAGCAGCTCTCTGTGCATCCCCCAAGGTTGCTGCACGTTCGGAACGGGAACTGCAAGTACCACCTGGGAGAGGAGACCTTCAAGCTGGCACAGTCCTACATGGACAAGCTGGCCAAGCACGGGCAGCAGGCCAACAAGGCGGCGCTCTACGGGGAGCTCTGCGCGCTGCTCTTCGCCAAGAGCCACTACGATGAGGTGAGGCCATGGGGCTCTCCTGGCACTGGCACCTCCTGGGTGTGCCTCACTAGTCCTGGTTCTGCTCTCCTTGGCACCTGTGTGGCACTGCCAGAGCGATAATTCATTTATTCACTCTTGTTTTCATGGATTGTTCTGTGTTAGTCTGTGAGCTCTTCACAGAACGTGGACCAATGTGAGCATACAGGTGTTACCGTGCCTATATGTGTTGGTCACCTGTGAATGAGATATTATAAAAGCTTATTTTAGTAATTGAAAATTAATAGCAGAACCTGGTTTGTACTTCACTTCACTCTGTGTGAAGTGTAACTACTCCATAAACTGGTTTTCCTTTAACCCCTAAGTCCACTGACAGGGTGTTGTCCTGCACATTGGGAGTTGTGAGGATTGCTTAAAGATTATAAAATATCTTGTTCTGTCTGTAAAAGTCATCATAATATAAACTTTAGATTAATATAAAATACTTACATATTCACTGTTAACCTTAAAAGTGGTTTTTAAGTCTGTCTTTTAACACATAACTGGACAATGCATTACACATAAGCACTCCAACTGTGTATTTTAAATTTTGGAATGTAAATGACCAGCTTTTTAGAGGCAGGCAATATTTTAATGTTCCAGTGTTGTGAAGTTCCAGTTTCCATTGTGTTGGTGCCTCTCTATCCCACAGGCCTATAAGTGGTGCATAGAAGCCATGAAGGAGATCACAGTTGGGCTGCCTGTAAAGGTGGTGGTGGACGTGCTCCGACAAGCGTCAAAGGTGAATCTGAAATCTCCCCGTTGCTTTGGGTACTAAATTACTGCCAGGAAGGGCTGAGGAGAGCTTGTTACCTCCAGAGCTCTCCTCAGGGGCCCTGAGGATTGTTGTTTGTGTTTGTCTCGGAATGGGTGGGGGAGTTTGTTTCTGTTTGTGTCTTTTTCTGAAATGGAGTTGGAGCTGCACAGGGGACCATTGTGACAACCTGTGAACTTCCCTGGAAGGGCTCTGATCCCTCTTTGTCTGGACTAGGTACAGCACAATCCCTTCAGTCAGGCAGGATAAAATAAGAAGTTTATTAATGCTGTGCTCCTTTTCCTAAATAACCAGAAAGTCCTTTAATAACCACAATGATATTTTGAAATTGGAACCAAGAGTGTGGCAGTGTCTGGGGGGCTGAGCTGTGAGTGCACAGCTGCTCACGTGCTTCCCTTCCCCTGCCCAGGCCTGTGTGGTGAAACGGGAGTTCAAGAAGGCTGAGCAGCTCATAAAGCATGCAGTGTACCTTGCCAGGTAAGGGCCATTCCAGAAAAAAACCCTTCTAAAATTGTGCTCAGCTGGCCTCAGTTTGTAATGGAAGTGTGTTTGTGCAGGGAGCATTTTGGAGCCAAGCACCCCAAATACTCTGACACGCTACTAGACTACGGATTTTACTTGCTCAACGTAGACAATATCTGCCAATCTGTTGCCATCTATCAGGTAGGCAGCAGGACTTGTTTCTCTTGATGGTTTTCATCTCTCAGATGTTGTAGTTAATTTATGGAGATAGAGAATAGTTTATTTCATTGTGGCAGTCATGATTTTTAACAAAACCCTGAGCACTGCCAGCTATGGGGTTTTGCTTTCTTTGTCTTCTTCTGATTCCTGTCTTTTATATAACTAGGGTCTCAAATATGTAGAGAATTTCAGAGCCAGTACATTCATCACAGAGATGAATTTGGGGGGGTTTTCCTGTGTTAACTGATGGAATTGTGTTTTTGGAACCCTTGCAGACAGCGCTCGATATCCGGCAGTCAGTATTTGGAGGTAAAAACATCCACGTAGCTACAGCTCATGAAGACTTGGCTTATTCTTCCTATGTTCACCAGTACAGCTCTGGGAAATTTGACAATGCACTGTGAGTACAACACACAGCAGCACAGTTAGTGCTGTGAATGAAGGAAAATATTAATTGCATTAGTATTTCTAGTTTTTCATCAGTCAACTGCTGGCATACATAAACAGATCCTGAATTTTTTATTTCAACTCTCAGATTCCATGCTGAACGTGCTATTGGCATTATCACTCACATTCTCCCAGAAGACCATCTCCTCTTGGCCTCTTCGAAGAGAGTTAAAGGTAGTTCCCTTTGTTGTTTGAATCACTTGGATGTGCTCATCCTGGTCCCTCCCAGGCAATGTAGCTTGAGTTTTCTTTTTCAGTAGAGGTGTTTGTATGTAATCCTTGGTGTCTGCAGCACACCTGTAAAATACAAAAAAAACCCCAACCTTAGCCAGATGAGTTGGAGTGGGGGGATGAAATTAAAGAATATTAAAATGTGTTGGGGACTGGATGCAGCAGTGTGACAGTGGTTGGTGACAGACACAAGGCCTGGGGGCTGTGTCCCCTGGTGGGTCCCCTGGCTCTGAGCTGGGTGTGGGCACAGTAACAGTTCCTGTCTCCTGCCCCCAGCACTTATCCTGGAGGAGATTGCCATAGACTGTCACAACAAGGAGACAGAGCAGAGGCTGCTCCAGGAGGCTCATGACCTGCACCTCTCCTCACTCCAGCTGGCTAAAAAAGCCTTTGGGGAGTTCAACGTGCAAACAGCCAAACACTACGGCAACCTGGGCAGACTCTATCAGTCCATGAGGAAGTTCAAGGTAAGACTTTACCCCTGACCTAAAATCTGCACAGCAGCTGAAATCTGTCACTACAAATGAGGGGTTTAAATGTCCACAATTCCCAGGTTCAGTTGGTAGTTCTGTGCTTGGAAAACTTGTGCTTTATCTTGCACCCCAAAAGCTTTGTGCAGAAATAATCCATGGAGGTGGATGATGCCCTCAGAGGGTGACAGAGCTTGGTGCTGCAATCTGCTGATCCACTTCACTCAAGAATTTGGAGAACTTGGTTTATGTTTGGCTTTGTTACTTTTTGCCCGTTATTAAATGCTACTGTTTGAGCTGCTACATAGTTCAGTTTATTTAAACTAACTTTCCCCTCTTTTTGTGGGGTGGTGAGTGGTGTCTGACTGACCTGCGTGAATCTGGCCCTGACAGGAAGCAGAGGAAATGCACATCAAGGCCATCCAGATCAAGGAGCAGCTCCTAGGGCAGGAGGATTATGAAGTTGCTCTCTCCGTGGGCCATCTCGCCTCCCTCTACAACTATGACATGAACCAGTATGAAAATGCTGAAAAGCTTTATCTGAGATCCATAGCAATTGGTAAGTGACTACAGGAAACTTAAGTTTTTAGAAAATAACTTGGCTGTTAATCTGTAGACAACATTCTGTGGCTAGAACATAAGTGGAGAGTGCAGGCCAATTTTGTTGGTAAAAATAACCTGATAACTCAGATGCAGCCCCTGGAGATCTTGCCTCTCAACTTGGTTTTTCTCTTGGGTTTCTCTAGGAAAGAAGCTTTTTGGTGAAGGATACAGTGGACTTGAATACGATTACAGAGGTCTCATTAAACTGTACAATTCCATTGGCAATTATGAGAAGGT
This sequence comes from Euphonia xanthogaster, assembly GCA_034509185.1. Taxonomy (NCBI): domain Eukaryota; kingdom Metazoa; phylum Chordata; class Aves; order Passeriformes; family Fringillidae; genus Euphonia; species Euphonia xanthogaster. The sequence continues at coordinate 1,852,193 of JAYDZK010000066.1, read as the reverse complement.
GTTTGAGTACCACAACATTTTGGCCAATTGGAACCGGTTGCGGGACCGGCAGTTCTCGGTCACAGATGCGCTGGAGGACGTCAGCACCAGCCCCCAGTCCACGGAAGAAGTGGTCCAGTCTTTTCTGATGTCTCAGAACCTCGAGGGACAGAGCAGCTAAGAACTTGGTCAATTAACCAGTTAAGGTTTTTTCCCCCAGGTTACTGGGGGAAATGTCATACTGTGAAATCTAAACCATGTAGTTCTCTGGGGGCTGGAATTTGCGTTGAAACACTGGTCCAGTCTACTGAAGAGTGCCCATACGGATGAATGTGTGTTAAATTCCTCTCAGCATGTGTATGGCATGTTTAGTTCGGCTCACATTTTTAACTTGGTATTCCCAAAAAAAACCCCCTTCTTTCTCTCTTCTTTCAAAAGAAGCTACTTTGCAGAAAGTCTGCAAGAAAACATTAAATAAAACTGTTTGAGTTCAAAAGAGTTGCATTCTTATTACGGATGGAAGGTTTCGTCGAGAGCTTTCTGCTGATTCACAGAGAGAACAAAAGCTGTACTCTGAGGAGCTGTAGGAGAAAGGTCTTGCTGCTGTATCATTGTAGCAAAGTTCATGGTAAATAGCCAGCAAAGGGAGGATGTGCTGGCCTTGGCTGCTGCCTTACCAAGAAAAGTGGCAAAGACCCACTCTGGAGAGCACCATCCGCTCGTTGAGTGCCACCTGTGCTGTTGTGGATGCCCTGAACTGGACCAGTACAGATCCCATAGACCAGCAACCACAGTGTCCTCGGTGCCACCACCAGAGCTCCCCTGGGCAGGACCAGGACACCACGGTGGACCAGCCTGCTAGAAACCAGTTTTGGACCAGTGGCTTTAATTTAATATTTCTGCCCCTGCATTCACTTTGACAGTAGAACTCTCTCATTTAGGTGTCTGATCAGTGCAAATGATATCCATGTGATAGATCCAGAGCTAGGAAGTGAATTGATGGTTTGTCTGTACCCAGTGAGCTTCTGCAGAGATTCCTGGCAGTGCCACAGCTCCACCCGCTCCACTCTGCTGCAGCCACTCCTCCCCTCTCCCATGGGCTCTTTCTCTGCTAACAGAGGCCATACCGTGTTTATACCAGTGAAGAGTTTTGTATTCCAGTCCAGTTCCATTTTCTGTTTCTGGAGAACACAACTTACTGTACAGGTCGCAGGGGTCAGTGGAAAATGCCAAAAAGCACAACAGGTCTTTTTTTTTTTGTGATGCTTCATTTCTACATTAAACAAGAATACAACCAGAAACCGATTCCTTACGTTAATTTCCGAAGCAGAGCTCAGCTGTTCAGACCTTCTGGGAATGCCTCTCTCACGAGCTTGTCTTAATTCTGCTGTTGGGGGCTGCGTGGCTGTGTGCGTTTGGGTTCGGGTGTTGTTTTGGGGTTTGGTTTATTTCCTGATGTTGGGTGATATTTGCAGGTCTGTGTGACACAAACTAGAAGCGACTCGCTGCTGTTACCTCAGCTGTGCCCTGGGTCTGGGATTCTGTGGGTTCTGTCAGTTTGGGGGTTTCTCTCCCCCTCTTTTCAGGGTTTGTACCTTGGGCAGTCGCTGCCGGGGCTCGGCTGGCTCTTCCCAAGGGACTGGGGCTGGATGTTCTTGGGGTCTGGTTTTTTTGTTGGTTTCTGGGGTTTGTGGCAGGGAAAGCTGCTGGATGATCTTCAGGGAAGAAATAGAGGTTTTGGACATGACTTGGAGCTTAATGGCTCTTCTAAGAAGTGAAATTTTACAGGCCAATAGTTCATATTCTGGTGCCTTCAAGTGTTTTAATTTTGGGGGGAAAGGCTGGGTAATATCAACTTTAAAATGCAATGACATAATTATTGAATGCAGATTAATGATTGCATACTTAGCATATCTTCACTGAGGTGAAAAGAAGTATTTGCATGAAACCCCCTGTGGTATTAGGACTTAACTGCAGTGTGTCTGCAACAGCTGCTCAGTGAAAATCCAACTTAGTTATGTGTGGATTTAAAATGTGATTTATTTATAGCAGGTTTTGTTTATGACTGCGTAGGAGCTACGGACAAATTCAGCTATACAAGGCAAAACCTTCTTCCCCCTGAATGCCCATGGCACTGACAAGTTACAAACTTCTTATGAGTTCTTAAATCCTATTAAAAGGTATTTAAAGTTAAACCAAGTACATAACAGTGTCAGGACTTGGGCAGGAAAGTGGCTTAAAGCTGTCCTAAAGAACCTGAGTGATTCTGTGCTGCAGAAGTGTTGGAGCTCCCAGCTGGGTACGTGGGTTTACGCTGGCATGGGCTGGAGATCATTTACCCACCCCGTGTTCCCAGTCTTGGTCTCCAGCTTTTGGCTAAGGAACCCCAGAGGTGTGTTTGGGATCAGGAGCATGGTTTGACTGACACCAGTCAGTGGCCTGCATGAGCCACTGCTCCTGTTCCAGCCCTGGTTGTGTCCCTGGTTGTGGTTTGCCTTCAGGTCAGGGCAGCTCCTGGCGTGGGCAGCCTGGGCAGGAGCCGTGCTGCACGTGCCTGCAGTGGGTTTGTTGGTGGCCCCAGTCCCAGCTCTGGTGGCTCTTCCTCTTCTCCTTCCCCAGAGCTGCCTCAGCGTGGTGCCCGGGCAGGCAGGCAGGAAGGTCCTGAGTCTCCCTGGGAGCCCCTTTGGCAGAGGACTTGGCTGGGGGCTGTTGTGGTGATCCATGAGGGCTCCAGCAGGTTCCTCCTGTGCCTGCAGGGAATCCTGGCTGGGGCTGAGCTGCCCCTGCAGCTCCACTGTGCCAGGGCAGGTCCCTTCTGGAGCAGGGTGGCTGTGGCTGATTGCTGACACTGCTGGGGCATGGGGGGTTGGCAGGATGATGCTGCAGCTGCCAGGGACAGCTCTGCTGCCCCCGCTCAGGACCTGCATTTGTGGCTGGGACAGCACAGAACTGACCCTGTGGGGGTTTGGTTCTGTGTCTCCCAAGTGGAGCTGTTGGAGGTTCTGTGTTGGCACCTGGAGCCTGTCTGGGATGCTGTGCTGCTGCTGTTTCTGTTGCTCTCTCTGCTCTCACAGTTTGTTTGGTGCTGTTGAGGAGTGGGAAGCTGCTGGGATGGTGCCAGAGGCAGGTAAAGGACTCGTTGGGGTGGATCTTGCAGCATGAGCCCAGTCCTGCCCCACTGTGCCCCAGCAGAGCTGGAAGCAGGGGCTGCAGTGCCCTCTGTTCCCCTGTGGGGTTTTCCAGCACCCTGTGGCTCCTCCCTCCCCTCCTGCCCTAGCCCAGGGCAGGTTTTCCATGCACAGCTGGCTCAGTACTGGGGTGGGGGGGGCTGGCAGGTGGAACATCCATCCAGGAAGGAATGGTTGGCATTTCTAGACACACAACGTGCCCACACAGGGGCTGCGTGGTGCTGGCAGTGAAAGGGCAGACCTGAGAGTGGCATCCTGTAAAATGCATCTTTTCTTTGAAGGTGAGTAAAGGAATCACCCCAGAGTCACTGGGTGCAAGTGCTGAGCGCGGGTGTCACCTTAAGAGAAATTATTTTCACTATTGATGAAGTTAAACCCTCAATATTTTACTTTGTGTGAGGTTGTTTGGGTCAGTGAGGGGGGAGTTTGCTCGAGGTGCCATTGCTGCTTCCCATGGTACCAAATGCACATTGAAGTTCATTCCCTTTTCAGTCCTGAGTGTGGGAGAGCACAGCAAGGAAAACTGACCGTGCCTCAAACGGGGGAAGCTGTTGGCAAAGCCTCCCTCGGGTGATGTGGAAGGGCTGGACTTGGGCAGGGCAGGTGCTGCTGGTACCAACCTTTCAGCAGATCCTTCCTCCTGCTGCCTGTGCAGAACCTGCTTTTATCTGGGAGTCCTTGTTCCCCATAAGAAAATTCCTGGCCAGAGTCAGTTCACAGCTGCCTCTGCATTGTGGGGTGTGTTTGACACTCCTGGCCTCAGCCCTTGAGCCACGGGGCCCTGGGAAGGCTTTGGGGAGAAGTGGGGAAAATTTCCTTTCTGTAGAAATAAACTCCAATACCTACAAAGAGCTGGCAGCACTGGGAATGCTTTTGTCCCTAAATCTCAGGAACGTTTTGGGCAGTGACACAGGTGTCCCTGGCTGGTGTGAAGTGTGTGCTCTCGGGTCTCGTATTCCACTACTCCTTGCAATCCTCGGTATCTATAGCATGAGTGGCCTTAGTGAGTTTGTTGAAGTGCACATTTTTTTTTCTTTTCAAAAGTAAATTTTAAGATGAAAAAGATATATGCTATATAAATATATAGAGATATTTAGAAACTTGGTTTGTGGTGCACAAGTTCAGTGTTGGATCGCTAAATACTCGTCGCAGGTACCATATGTGTAACTTTTCTGTATATTCCTTTCTGGGAAGCAATGTTGCCATGGTAACTACAACTTTACAATTTCTTTACTACTTAATGATGTGAATGAATTCTACATTTTATTGAATATTACCAGGTTCAGTACTATTTTTATACTTTATTGAACTACAGGGGATTTTAATTTAATAGCATTAAAAAAAAAAAGAAAAAGATGTTGCTTGAATTGTATAACTGTATAAATTGAACTAATTACACAAACTCACCTCTAATACAGAATCTCCACCTGTAGTGCCACATTCATCTTGCTCATTACCAGACCTTGCAGCCCCCTCCCTGTCGTGTCAGGACTGAGGTTCCCTACCCCACTTCTCCTGCCATCCTTTGTGCCCACAGCCATCCTGTGTTTGTAACCAGCATTGTGATATTCTGTAACTGTATTGCTCAGATGAAATATTGACCTAATAAATGGAGTGTTCCCGCAGCCTGGAGTACCTGCAGTGAATTGGTTACAGCTTCCTTCCCTCAGGGCCTGCCCTTGCCTGGAGAAGGTGCAATCCCTGCCTTTGGGGTAAATCCTCATGGATGGGGCTTGTGTTGGTACCTCTGCAGTGTGGACAGGGGGAGGGGGGAGCACTTGAAAGATGTGGATCCTTTCAGATCCTTCCCTACTTGGGTTTTTTCCCCCTAAAGTAGCCATGGGAGCACAAATTCTCTCCTGCAAGTGTGTGCTGGCAGCACCAAAGCATCTCCTGTGTCTGCCTGAGCACAGAGTGGGTGAAAAGTCAGCATTTCTGGGGGTTTTATTTTTAAACTGTCAGGTTTGTGTGACCTGCAGCTCCCCAGCTGTGCACAGGCCTTCCCTGGTCTCACAGGGCTGAGATTGCCATTTTTAAAGGCAAAATGCCCTGGAACACTCCCCTGGCTCTGAGAGCCCAGGTCAGGCCAGGGCCAGGCTCACGAGGGTGACCCCAGAGTCCCTGGGGCTGAGGCAGTGCCAGCTCTGCTCCTGTAGCCTGAATTCCATGATGGAAATGGATATCCCTGGCTGTCTGTGTGCTCCTGCAGCTTTCTCAATTCTTCCCCAGGGAAAGGACAACTGGGGAGTGCTGGATCCAGACTGCCAAGAAGAAGCCAACAACAGTAGACTCCAAAATAATTCTGTTTGCTGGTGTAAAGGAAGAATTAACAGCAGCAACCCTGAAACTTCTACCCAGGTGAAGGGAAAACTGAGGTATGAACGAGGCTGTTCTGCTGATTTTTGGGGAGAGCAAGTCCAGCTGCCTCTGCCATCTTCTAAAATCCAGCAGCAGGAAAGGCAATCCCTGTAACATTGCATCCTGTAGTTTATTCCAAAGATTTTCTGATCCTACTTGGAGCAGGAACCCCTGAAGGTGAAATCTTTCCTCTTTGCCCACGTCACCTGGTCAGGAAACTGAGTTTATTTCTGGCAGAGCTCAGTTTTCCTTGAGAGCTTTCCTGTCACATCTAAGTCACCTCAAGTCCTACTGGAAAAATTGTGGGATAATCCAAGTCCTGAGCAGCCTTGCTCAGTTCCCTCTTAAACCAGTGTGACACTTTGGGGGCAGACAGCATTTTCCTAAAGCAGCCACAGGCATTCCTACACTGGGTTTGCCTTTAGCTGGAGGCATTATTCTGTTATCCAGGGAAAATTCCTCAAGATCCAGGTCTGCAGCACACAAGTGTCTGCTCTGCTGCCCTGGGAGGGTGGGACACAACAGCCTCCCACAGCCTCTCAAGGGCAGGGCCAGCACAGCCAGGAATCCCAGGCCCCTGCCAGGTGAGGGGGTGGGATGCACATTTAGGAAGGAAATCGTTGCCCTGATTCTGAGAATGGTCCCCCAAAGGAATCCAGGAGGGATTTTTCTTGCTTGGGTTCAGAGGTGAAGGCAGCACCTGAGCCCCCACCCAGCTGTCCCATTCCAGCATGTGGGAGTGAAAGATCTTTGGGGGTTTTGCTGGTCAGACTGAAAGATTTCTGGGACAAATTATTGATATTTCTGATGTTTCCTTAAAGCCTGGATTGAACCATGAATCAAATGTGGCCAACCCCAAAGCCCAGCCCAGAGTCACTGAGAATCCCAGAACCATTCAGGTTGGAAAAACCCTTTGGGATCATCAAGCCCAATGGTGATCCAGCCCTGCCAAGTCCCTGAAGAGGAGTTTCTGCCCCAGCAAGTGAAGGAGCAGCTCCAGAAGCTGCTCTTCCATGTTTGGGGTTTATACCAGAGGAATGATGTACTGAAGGTAGGTCTGGTACTTGCAGAGCCTTAATCCAATCTTGGTGTTGATGCACAACTCTTGGGGATCTCCCGGATCATCAGAAATGTGATCCCATGGTCTAAAAGAACAGAATTTTCACCTGGCTGGGCTGGAGCTTGTTGCTATGACACTGCAAGTGTTGCAGGACTTTGTGGTTCTGGGAAACCATGGAGACAGTCTGGGTTCCCTGCTTTTGTTCAGGTGAGGATGCTGTACTGATCCATTTCCATGAGCTCTCCGATGGTGTCTGGGAACCTGAAAAACCCCTCAAAGTAGCTGGAAGGCAGAACTGATCCTGGTGAGCCCGGTCTGTCCCCTGGGGCTTTGACTGGGTGGCTTCTGTACCTGGCTGCATCCCACAGCTACCTTGGCACCAGGAGTGCGGGGAGCAGCAGGAATGCGGGCTGCTCCGCTGGCCCGGCCCCAGGCTCTGGGCAGGGAGCAATCCCACCCCCAAGGGATGCTCCTTGCATTTCAATTGCTCCGATTTGGGGCGTTTCACGCGTTTTGTGTCTCTGGTGCCTTTCTCTCCGCAGGAACTGGCTGGCTGGAGTTTCCCCAGCCCTGCGGGAAGCAGCCGGGCGGGGGAGGATCGCCCGGAGCCGCGCAGCCCGCGGGGCACTCAGGGACTCCTACTCAGCCTCCCGGATCTCCTTGTCTGGCAGCTCTTGGGGTTTGACTTCTAGTTTACCTATTTATATTAAATAGCTCCCTCTGAGCTGTTACAGAGCAGATTGGACATTTCAGAGGTAAAGAGAGACTGGGGAGAAAAGAGATAAGAAACGAGGTGGTTCTGAGTGCATGAGAACTCCCCCAGGACGCGTGGCTGTGTTTGAGCAGCTTGAAAATAGGTTTATGCGGGACAGACCCTCCTTCCCGGGCAGCCTGTGGCACCTGTTTGTGGCAGAGCCGGTGCTGGCAGCAGCTGCCTCTCCCGTCCCTGTCTCATTCCACCTTTGGGGTGTGCAGGTGCTGGAGTAACCAGTGCAGGAACTGGGAGGCACAAACACCCCTGCTACAGGTCGGGCTGCATTTTTGCTGGGGAAGACAAACGTGTGGCTGGGCTGGGGTGGGCCCAGAGCAAACCACAAATATGCTGGAGCATCCAGATTGCAAGGCAGGGACACCCTAATTACCAGCAGCTGACGACAAAGCAATGGCTCATCCCTCACTTCCTCCCCGACTGGAGCAGCTCCTCCAGCTGCTGTTGTCCCTGCTCCCATGGCTGGGACAGCAGCTCGACCTGCCCAGCTCCTCCAGCACTGATCACATTTGCACCTGCTCATCTTTCTGTAAAAATTCCAGGTGTAAAGGCTCTGTGAGCAGGCAAACCATCACTCTGCTCAGTGACAGTGTGAGAGTGGCTGTGTGAGTGCCTCACCTGTCCCTGCTGGGCGGTGACCTTGCAGGAGTTGGAGGTGACAGTCTCTTTTAGCTGTTCCTGAAGGTACAACTGGCTTAAAGTTGCTTCAGAGTCTTTCCTGTGAGTTCTGGAACCAACTCGGGTTTTCTGAAGGAGAAAGGAGAGCAGAATTGCTTAAACGAAAAAGAAGGAACATGACCCCGCATTCAGAGGTGTTACCGTGACCCCCCCAGGCTGGCTCAGGCTCGGGCAATAGCTCTTGCTTGACCTCGGCCCCGTGGGGCGGCAGCAGCAGTGAGCTGAGGGGTGACCGGTCCCGTCCTTGTGCTGGGTTTGTCCCTGCAGGGCCCCGGGGCTCCATGCCGCTGGCAGGGCCGCTGCCAATGCCAGCCGCGTGCCCGTGCTGTCCCTGCTCCCTGGTGCCACCCAGCCCGCTCAGCCCGAGCGCCTCCCCGCGCGTTCCAAACCCAGACCTTTCCCGGCGCAGGGAATTGGCGTTTTGCGGGCTCTGCGGGAACTGCTCGGTGGCTGCGCTGCAGCGGGGGGTGCGGAGGGGTGTGCGCTGCCGCTGGATGTCACTGTCGCCGTGTGGCACTGGGAGCAGGCGGGGGTGGCGCTGGGTGCCGGCGCTGAGCAGGGTGGGACCGGGAGCTGCGCATCCCTTGGGCAGTCCCTGGGGATGAAGAACCTTCCTCATGCCAGAGGTCATGCTTGGGTTTTAGTTTTCAACCAAACGCTTTCAGGGTCTCCGAGAGTCCAGGAGCCTGATTTCTTTGCCAGAGCGAGACGCGAGGCTGATTTCTGCAGCTTTCAGCCACGTACAGGAGCCAGGAGAGGGCAGAGGATTCTCTGCTCTAGCTCGAAGCTGAGAATTGGAGCTGGGATTTTCACCGAGTGTAAAAACAGAGCTGGGACCAGAGTTTAAATCCAGATGTGTGTGGCTTTTTGGTTTATTAGTTTTATTACGAAATTATATTAATACCAATTTAAAATTTTAATTAAAAAAGCCTAGAACCCCAATTGCTGAGTAAAGGGGATGTAGATCCCTCATTTTAGATGACTGATGAGCAAGGCTGGTGGATAGCTGCCCACTGGCCTCTCTCCTTAACAAAACTCCCAAAATTATCCAATGACCGTGCTGACAACCTCAATCCCTTAAAATTACATATTGATTCTGTATTTTTCTGTTGACTCATCTGAATCAGGAGGCGTTTCCAAGGCTTCTATTTCTGCTGCTCGGAGCCTGCCGGTGCCCCCCGGAGCCGTAGCCTGTTGTTTGTTCTCGAGCAGGGAGTCGAAAATGCTGATTTTTCTCCCACTTGTCTTGCATAACAAAAGGCATTTGTCACCCGTTACATAACGGTGGGGTTTGTCACTGCTCCCGCTGGCCTCTCCCGGCCCAGCACAGCCTCGCTGGGTGCTCCTCGGCATCCCCGGGGTCCCCACGGGGCTGATCCTGCACCCAGCACCTGGCCCGGCCTTTACTCCCTCCTTGTACGGGAAGAGGTGGAGCTGTGGGGTTTGCTGGTGGCTTCTTAGGGGACCGAAGGATTGGGAAGGTGGTTGGGGGATTTTTTGCTTTTTATCACTTGTTTGAGGGGCAATGATGTTTGTCCTTAGCTGAGGTTGTGTCCCAGGCCTGCAGGAAGGGCTGTGCTGGAATGCAGCTGGGTTTCCTCTCTGCAGCCCTCCCAAGTTTCAGGGAGCAGGAGCATCTGTCACCACCTGCCTTCCTGGGCTGCCAGTTGCTCTTTTAGTGCCTCTCCTCTAATCTTGGTGTCTCTGCTACCAGCAGGAATTCGGGTTTGGGTTTTCCTTTACAGCAGGTTTCATTCCCTCCCGGGTGGAATATCTTCTTGGAGCCTTGGAAAGAAATACATGGTTTTGTTTCCCCAGGAACTAAAAGCAAAAGCTGGCTGGCTTCCCCTTTCTCTCTAGCTGGAGCAGAGAGCTGTTTACCTGTGGCCTCACACTTTTTTGTGTTCTTATCACTGCCAGCTGTCAAATGATCACAGCTCCCTTCTGAACCCCAGTAACCCAACAAAGCAGTCCCTGTGTTCTGGTTTCCTCAAAACAGTTCCTTAGTTGACACCTTTTTTTTCATGTGTATCTGATTCTAATTATTTTTTTATGAACTCCCTAAAGTCCATGTTTCTTGTAGACCTTTGAACTTCCTGGTGCACCCAGCCTTTGCTGAGGAGATATGTTTATGGTTGGCTCTGAGTTAACCCTTTGGAGTGTGTTCTCAAGGAACTTGATGTGCTTTCCTTCCCTTGTACAGGTGATGCTCAGGCACAGAGACCACTGCTGGCAAGCCAGGCTGAACCTGATCTTGTGGCCTGTTTCAAAGTTTAATTCCTATAGAATCAGATTAAGCTATAGATCAGATTGGATCTGTAAAACTTGACTGGAAGCATGGGATGAGCAAACAGCTCTAAAGACTATAAACAGCACTCAGCCACCCAGAGCAGCAGGGAAAGTACTGCTGATAAAGAGATTTCTCAGTAACAGGCTTCTCCTTTGACACAGATCAAGCCACAGATGCTGCAGGGTATGGTCATCCCCTTAAATCAGCACAGCAGGGACACCTTTTGGAGATTAAATTTCCCATTTTCTCATCCGTTTGCTTGTTCTTGATGTGCTTTTACAGACTGGGCAGTTGCTTTGTGTCCATCCTGAGAAGAGGGAGACAAATTCCCCCCCTAAAACAGAAAGCAAGATGTGGATTGTCCCTGTGAGTACAAACTCCATCCTCTTCCTCCTCCTCCTTCTGCTCCCCAGGTCTGGCTTGGGAGTGTAACCACTGACAGACCCTTTGCACAAAAATAAATTTCTATTCTGATGGGGAAAAAAACCTTTTGTTCTGATGTGGAACAGGAACTTTGGGCTGCACCTTGGGGGCTCTTAGGCAGATTCCATCCCAGCGTAGTGGGAATTCAGGGTTATCTCCTTCACAGGTGATGGTGCAAGCCCATCTTGCACCATCAGGAGATTTCTTTCTCCTGCATGACATCTCTCAGTAAACTGCCCTTGCCAGGGAGAAGCCTGGAAAGGCTTGGAGTTAAAGGGATTTTGTTTTGAAGTTTACTTCCAAGCGAAATGCTCTCACAAAGAGAGCTGCCCTGTGCTGCTGTCGTGGCCTGACCAGTCAGACAAGTGCAATTGTTGTGTCCCTGGGACAATTGGTGCAGTTGCTGCAGCTGTGACTCAGCTGTGCTCCTGTGCCAGGTCGCTTCTGGCACCCTCAGTCATCCCCAGGCTGCACAAAGGCCTCTCTCTCTCTTTCCCTCTCTCTCTCTTTCCCTCTCTCTCTGAGGGCCCGGCGCTGCTCCTGGCAGAAGTTGGGATGATCTTGCTCAGGAATTCCTCGTGCAGCTGGTGGTGCTGAGCTCCTGCTGAGCCAAATACCCATAGCAGGTATCACCTTGGGAAGGCACCTGTGGGTGGGTCTTGAAACAAAGGCAGATTCTTGTTCTCAGGCTGTCTTAGGGAAGTTTGGCTTTTACCCATAGCTGGATTCAATAATAACAAAAATCCATTCAGACAAGCTCTCCCCCTTAAGATGCCTGTGGCATTTTGCCTCCTGTGTCTGCTTTCCTCCTCCCCCTTGTCTGAATTTTGCTGTCAGCTCTGGGTGCAGGAGCCCTGCACAGGCAGGTGCTGAGCAGGTGCAAAGGGAATTTCTTGCTAACTTTGCAGTGAGGTTTGCTTGGCCCATCTGAGGCAGATTACAATTGTTTAACCCAGGCTAGGATTTTACAGTGTGAGCTGTTGCTTTACACAAGATAAGCTCTGCAGAGGGAAGCAGAGGTGAGAGCTGTGAGTGCAGCTGTGCTGCCTCAGCCTGGTTCTTGTGAGAACTCTGTTAGAAGTGGTTTGCTTGAAGGGGGTGTTGAAAATGCAGTTGATTTCTCAATGCCTGTTCCCAACCACCCCCTCACTGTGCCTGCTGCCTGCAGTCATGTCACCTGTCCCCGCTGTGACAGGCAGCTCCTCTCCTCCTCACCTGCAAAGACTGACACCAAGGAGTAGCCAGCTTATGTCCTCACCTCTCCAGTCGAGGAGCCAAAGGGTAGCACATTCCTGGCTGATCAGAGCCAGGAGAAATGAAGCTTCTCCAGCACAAGTTTTCACCTGCATTAGCAGCCAGATTAAAGCTATTTAGGAGCTCCAGGGACGCAAGCTGGATGTTAGCACAGGCATAACCCATATTTGCATGGCCATATTTGTGTCCCTGTGAGATTAAAGCTTCCACATGGCATGTGACTGCAGCATGGAATGGCTCTCCTGGCTTATCATGTGTACACTTTGCTCTGCAGAGGATTGAGAGGGCCTTGAGTTCCCCTTGCAAATCCAAGGCTTTGTTCTCCCTTTCAGTGTTGGCTGCACTCGGAGCTCAGCCAAAGCCAGGGATATGCAAGTGGGAGGCACAGATGGACTTCTCTGGCCAGCCTTCATCTGAGGATCTTGCTGGATTTAGAAGTTGTCCATCAACCTGGTTCGCTCCTGCGAGATCGGGCATGAGAGAAGCCTGTGGCTGCCTCCTTCCCCCTCCTCTGGGAAACAGCACTGCTTTCTCCTGGGAAGCCTCTTCTGCTGGAAGGTGGCATAAGACAGACCACATCTCTGGAAATTATCACATTATCCTGCCTGCCTACAACAGGAATGCTTTGAAAGGATGTTCTAATTGGATGGGGAAAATCAGAGTACAAACAGATTATGCCTCTCCTGTTTCTCCCCATGAAGGAAAGGAGCCCAAGTGCCAGTCAAACACACTGTACTGAAACAGTGCACCTTAGGGAAAACTCTTCCCCTGACAGCTCTCCTGTGAATATTAATTTCTCTATTTGAGTGCCTTCATCTTCCAGGAGCTGTGCAAGTGCAAACATTAACCAACTCCTCTGGTGCAGCAGCTCTTGCAGTGCAGAGCAGGCATGGAGCCAAAAAGGAAGCAGTTGTGAAGATGTTGTGTGTCTGCTGCTGGTTGTTATTTGCTGCTTTGGGCAGATTTCCCCCATGATTACCATGTGTAATGTGATGAATCTGGTGTATATAATATATGCAGGCATTTGATATGGTATTTATGTACTGATAGGTCACAGGAAGGAGAACTGATAAACACAGATAGATGTACAGGTATTCTGCATTGTGCTTAAACCAACTGCCTGCACATGTGGTTTAGTTAAACATCAACCCCAAGCACTGTTGCCAGATGCACTGCAGTGCAATGCTAAATAGGAATTGTAATGGGGAATGCTTTCCAGCAACCTGTTCTTAGGAGGGTGGTGAATGCTCCATTTGAGGGAATGATTAATGATACTCAGCCACTGCTCGGACTGTAGGGGTGGAGGCTTTGCTAATTCCATCTGGGAATTCCTTTCCTGGTGTTTGAGGGTGATGAAGATGATCTTCTCCCTGCAGCTGGGTGCCTATTGGCTCCAGTTACCAAATCTTGTGTTAGGGGAAGGGATCTGAAAGAGAATTTGGGCCAGTTTTTTTTTTCTGTGTGGCATCATTAGAGGCATCTGAACTACCAGAGCAGTTCCTCTCTGGTACCTGTAGGGAGTTGCTCATTTAACCACTTGTTTACAATTAATGTGTTCTAAACACAAGGGTGATTGGTGACCAGTGGCTTGGGGAAACCAGAAAACATCTGCATCTCTTTTGTGCACCTCTGGCAAAATCAGGTGTGTTCCAAGTGTTCCCAGACTGGGAAACACAGGCAGCCAAACCCTCCAGAGTGCCCAAAGGGATAAGTGACCAACCTCTGGTGCTGGTGCTCCTTCTCAAGAGCTGTATTTTCTGGTGTTCCTGCAACATTTCAGTTCTGTAGATGTTTGTCTTCAACTTCTCAGCCAGCTGTCTGTGAGTTGATTGCTGGTGTTTGCTAATGACCTGTAACTTCTATAGCTGCTTGAAGTCCTCAGGAACTGAAAGAGCATTATCAGCTTCCTCCACACTTCTTCAACTTGCAGCCTGTGAGAAACAGGATAGTTAGAGGCTTTTGTTTTTATTGTGCTTCGTAAGTTTTTAGGGGTTTATGCAAATTAAAATAGGCATTATTAATGAGATGTTAATGAGCCCATCCCTTAGGTGCTACTTATAAAATCAAATCTGTTACAAGCTGGGCATCTCTTTGTACTGAAAATAATTTGACTTCTTTTGTTAATCTTTTGGATGATGAAATCTGAACTCTCTAGGTGATACCAGCCTTGGTCACTTCCTCTCCCCAATGAATCAGAGAAGCCTGGAAAATGATGAACCTGGTACACATTTCCCAGTTGGTGCTGCCTGGGGAATGGGGCAGGGGACAGCATCTCCCCTCTCTGAGCCATGGCACCTCCAATTTCACAGCCCCCTCAGTGGCAGAGGCTCTCAGTTCTTTATCTCCTGTCCCTGCTCCTTTAGAAGATTTTGGTGTCTGTCCCAGCAATGTTCTTGGTTTGTTTTTGTTTTTTGTGTCCTGGGGTTCTGCAGGGTAGTGAAGTTCAGGCTCGTGGCAGCATGCAGGTCTTGTCTCTGTGCTGCCACTGCTGCCCTTTGCGTGCTCCTCCTGCCTCTCTCCTCTCATACCTGAGCCTCCCATCTCACTGCCCTGTGCCTGACCCTGGATGCACAAAGGGTGGCTGCTGCTTGGAGTGCTGCTAAGTTCACACTTAACACTGACTTCAGTTCATGGATTTTCTAGAGGAAGTCAAATTTTGGTTTTCGTTGTATTTTGGCTTTATTCAAAGGAAAAAGCAAGTTCCCTGCAGCCTGCAGAATGCAGCTGTCAGGAGAAGTGGCTTTATTTCTCTTTCTTAAAGCTTTGAGTAGTCCGTTATTCTTAAAATAAACCCAAAAAAGGGCAGTCTTCTTTGCATTATGCTTTGGGTCTCTCGTTTGGTGGTGCAGGGGAGTAGCTGTAGTGAAACATAGGCTCTGCTGAGATTGGCAGGAGGAAAAAAAAAGCAGAGCATGGATTTTATTTCTGTGATGTTCTGATTCCCTCCTACCAGCCTGGAAATGCTGAACGTGAGCCTTTGTCTGGCATATGGGGATTTGGAGAACTGTTGCTAATTACAGCAGTTGTGCTATCTTGCTTAAATGGCTTAAATAATATATTAAGTGCTTTTATGATCTCCCACAACATGCTGGAATGCAAAGAAGTGCATATTCTGCTGTTTATAGCTTATGGCAGGAGTAACTTAGAGAACATTAATCTGCCCCAAAAATGGGGTTTGAGGATTTATTGCTTGTGCAGGGTGTTATCCTGAGGCAGGGCATGAATTTCCATCTTGGAAGGTGAAGTTTAATCAAAAGGAAAGACACTGTGGATGGCTGTAGGGATGACAGGGAAGAGTCATGGCACACTGCTGGTCAGGCATTGTGGAGTTAGTTTCATGGCAAAGGTAAAAAGTGTGGGACCTGGAGGAGACCACAGAAAGTCTCATTCTAACTTATTTAAGGAGCATTCCCATTATTTTCATTAAAATCTAATTTGAAATTAGAAACATGTTACTAAGCATCATATCTAGAAGTGGGAGTATTCCAGAGCCTAAATTAGTGCTTATTCAGAAAAAAAAGGTATTATGTCTGCTCAGGAATCTTTTTTTTTACCCCTTTTCATGTTTTTATTTAGCAAAAATTCTGTTAGTCATCTGTTTCCACCCAGATTCCCGTGTCTCTTGCTTCTAAATCTTCAATTTCTATTTCTGCCGTTGTACCTAATGTTTAGAGAAAATGTGAGAAGAGCGTGCTGTGAATGTCTCGTTGCTGGATCTGGTGTGAGGAATAACTGTGGAGCAGCTGAGCAGTGCTAGCCAAGGGCTCCAAGAACCTGGGAGGGCACATGTTGAGGGGAAATATAAATCACAAAGTGACAACAATGAAAAGATTGGCACATTCTGACCCTTAATCTGGTTTAGTTTGACATAGCTCTCTGTAAAATCACAAGTTCTGTTAGAATATGCTACTAATTAGCAATATTTCACCTATCTGAAATTAACAGGCTCTGCAGAGTAGGAAAAAAGAAGTATTTTTGTCTGGTTTTGCTTGCTAGTAGCTTGAAAACAGGGAGGTGAGAAACTTGTGTCAAATCTTGAAGTATAATTTTGCAATTAAAAGCCTGAGGAGAAAGTGTGATCTGAAGACCTTCAGTTTCCTTGCCGTGACATAAAATTAACAGCTCTCTTCATTCTCATTCTGGTTTAATATTCCTGCAGAGAAGGAAGCAGAAAGAACTCCCTGGGCTGGCTTCAGTGGATGGAGGAGCTGTTACTTAGGCAATAAGAGGGTACAGGCTGGGAGGGGTTTGGGCTGGCATTAGCTGGGTAATGTTTGCACATTGCTCTGGATGTTATAATGTGATATATATCTAAAGCTAAAAACAGAGAGATGCTCTCTGGGAGATAAGAAACTGTTTGAAAGCACCTCCTGATTGGCTTCCCAGAAATCTTCAAGGTCGTACATGCACCAGCTTGCAGGGATGCACAGCTGGCACCTCATCACTAAAGCCAGAAGAATCTCAACTCAAAGGCTGTTAGTGAACCGTGTGGGTAAAAATAGAAGAATAAATTGAAACTACCTGAAAGTGGAAGAAACAGCTGGGAAGTGATAAGAGAAAGCAAAATGAGTGGAGAAACTCCTGCCCATCATTGTGGTGTCCAAGTGCTTTACAAGAACTTCAAATTGCTCCTTCCTTGAATATACCAATTTCCTTTTTCAAACTGTGACAATTTGGCAACCTTCATCTACCCTGAACTTGTCTTCTATTGCTAAGAATCTGCTCAGGAGTCTACTCCATACTCCAGGCCTAGATTTTATTACAATTGCTGGATCAAAAGCTCTTCTGGGAGTACCTGGACTTTTACCCAGAAGCTGAGTGAGCACCAAAGGCTTTTATGGATCAATTAACCATTTGCTTTATAAAATGAATATACATGCAAGTACTTAATATGGTAGGCAAAATTCTGATTAACCCCTAATGCTTTACCTTGCTGCATGTGCACAATCAATCCACAAGAGTGGCAAAGCAAAATGTCAGAGCTACACGTCCAGCAGTGATCTGTCACGTTTGGGTTTGGGAACCCTCTGGAACACATCAACAGGCACCGAGTGTTCAGCTGAAATGCCAGGAAAACAACCTGGTTGTCAGTCCTGCAGTGGCTCTCTGCTGGATTCAGGGGGTGGGGTGGCTTGAGCAGATGGCAACTCATCACACTGTTTTAGTTGCCTTCTTGGCTTGATCAAACAGTTTTTCATTGACTCTGATTACAGGCATGATGCCATCTTAGATAATGCCTCTTGATAAAGGACTTTAAGATCCTTAATTACTATTATTAGCCATTTGACACCATAAAATAGAGGTCTGCTGTTTTAATGCCTGTTTCACCCCTGTCTGTAGGGTGTCTGGAGTCCTTAACAAAAACAGGGAGGTGGCACTTTTAGAACCTGATCAGAGGTAATGTGTGCATGCCAGCATAAAAATGTGTGTGTGTGCACATTTGGATATGCCATTGTCCAGAGCTCTTTCGCTCTGTGTTGGGAGAGCACTGAACTGAGACATCAGCCTGTTGGCAGGGGCACGAAGGCTGGCAGGTTTCTCTGTTTGGGGATGTCCTTTGTTCAATGTTTGAATCCTGTGAAACCTTAATTAGCAAATAAGAAGCTTTGGCCTTCCCTTGCAAGTTCTGAAGCAGAATTAAGGGAAGTGCCAGGATGTGCCAAATGACACCACAGTTCTGGCTCTGTGGCTTTTGTTTTGCTCTGCTGCCCTGCTGTTTTGAGATGCGCTTCCCACTGTATCAGCTGCTGGCAAAATGTTCCCCAAGTTGGTCTGTGTTTGATGCTTTGGTGTTGCTTTCTCTGTACACAACAATCAAACTGCTGCAGTGCTGGGGACGCTGTGAGCAGCAGCCTTTGAGCTGAGAAGAAAGCAGCTCTTTCTTTGTAGGGGAGAGGTGCCCCGTGGTGCGTCCCTGCCTGCTGTGTGCCGTGCTCTGGGGGCCACACAAACTCCTCTTTCCACGAGGCAATCTGGGCCTTCCCAGAGCAGAGTCAACATTAGTCACTTCTTGTAAAGCCACTCCTTTCATTTGATCTTCTGGTATTAATTATTTGCACTTCCTCTTGTCACAACGCTGGTGTTTTACTGCCCTGGATGGAACTGCAGAGAAATCCTTTACCTCCATTCCAACACCACAGTGGTTTCTGCCTACAAGGGAGCACAGAATTGCTTTTATCAAATACATTTCTTCTCCCATTGTTTCCTGATGACAGATACTACTCTTAATCTACACAGAGACAACACTTTGAAATGGGAGATCTCTATTCCCATCAATTGTTGGTACGTTGATAAATCATAGCATGTCTCATTTTCTGAATGACACGTGTCTGGATTGCAGTCTGCCTCTTTTTTGTCACAGTTTTTCAGTGCTAACAACAGTCTTGCCAAAGCTCATCTGTTCCCTTAGTGTGCACTCCAGCAGGCTGATTAATTCTGTCACACTTTCCCTGTATAAGGCATAATCAAACAGGTTGATAGAAAAGCGGGAAGGACGTGATATTTTTATAAATATCCAAGGCATTACACTTAACTGGTAACTGCCATTAGCTGTGGCACCTTGTTACTCCTGGGTTGGAGGAGCAGCAGCAAAGTCTGCCAGGAAAGAAGAGTTTGTCACTGTTCTTTGTGGGCCTCAAGTGTGATCGTGCCACCCTTCCACGCACAGGGAAGCCTTGCTTAGGAGAATATCAAGAGTGGAGGGTGCCTTATGGTGTTTTCTTCTCTGTCTTTCAAAGGCAACTGCAGGAAAAGTGGGGGACCACTTACCCACAAACCTTAAAATAGCTGTGAACGTGTGTGACGTGCCTCGCTTTCCTGGGTTGTGGAGATCCTGCTATTAATAACAGGAGTGAAATTATGGATTGAGCAGTAATGTGAGCAGCACTTCTGAGCAGCTTTAAACCTGTCACGGGCTCCCTGAACACAAACATCCAGGGGTAAGTGGCTCAGCAGACACATTCATTAATTCTCTCATAAAAGGGTGGCAGAATTAAACAGAGGTAGCCCACAGGTCAAATGAGGTCTGAGGGATGCTCCCTCTTCCCTTGCTGCCTTTTCTGGAGCCTGGGCAGTGCCATCCAAACCCTGTTCCTGTATCTGCCACAACCTGATGTACAGGTCTGGTGCTTGGCACGCGTGGGTGTGCAGAGCAGGGCTGTCACTCTTGCCTGCACAGCAGTGCCTGTCACCCCCACACTGAACTGTCACCAGAGCTCAGCCCTCTGGGACAGAGGGACGTGCTGTTCTCTCCCGTGTCCCCGCCCTGCTTGGAACTCACCAGGAAAAAGAAGGGGATGAGGTGTCTGCTGCTGCCGGGAAGCAGCAGGGGATGATGCCAGGGCAAGGGCCTGGCTGCTGGGACAGGGGCAGCTGTGTCAGGGGATGGAGATGGGCAGCTGCTCCAAAAAGTCATGAGAATGCTGGGAAGAGGGGATCTCTAGGGCAGGTGTGAAAAGAGAAGTGCCCTCAAACTGGAAATGAGGGAAAAAATCTCAATCATCTCATTCTGAGAGTCCCCTGGCTACACCACACTGCAGCCCTGGTGAGCACTGCCTTCATTAGCATGTCCCTTCAACAAGGGGGATGACTTTAATTTCATTTTTAAATACTTTTTTTAAATTACATTTTTCATTTTCCCCTGCAGTATTCCACGACAAAGTTCATACTGGCAATAGTGTGGGAGGGCAGCCTACATGACAACAATAGGAGGGACCTGGTAAGAATCTGTTCCTTTTATTTCCCCCTGAGTTCATATAAATCTGTCACCCTCTGCTACCACTCTAAGCCACTTGTTTCCTAGAAAATGTGGGATGTGACAGAAGTTTCAATTTGAATATTGTTCTGTTGTTCTTTGAGGAAGCCTTTTGTATTTCCTCTCTCTCTGATAACATTAGAATCAGACTGGCAGATAATGATTCGGGGTATTTTTCTCATTCACCAGTTCACTGTAATTAGATAAGAAACCATTTAGCTCTGACCACTGCAGATGTGATTGAATCCTCTTATTGCATCTTGATCTCTCTCCCACTTTCTGCTCTTCTCAAATATTTGGGATGTGCTCTGCCACACTCCTGTCAGGGCTGTCTGAAGCAGGAAGGGGTAAAAGTTGCCCCGTGTTTGTCCAGTGCCAAGAACAGTCCTTAAAAAAATAACAATATCCCAGGGTGGGGAGACAGGTACTGGGGCAAGAGGCACAGATTTAGAGGGCAGCAACAAAGTTGCATTTTTGGCTTCTGTTTTAGTGAACATGAATCAGGAACTCCTAAGGCCTTACAGTGCTTTTCTCGGAAGTGTTTTTGAGTCGCTGCAGCAGTTCTTCTGCTGTTTGGCTCATCCCTTTTGAGTTCAGGCCTTTCAAGTGCAGCTCCAAACCCTTCTCCTTGCAGATGCCTGCTGTGGCCTGAGCTGGAGGCCGTGGATTTTCCCCTGTTCCTTAGCCTAGGACTGCAGCAGCCTCGCAGAGCCCGACAGCTGCTGTGCTGCCAGGCTCCTGCTGCTCCTGTGCAGCAGTAAATACCTGCTTTGCCTCAGATCCTTGACAGTGATGCACAGACACTTAAAGATATTTGCTAAGTGCTTGTGAATTAGTTTTTGATTAGCGAATAATTAAATAAATTCTAGCAATCCAAAGGACACGTGCCCAGTTCGATTTGCATACGTAGCACTTCTCTGTGACAAGAGAGGAGCTCAATTCATCTAATGCAAATGTAAATTCCCTGTATCTTCATTTGATTTACCTTTGACAGCATTTAAACAGCAGCAACATCTAATCTTGTGCTCCCCAATAAGGCTTCAGTAAAAACTTATTGCCAGATCTAATCCAGGGTTAGCACACACAGCCTTATCTCTGGGTTCTTGCTTCAGTGCCCTTGAGAACATGCTTAATTTAATCTGAACAAAGACACTGCCATCGGGAGCCTCCAGCCTGGCTTTCCAATCCAGAGTATCTCTGCGATTAAATTTGGTCAGGCCACCGTGTGTACAATGGATCCAGTAAATGATTTTGAAGCGCTCTTGAAATGAAATTCTGCTGGTTCTTGGACACCGTCTGTACCTCTGGGACACGAGGGATGCTGCTTTAGTTAGGTTTTTCCTAAAGTGTCATACCTTTTCTTTGGAAAGAGGTCTGGGTTTTTTGGTTAATAGGAAGTGTTAGCCATTATTAAGAACCATCACTCCATCCCTTTTCCTTCCCACAGTGGAAGGAACTCCTCTCTAGAGGGTTCTGCTTCCTCATTTGCACCAAATACCCAGTCAGCTGTTTGTGACTATAACCTGGTGGCAGGATCTGATTTGTAATTATAATTTCAGTCATTCATTTTTTTCATGATTTAGCTGTCATTAAACCCCCCATACTGCCTGATAATCTCTACTGCCTGAGAAGCAGAGTCTGTGTGAACTGTAAGTAGAGATTCTGTCTAGACATCACAGATAAAAATGGAATAACTTTGGAAACTGTGGCGGCTGCAGAGGCATCAGGTCAGAGTTGTCCTGGCAGGGTCCCTCACTGCTGGGTGTAGACAAAACAGGCCTGGCAGTGTCGTGTCAGGTCTCTGGTGAGCCTCGCTGCTCAGGGGCTGGCTGCTGCTCTCTAGTAAGAGCCTGAGGATAAACAGTCATGGAGAAATTGGCCTGAAAACCAGCAGGAATTGGTGTGGAGCTGCCTTACCCCAGCACTGAAGCTGCTTCCTGCTCTAATTGCTTTCTCTAACTGCTCTGCCAGTTCAGGGCTGGCTGTGTCCCAGTGCTGCTCCTTCCAGGCAAAATGGGACTTGGTCATTATCTTTGTAATTCAGAGGAGAAACCAAAACATTAAAATATTATTACTGGACGTAAGGTCACACAGGAACATGACAGAGAAGTCAGGAATTAAACCCCATCTCCTCAGCTGAGAGTTAATACTTTAAGAAAGGGATCCATCACAAACAGAGCATGGCTGTAAGGATGCCATGGAATATTTCTCTTAATCACAAGATAAAACAGATTTCTCCAGCTGTTTCTGGTATTGCCAACTTAGGCTTTTGATTGACATGTTGCCATGTTTGTTGAATTCATTCTCAAATGTTTTAAGGAGTTTATTTTGTATCTAAACTGAAAGCTGCTTGGTGAGGAACTATGTTGAGAAGAGATATGTAAAGGTAGGAATAAGAGGATATATATATATATCAAGGCAGCTTATATCCTCTTATTCCTCTGCTACCTTCACATTTACCTTTACTCTATAAATGATAAATACATAATCAGTGGCTGATGGGTGAAGTATATTTCCACCAATTTAATTTATATTTTTAAAAATCACTTAAGTGCTCCCCCTCATCCTCATAAGAGAGGTAAAAGGTCCCTTTGTGGCAGATTTTATGCTTAAAAATTATATGTTTTTTTGATATGTCACAAATCAAAGATAAAAAAAAAATCAGAAAAGACACAAGGAGGCTTTATGGAGCTTATTTCATTTGTAGTGTGTTTGCACTTGGATTACATGAGGAGAAATTTGGCCTTGGAGCCTGTGTCTCTGTAAGCAGCATTCCTGGCTTTGCATATCAGATATGAAATTTGTTTGGAATGTTTGCTATAAAAATACCTACGCATGAACTTACATCAGCAAGAAAGCAACTCTGGCTTGACCTTTCTGCAGCTCTGATGTGGCAAGATCATTCCGTGCAGAAACAGTAACTCGGGAATGACTCGCAACTGGTGTTTTCACAGGCTTTGTTTCAGGGCAGGAACAATCCTTGGAACAAGCTGCCCTTGGAAATCAGTGTTTTCTTTCAAACTCCTTATTTTCTGCTCGGGAGTGACCCAGGGTATGTTACCAGGCTTAATGTTGTAACAAAGCCATTTGGGAAATCCTCCCATTCTGTGTCAGTCCTGGGCTGAATACTAAAAGCAAACATGCTGGAGAACAGCAAAGGGCAGGGGTGGTTTTGATCCTTTTACAATTCAGCCCGTGTTTCTGTTTCAGACAGTGAAAAGACATTTTAATGGAGCAGGAACCTCCTACTGTCACCCCATGCCTGCAGCCCTGCAACTTAGAGGACTTTTTGAGGAGAACCACCGTGCCCTGAGAGGTTTGAGGGGGCTGAGGGGCTGCTCCCCCTGAGAGGTTTTGGGGGCTGATCCCGTAAGGTTTGAGAGGCTGATCCCCTGCGATTTTTTGGGGGGTTGAGGAGCTGATTCCCTGTGCGGTTTGAGGGCATTGAGGGGATGATCCCTATGAGGTTTTGGGGGGCTGAGAGGCTGATCCCCTGTGAGGATAGAGGGGATTGAAGGGCTGAGGGCTGGCCCCCTGTGAGGATCGAGGGGATTGAAGGGCTGAGAGCTGATCCCCTGTGAGGATCGAGGGGATTGAGGGGCTGTTCCCTGTGCACTTTGAGGGTGCTGCGACTCTCACCCTCCCACAGGAGCGAGCCGAAGGCTGTTCCGCCGGGGGCCCCATCGCACCGCAGCCTTTCTCCTCTCGCCGGAGCACGCTACGGGAAGTGCTGACAGCTTTCGCAAGCGACACCTTCCGAAACGCCTGTGGCCGGGGCAGAGCCAGGTCGTTCCTCGTCACAGCTCCTTCCTCTGCGGCCGCGGAACGAACCCGGAGCCGAGGAGGCACCAGCGCGGCCGCAGCGCTGCAGAGCCCCGGCCGCGGCGGCTCCCCCTCAGCCGCCCCTGAGGGGACGCGCGACGGCGCCGCCGGGCGGGCGGCGGGAGCGGGGGGGGTCGGCGTT
>JAYDZK010000066.1:1807934-1828379 GCA_034509185.1 Euphonia xanthogaster | reverse complement strand
GGGCGGGCGCGCGGCCGCCGCCTCCTCCTCCCCCCGCCCCCCCCGGGCGGCCCCGCCCCCCCTCCCCCGTCGGTAGCGGCTCCGGCGGGCGCCGCCGCGGCCATGGACTGAGCGGCACCATGGGCGCCAAGGAGTCCCGCATCGGCTTCCTCGGCTACGACGAGGCCCTGCGGAGGGGTGAGGGAAGCGGCGGGGAGGACGGGAGGGTGTGGGTGGAGGTTGGCGGGGAGGGGTGCGGGGGCCCCGCGCTGCCCCCCGCCAGCGGGCGGTGAGGCGGCACCTCCATGACGGACCCCGCGCGGAGGCACTTGCGCCGTTCGGGGGGCTCCTTCCCCGCAGCCTTCGCCCCTCCACCCCGTCGTTTATTTATTTATCTTATCTATTTATTTATTTATCTCTTTCCCCTTCTTTAAGGCGGCCCCGGCAGGGCCCGGTCCCCGCCGCCGGTGCCGTCCCCTCCCCGCCGCCCCTCGGCCCGGCCTCCGCCTGCGGCCGGCCGTGCGCGGGCAGCGCTGCCATCCCGGGGTGACAGGGCTGTCACACGGCTCCCGGCTCCGCCGTTCCCTCCCGCTCCTCGTGTTTACTTCCCCGTCCGTGCTCGGGGATCACGCATCTGCAGCTCCGCATGGCAAGATGGATGTGGCGTGCGTGGCTCGGGCTCGATGTCGCTGCTTTAGCCCGGTTTAGGGTCCTCCCGGAGGATTTAAAGAGCAACTAGCGAAGGGAAAGCATAAACAAGCGGAATGGTGAATGCTCGCAGCTGCAGGGCTCCAAGGCGACGGCAAGCTACACCCTGGGAGCTCTCTGGCTCTGGAACTGATAGCCAAGGCCAAGGACAAAGAGGGACGGGAATTGTCAGCAGTAAATGGTTTGCAGGAAGGACAGGTGTTTGTAGTTGTTGCCCTATTGTGCGTTCACGTGATGCAGCACAGGTAAAGCAGCTCACCTGTTTGATAGTTAAAGCCCTGATAAAATTCATAAGCTCAAGCCAGTCTATGGCTGCTCTTTTTATTCCTGCTTGCATGTGAGAGGCATGTCAGGAGTGATAAGGGAGAGCTGGGAGGAACCACTGGGTGTTAACTGAAAAAGAAAGAAATTGACGTGAAATGGGGTTTTTGTAATTTCTGTTTTTTCTGGTGGAGCCTCTGAGGGATGCCATGTCAGATAGGAAATGGAGCAACGTAGTGTCAAGCAGGAGAAACAAACGTATGATTCAAAGTCACTAGTTACAGATTTTAAACATAACAGCCCTGAAGGATTTTCACTGCTAGTGAAAGTATGGGAGGTCTTTGAAAGCTGTGGTGCACGTATTTTTAGAAGAGCTGGAGTTATAAATGCAGCTTGGTAGAGGTGTGAAGTTAAATATATCAGGGAGCATTTGAAATAAGCTGTTTGGTGGAGAATACAGTCATTTGGTCACAATGTATATTCCAGAGTTCCTAAATAAGAAACAAAAAAGTGTTTTGAATTTTCAAGTTAGATTTAAACTCTTACATTGCTTCAAAATCAATGCAGTTGGTCTGGATGCTTCACAAGATTGATTTCTTCATAATAAGAAATTATTTCTGTGCAGTGAATATAATACTTTTCTTTGTTATTTTTTTGGATGTTTTTCTTCTCCTTATGAGACCTTCAATACTGTTTTTCTGTAGAAGACCAGAAAGGTTGTTTTAGGCACTCTGTTATAAATTGATGTTTTGCTAAATAACTATGTTGTTTACTTAACCAGTGAATCACTGTATGTATAAAACAGGCCAGTTATCAAAACATTATTTGTTAGACCATTCCTATTCCACAGAACCTTGCTGGTCCTTGTGGCATTTTTGTGGACGCAAGCAGAGATAATGGATGAACGTAAATGTTAAAAAAAAAAAGCCAAATATATTTATCTCCAGTTAGATCCACCTTCTCTAACACTGTTTCCTGGTTCTTAAATGGTGATTAGGTTTGTATTAGGTGGTACCTGTACAGATTTTTCTGCTGGGAATTCTTTATGAGCAATCAGTACTGGTTACCTGTACTTGTGGTAATCATTCAGAATGCTGTCATCATATTTTTGAGTCACCAATTTGAATTTCAGTTGTTCAGAATATCTGGGAAAAATGCTGCTTCTGTCAGCTTCAGAAAATAAGGCTGACTTTTAAGCAGTTTCATTTATTGCAATTCCATTTTGGTAGTAACCAAAGGTTGTGAGGGTGAGGGGAGTTGTGGTTAAAGGCTCACAATATAAATAACTGTAGCTAAAATGTAACTTCTGTTCGAGGAGACGAAAGTGCCAGAGCGGCCTGGTGCTGATGGCCTTTTCCAGCCTTGAGCAGGAGACAGTCCTGCTGGTTTATTTTCCTCTTTTTCCTCAGCACAGGCAGCTGACCCTGCTGTGGTGACGTGGCCCTGTGGATGGGCATGGTGAAGTTGTCCTGTGTCCAGTGCAGGTCACAGGAGTGTCATCAGCCTCCCTGAGATCTGTGTCTGCCTGAGCAGCCTGGCCGTGGAAAGCAAGGGATGCTATTTTAGACATCTCTTTTTATGAATTTTGCCAATTGTGGTCATCTTATTTATAGCAGCCAGAGGCACAAAGTGGTGTTGCTGTGGAAAAGGTATGAGATGAGAAGTGAGGAGAGCTATTCCTGACCCCACAGACCTCCTTCTGAGGATGGATTCTTTGTGAGGAGATGAAATCCTTGGGCAGGTCATTAGAGGTGAAGTCAGAAGTGCTTGTTCCAAACTGAGCATAAAATTGTCAGTTATTTTATCAAACTGAATTTGTGGTGGCATGAACTGGTACTGTGGCTCTCGAGCTTGTTGCTTTTGTCTTAGACTTAAGCTCCAACAGCAATTTTCTGCTTAGGGCAGTGCTGCAAGTCAGCCAGTGTCTTGTTTTGGTGGATTTTCCAATGTTTGTCCCTGATTTCCCACTCCTCTCCTAGCACTGTGTCCATCAGGCTGGCTGGGTGCTCTGGCCTTGCCAGGGAGATGGTGCTCTAAAGTCTGCCTTGTCTTTTAGCTCTCCTGCTGCCAGTCTTGACTCCCAATTCCTCAAAGGGCTGTCTTTGAGCCAATAAAACTTTATTTTGAAAAAAGAACCTTTTATCACTATTGTATTAGCTCCTGCACTGTCCTGTGTTGTATATGGAATATTTTAATAGGAATTCTAGGAAAGATTCCTGTGTGGTATTGGTGGCCAGTTTATTTCAGATCCCCGTGGACTGTATTTTCCAGTGGCTGTTAATGTGTTCTGCTTCAGTAACTTTGAGAGGATCATCGTAGTGTGAGCATAAATTTATGTAGATACTTGTGAATTATGAAACTGTAGAATCTGTAGTCAAAGTTTCTGTGAATGCTACTTAGAGCAGGTGTAATTCAGGCCATTGCCAGCTAAATTATCTATGCTAAATATTGAGTCAGGGAACCACTTAAAAGAAATGTTGGTGCATAATCATGGATCTGTCAAATTTGGGCCAGAGAGGAAGGCAGAGTTTTCCTTCTGCTCCAAGCAAGGTAAAATTTTTGTTTCATGAATGCAGGATGGAAGAAGGGGAACTGCCACAACATCAGCATGGTCAGTGAGCATAGAATTTGGAGAAATGAGTGACTGCTGATGAATCCATTTAATTGTGTTTGGTCCTGTGCTCAGTGATCTCTGAGAAAAAGAGCAAAATGAAAGCACACAAGTAGTGCTGTTGGAAAATGTACACGCTGTTAAAATGGCAGCTAACAGCAAGGCAAAACTTGCAGGTGTATCAATTCCACAGGTTTTGCCTCTGGAGAGTTCATGGCATGGTGGTTTTTAAAGGCAGTTTTCTTCCCTGGTTGTGTGTCTCTGAGATGGCATCAACTGGAGAGCACCAAAGTAACAAAAACCCTCTCTAACCCACAGGCAGCTTGGTGAGTGTGTGCAGTAATGACTAATGTGTGATGGGCAGAGGATAAATCTTGCTAATGACCTTTTGTGTCTTGATTGAATTTGAAAAATAGCTACATTTGTTTTATTTAAATCAAGGCAAATATATCTGGTGTCTGATCATTAACGTCCTCAAGCGTACAGATGTCATAAATCTGACAAGAGGATGATGGAAAACTTGTGCAAATATATCATCATCTAGTTGAGGCTGTCCATCTCAGCCTGGTGACAAATCCATGGACTCAGCCCTTCAGCCCATGGAAAATTGCTTTTTCTTACTCCAGATTATGAAATTAAATTTCTAAATCCCAGCCATCTTTTAGGAAAAACAGGGAACCATTTTAGTAGTTTATTCTCTTCTTTCGGTGTTCCATGAAGGAGAGCGTTCTGCTTTATTTTCTCTCACAGGTGAAAACCAGTGCTTGCCCATGATAGGGAGGTGAAGGTTCTTTGGGATATGTTATTTTCTAAGGGTACAAACCTGTGCTTTTCTGAGCCTTGAGTTTCAGAGGCATGTGCTGAAAATGCCTGGAAGTCTCACAGCCTTTTTTTTAGCTATCAGAATGAATAGAATCCACTGTGGAGACAGTCTGGATTCTGCAGTGAGGCTTGTTCTGTCAGCCAGTATTTGATGGCTTCAGGGCTCTGTCATATGATGAAAGCAGGTATGAATGCAGAGCTTCACACTTCCTGTTTATAAAGCTGCAGAGCTGCAAGTGGCTGCTCAAATTCACAGAGCAGTAATTATTTCACAACTCTGGCATTCAGTTGTGGTGCTTGTTTTGGGAGGGCACCTCAGCAGGCTCTGCTGAACATGTATTTCAAAGGCAGGAGCGACTGGGGGAATTCGACTGGAACTTCCATGAACTGATGAGAAGATGCTCCTTAGAATCATGGACTGGTTTGGTTGGAAGGGACCTCAGAGATCATCTTATTCCACCCCCTGCCAGGGACACCTTCCCTGAGACCAGGTTGCTCTAACCTGGCCTTGGACACTTCTCTGAGCAACCTGTGCCAGGGCCTCACCACCCTCACAGGGAGGAATTTCTTCCTAATATCCAGTCTAATCCACTCTCAGTCAGTGTGAAGCCATTCCCCTTGTCCTGGCACTCCAGGCCCTTGTAAAAAGTCTCTCCTTGTGTTTCCTCTCAGCTCCTTCAGGTACTGGGGGGCTGCAATTAAGTCCAAAGCTTCTGTTCTCCAGGCTGAACCATCCCAATTCCCTGAGCCTTTCCTCCCAGCAGAGCTGCTCCATCCCTCTGATCCTCCTGGTGCCTCCTCTGGACTGGCTCCAGCAGCTCCAGGTCCTTCTGGATTGCCCCTCGGGGCTGGGGCAGCTCTGCAGGTGGGGTCCCACCTGAGAGGGCAGAATCCCCCATTTCCTGCTGCCCACGCTGTGGGGTCAGCCCAGGACACAGGGCATGTCCAGCCTCTCAGCCACCAACACTCCCAAATCCTTCTCCTTACAGCTGAGCTGTTGGAAGAGAGTTGGTTTTCAATCTGTAATTCTTCAGCTGCTGAATTGCAGCCACCACCTTCTCCTTTAGCTCAGGTTCCAAGTTTAGGGAAGTGAACTCAGGGGGTTTCAGCCTCTTGCTTAGGACTCCCCAAGTTATTTCCTATTGGAAATGAGGAACATTGGTGGGGTGAACTTGTCAGCTAACGGTAAATTTCCTTTCCTGAGGTACCTTTTGTGGTCTTTAGAGGCTCTTTATGAAATACCAGTTGAAAACTTACAAATTAGGGGCAAATATTGCCTCCTGCTTGGGCTGCTGCAAGTGCCGTGGTTCTGTGGGAGCTGATTGCATCCTTTTAGGAGGTTTTTAGTAATTTTTAGATGGTTCCCAAGCACAGCAGAAACTTGGTGATTGCACAAGTGTTGAATGTGCAGAGAGTGATGCAAGTCTGAGAAAAGAGGATTTAAGAATGTAGGTGTTTCATAAATAAGAAAAAAGTTGATCATCTTAAAAGAAAAAAACCCTCCAAAAGTTGAATCATAATTCGGTAAATGTTGGGAATCCTCTGGTTTCTCACCTCTCAGGTGAATCATGGCTCTAAATAGGAGCAGGCTCACAATTTTAGCTGCAGTTTTGTCCTGTCAGCGTGTTACTGGAGACTCCAATCAAAGCAGGCAGGAAAGCTGCCAGGGGGGTTTAAATAGATATCATTCCTGCCATGGGGCTGGAGGTCACAGGATAAGCTGGACAAATCCTCATTTTGAGTGTTAAATATCTTGATAT
Source organism: Euphonia xanthogaster (assembly GCA_034509185.1). NCBI lineage: Eukaryota > Metazoa > Chordata > Aves > Passeriformes > Fringillidae > Euphonia > Euphonia xanthogaster. Next base: position 1,822,238 of record JAYDZK010000066.1, on the reverse strand, counting down.
AAGTGAAAAGACCACTATCAGGCTATTCTGTGTGTAATACATTTTCTTATCTTGATGTAGACTGAAACAGAGTCCTCAAAACATTTATTTGGATTATAGATCATATGCCTGTGTATCTCCCAGGTCATAAACCTGAGCTTTATTTCTTGGATTTTAATCAATGACATCAGTTGTTTTATAGTGTCTAATCAGTTTCTGGTTTTTCCTCCTGTAACATCTGGGTTTTTTTAATATATACATGCCCAGAGAAACTTGTTGAACTTTCATCCTTAGAGATTTCCAAGCCCTGCCTGGACAAAACCCTCTGGAAGCTGGTTTGAGTTCAGCCTTGACCCAGTTTCAAGCACAAGGGTGAACCAAGTGACCTCCTGAGATACTTTCCAACCTGATAGATTCTATAAAATATTTCTGTTCAGCTTGAATTTTGTGAAGTCATGTTTTGATGAAGTCCTAAATCTACCTGACAGTGTCCTACAGAGGAAAAAAACCAAAAGGACAAAAATAGAAACTAGGAAGTTGTTCAGTGTGAGATGAAGCATCTCTAATGCAATGTGAAAGAAAAAAAAATAAGAGGGGACTACTTTGAATCCTGTTTACTTGACTTGTAACAGTTTCAGGCTTTCTGGCTGCTGGCCCTGTGGCAGGAATGAGTAAAACAACCCTCAGCCCTTTGCTCTGCTCAAGGGAACTCAGCCCACTGTCTCCTTTCATAAAATAAGTAAGGCATTCAGTTCTTTAGTACTCAAGAAAATGAAATCAGATTCAAAAACTGGGCCTCAGAAGGGATGACAAGCCTGTGAGAGTGAAAAAGAGCACAGCATTACCAGGTAATGTGATGAGGTGAGGCATGAAGTGTCTGTTGAATTCTCTAAATCAGGATTATTGTACAACTCCTGCTTTGAGGCAGGACTGGGTAGGATTGTTCTGTATTTAAAAATCCAGATGTTACTAATGTCTGTCATTCAAAAAGTGTCAGTGTCTTCTGAAAATTGAGTGTATCCTTGGTTAGGTTGTGAATGATACATCACTATAAATCATTTGCTCTATGGGAGGTCTAATGAGTCCAGAGCTCTCATGACATCTCCATGATTAGTTATTAATTATTATTAAAATAATCCTGCTCAGTTCTGGTCTAAGAAGAAGTTCTAAATACTGTGAGCATACAGAAAGCTGATGGAGGAAGGGTAGGACGAGTGTGGCATTTTCAGACAGCAGAGTTGTTTCTGTCCACTGACTTTGGTTATTTCCAAGCCTGATGTAAACCAGACCTGCCCAGCTGGGGTTTTTAGGGCCTCCTACAGGGCTCCTTCAGGGCTCCTCTTTGCCTGATGGTTTCCTAGTTTGAGTTTCTGTATAGAAAAGAAAGTTCTGTGGGTTAATTCTAATTAAGACTTTCAATTCTTAGTCATTTAAAACCAAGTTATTTCTTAATTTGCTCCATTCCTTGAAGCAGGTGCTTTTTCTATAAGTTGTACTTAGTCTGAATTATTGTGAATGTCCATGTGATATCTGCAGTATTGAAGAACTACAAAAAGCATCTTTAACATTTAATTTTCATATGAAAAGGTCATTTACATAATGAGACAATGAAGCCTTTGGGCAAAGATGAATGTAGAAGAAAAATCCATTAAGGTAGATTCTGCCTAAGAGTTTGAAAGGGCCTAATTCACCCAACTTTGAATGCTGGATTATTGCTAGTGCTTACTGGAATAAAATTCCCTGCTTGCCTAAAAAGAGTGGTAAATCCTAATGCACATTTTCTTCTGTGACTTCTTCAGGGACACCTTACCTTTGTTAGTGATGACTCCATATCTCATAGGCTGGGTAGCTTTAATGTTTGCAGCTGAGCTGTCTAATAGTAGTTTTCATTTCTTTTTTTATATAATGAATTTGAACACCTCTGAGAAATGGGGATTTTTATGGGGTTGTATTTACAGCTGAGCAGGGCTGACATGGTCCCTGCAGGTGGGGCTTGTTTGGCAAGTGCATCACTTTGAAATGCTGCTTTATGAAACTGATGTAAAATCTCTTCTGCATTTCTGATTTTTAATGGCTGTAAACTGAGTTCAGATCTTGCTTTGGCACTAAATGTGCCTGCATGTGGGTTTTGTAGTAGTTCACCAAATCTGCTTAAAACCTGATGCGAGTTAGAATCAATCAGAATTTTTCTATGTAGTTCATTAATTGAGTAATTAGAATTAAAGGAAATTCCTTAGTTATTTTAGTGTATTCCTGGCATGTGCCCAAGTCCTAGAGATGTGAGACTCTTGGTTTAATAATCTCAAAGTTTAACAAAAACATTTTTTCTCATAAAAATAGGGTAACATTTGCAGCAGGGCCTTTATTTGGTGTTGAATAAAAAGGAGCTGGCTGAGAAAGGTTTGGACGAGGGCAAATCAGGCAGTTTGTAGTGCCCAGGGTCTATTTCCCAGATAAATGTTATTTAGTGTGGGGCTGGTGCAAGCCCTGAAATGGTTCCTCACTGAGTCACTGCCTCCCCTGGCGTGCTCAGCTGTCACAGGTGGGGTGACCTGGCAGATGCAGTGACATGCCCTGATCTCCTTTAACCTGTCACAACCCAGGACAGGCCTCTCCCACCCCATGGAAATGTGGTTTTGAGGCTTCCCATGGGTGTGTTTGGGGCAAAGCAGGGCATTAATGGTGGTGTTAATGAAGTGCCCAGGTTCCTGTGCCCACCACCAGGATTCTGTGCCAAGCAGAGCTCCTGGGACAGGGATGCTCCTGAAAAACCCAGCAGGGCCAGCCCTCCCTCGTGGTGGGAGCACCAGGCAGGCTGGGATGGGCAGAAAGGACCTCTGCCTTTGTCAGAGCCTGTGGTTCTGACTTTTGGAGTGGATTTAAATAGTCCCTGAGACAGTCTGTACCTTAAAAAGAGCTCAGACTTCCTCCTGCTCAGGCTCTGCAGCCACAGGGCCAGGCACGGGCAGCTGCTCTGAGCCAGCCACTGCTTCCAGCAGCAGCTACAAAGGCAAAAGGAATCTCTAACACTTATTTTGGTGATTTTTTTAAAATATGTCCAAATCCTTTGAAGCTGTTTCACTTAGAGTCTGAATTGGGCCCACAAGCCATGAGAGGCAATGTCATTGGGCCAAAATAAGAGAGAATTATATTCTGTATTAAAATGTAGGCTTCATCCTTTGCAAATAAAACCTACTACAAGCCCTTTGGAATTCTTCCTCAAAACCAGTGATTTTATTCACATTCTGTCTCTCATTTTGTCAGCTGGTCTTTCAGTTGTCATCCACTCACAGTTTAATTTCATGTTAAGTGTTTAATATAGAATGGATGCTTATGCTTCTTTTGTGTTTGAATGGATGTTCCTTATCTCAAATCTGGTGACAATGGCAGTGCTCAGGGTTTGTGACAGATTCCTGAGCTGAAATATTTAAACAGGGATTTCTATCTGATTTGAGCTTGCCCTCTTCCAGTTGGAACCCATTGCTACCACCACAGTTCCTGATGAAGGGTCCTCCAGCTGCCTTGTAAGCTCCCTTCAGATGCTGGAATTGTTTCAGATGATTAATTTTACTCCATTAGTTTGCAAAATTTGTTCTTTTAAACTTCTGAGACCTTGAATGAAATAAAAAAGTGGAAGAAACACAGAGCCCTAAACAGAACAGGAAGTACCAGATTGAATAAGTCTGTGGATGTGGGGGAAAAAGAACTGAAAGTATTGGGATAGTAATTATGAGAACTTGAGTTTTGCAGATTGAATTTGTTCTAAAAATGCACTTGAATGTGGCATCATGAATGTATTTTGGGCTGAAAAAGCACTTCTTTTCAATCCCTGTTTCTAGCTGTTAGGTGTTATCCAGAAGCAAAATCTTACTCTGGAAATTTCCTAGTCTTGTCAAGATTTCTAGCACGTTTTCCCTCGTGATGTGATACAGTTAAATCCCAGATTTCAGTTTAAAAATTGCAAAAGTGGATTTGCGCTTTGTACAGCTGAAACAGGAGTGCTTTGGGATGAATGAGCAGCAGTTGGTGCAGTCAGGGCAGCCTGGTCTGTGTTGTGGCAGGATTTAGGGAGGGTTGTTATCAGTGGAACAGTAATGTCAGAACTTTTTGGTCCCTGTTTTCCAGTCCTGCAGCTAACAACATGATTTGTCTTTGCCTAAAGAATTATAATTGATCTTTTTGCCATTAACCAATTCCCCACTTTTTTGTTGCCTGCAATTCAGCGTTGTCTTCTGATCACCTTGGTTAAAGAATTGTGGGGTAAATGTGTTGTGAGAACTAATGTTATTTTTAAAATAGTGAGTAGATTGCAACATTGATAGGGCAGAAGAGGAAGAAACCACACCATGCTTTAATTCCAGTGCAGAACACAGGATAAATATCTGCAGAGGCCACAGTGTTACAGGGATGGAGCTTAAAAAGCAGAATAGAAAATATTTGATAAATATAGAATCATAAAATGTTCATAATTTATTATGCAAATGTGCTGCTGCTAATAGAGACTGTAATGTCCTTGAGGATATCTTGTGAGTCTCTCCAGGGATTCAGAGAGAGATCCCAGCTGCTGCCTCTCGTCAGGGCACTGGGGCTCTTTGGTGAGAAGTCATTCTGGCACCTTTTCTGGTTCTGTGGAACAATGGGCAGGGTGTTCATAGCAATCTCTGGAATTGCAGCCATCCCACCCATCCAGGCTGCTCAGTGGTGCTGGAGCTGCTTTCCATGCAGCTGTTCCATGGGGGGCTCTGAATGTGCTGTTTCATCCTTCCCATGGAGAGCTTTAGGAGCAATGTACAGCTGATGCTGAATATCTGCAGTGAGGAGCTCTCTGGTGTAAAACTAGCATGGCATCTTCCAGGATAATCCTACATGTGAATCCTGGGATGTCAGTTGAGGATTCTCTTCACAGGAGATGCAGCAGTGGGGGTGCAGTTTGGAAATAGTAATGCTAATTGTTTGCAATTGTCTGTTAAAAAATAAAGCTCTGATTCAGTTCTTGGTGTTCTACCAACCATGTAATGGGGTCCCAGAACTAAGCACGTGGTGGTTTTTATTTTATTCCTTCATTCCCTAGTCCAGTGACTGTGTTTGTGATTGTGCTGGTATTTTTCAGCCTTTCACAGGTTGTATGTCAAGCTTGTCATTATGTGTTTGTAACAGTGTGACAGGAGACAGAAATTTGGGACCTGACACTGAAATATTCCCTTTACAGCTGAGTTTGAGGTGATATTTTAGACAGATGTGTCCCCAGGAGTTGGGAATAGGAAGGCTGGAAGCAGAGAGCCTTTTCTTGGCCATATGAACACACACGTGTGGAGTGTTTGTGCCAGAGCACTTGACTTGCAAGTGAGTCATATTTTTCCTCTGACTTCAGAAATTAAGATGTAGCAATGCATAAATATTATCTGAATCTTTTATTATTCATGTCACACCATGTAAGTACTGTGCTTTACTGGAGTTGGCTCTTTTAGCTGCCAGAGGCCAACGCTGGAGGGAATATTTGATCAAAACCATGCCAGCAGCCCCAAATTGGAGCTCCTTCCTTGCCTCTCATCCTCACTGAAGGTGATGGGAAGCTCTGCCTTCCTATGTAGAAGTTGTAGCTTCTGTTTAACTTTCAGGCTTAGACTATAATTTTTTATTTAAAGAACAATTCATATTACAGCTGTGTTTAGTATCTTTGGCACTGTTGGGAGACAGGAGATGAAATATTTGTTATATTTCAATTTATTTTGTAGCACGGTCCTTATGTGGTGTTTGCATTTACATAGTTGGCACTTGCTTTTCATTTTAGCAGGGTGTTTATTTCTTGGAAATGAGTTTTATATTGTAATTTTGTGAATCTTAACAGGCATAAATGTCTCGATCATTTTCATGGGGGTAATAAAGCAGAAGCAGCTTTTTTGAATTGTGACAGAAGCTGCTCTGCTCACCTAAAACAACACAAACCTTCACTGTGTTTGCCAGGAAAACTGATGAAGGGACAGCTCAGAAAAGCAGAGTTAAATTTCTAATCTACACAGGACTAAACATTAATTCTAAACGTTGGAAAGATTGAGAGCTGAAACATTCACCTGGGAAATCATGGACAAACCACAACTCTGAAGGTGCATCAGAGGAAAACAGCAGTGGAGAGGGAGAGCAGATAGTGGGAACTCAGGGGAAGATGGGAATCCCAGACTCCTGATTCATTTTTAGTCCATGTTATCTCCTGGAGGGTAGTTCAGGGTTCTCAGTGCTGCTGCTCAGGATGGTGTGTGCTCTGTTTAAAACCATTTAAAACTTGTCCCCCTCTTGCCCCTTTTCCCAGACAGGAGCCTGTGGGTGGGAAAGGTGACATCCTGGGGTGATCCAGGGCTGGGAATTGCTCCTGGAGAATGAGTTCACAAATGCTTTACTTGATTACAGGAATCCCTATTTGTCCCTAATATATAATATTGCAGCTGATTGTGCTTCCACTTGCAGGTGTAAAAATGGTAAAATAGATTTTGCTCATCTGCAATGTATTTGTGAATTTTAAGGTTCTTTCAGGTTTATCCCATGGCTTGTGTGGATGGACCAGGGAGCTTCTTTAATTCCTGAGGATCTAAAATATGGCCAATAAGATTTCCATGCTCAGATAGTGGGAGGATAATTTCACTGCTGTTATTATTATTATTAGTTCACTGGCTATTATGTACCAGTTGCTCTCCACGCTGGGCTTATTGGGAGAGTTAATCCAAACAGCAACATGCCCTGATGAAGATAGAGAAGGATAAAACAGGCTGGGAATGCTGGCATTCTTCTGGGAATGGGAACTGTGAGGAGGAAGCTCTTTGAAGATTAAAAGCATCACATAAATGCTAAGTATTGGTGTTACAGAAAATTGGCAAATCCTATTGTAATGACTAAATCTCCTTGCACTGCCTGCACAGGAGATGTTAAAGCTTTGATATGCATTAGGGGAAGTTCTGATAGAAGCAGGGAAAGCTTTATCCACAGGGTGAGCCACTGCTACCAGAAACAAAGAATAGCTGGGAGGAAAAAAATAGAGCTGGGTTGGGTGATTCCTTTTTCTTATTTCAATACCCAAACCGTGGTGTTGTTATCCTTAAATTCCTGTTACTGGTAAGTGTGTGAAGCCTTTGTGGAGGTGCCCTGTGAAAACTGAGTGGTGCCATTTCTGATATTCCACTCATGAAACATTCCTTCGGAGTGGGTTCGTTTTTCCATTAGGGAAGGCAGGAATTTTTAGTCTGTTTTCTCCCAAAATATTCCCAAATGGATTGTGTTTTAGCAAGAGTGTGTGGGTGTGGAGGTTGACTTTTTAGTCATAGCTGGTTCATTTATCTCAATTGTATTTTGCAGTTGGTTCCTCCAATTTGGGGTTGTTCCCAAACACACTTTACTTTCACTTGCACATTTTACCTCTTTGAAGCTTTTTAGTAATTGCTTTGGTTCTTGACAACTTCATAACCACAGCCATTAAGTCACAATAAAGACTAATGAAAAAAGTAATAAAATTTCCATGTATAGCTAGGATGAGGATTCCTAAGGGAAATATTGAGCGAGTGATTACAGGGAAGATAATTGTCTGGTTAGAGAATTATATGCCCTGTGAGTTTGATATTGAACCTCAGAAATTGTCACTTAAAAATCAAAATATTAGAATTATGAAAAAACCTGAGCTGGAAGTGAGGAAGAACTTGAGACAGGTGATTTTTTCCCTGATTTCTGAAGGATGAGCAAGTTGTCAGTTGTGTTAGAATTCAGATTTGGTTCTTTTTAGTAAAGAATAAATGCAATGTTATGCTGATGGTTGCAAAGTATTGCTTGCTTTGTGTACTTGTGATGCACGGGGCTGGTGGGATTTTGTTTTTTAAGGCACTGACTTGGCAAGCTGCTTTTCACCCAGCAGTGACATTGGAAATTCAGATTTTGGGATGTGTGTGGAGAGCATTGGGGGCATTTGGATGGTTCTGTTTCTGGGGGAATCACCAGTGCTTCAGTCAAATGAGCTGGAAAGGTTCTTGACCCCTCACCTTGACTGACCTTTTTATCCTGTGTTTTCTCTTCCTGCTTATGCAATGCTTTGTTTCCTGTTTTGACTTTCAGCATCGTGGTTTTCTCTGGGCTGCTTTGGGTTTTGTGCTGGCAACCTGTGAACCAGAATAAATCCTTTATTTTCACATAGTCTCATGAAGTATTTCAGGCTTTTGGGACAAAGATCAGCTTTTTGCTGTGGTTACTGCTGCTCCTCCTGATGACAGTGATGGTTTGCAGGGAGCTTTTGTGATTCTGGAGCTGTTTCTGTGTCCAATTAGTTCTACCTGATGTTAATTGGTCAGTTTATAGTAGCCAGGACAGATTAATCCCACTTTCCCCTCAGTTAAACACTTGGAGTTCTGCCCTTTTCACTGATTAAATCAGCTTTTTAGTAGTGGCTTGTAGTGCTTTTACACAAAATCTTAGCTCATTTAAGACACATCTGTCTGATGCAGGCTGGAATTTATACCCATTTCAGAGCTGAGACAAGACATGGAGAGGTTAAGTGTCTCTTGCCTGCATGTCTCAGGCACTACTGGGAGTTCAAATGCTTTTATTTGTCACCTTTGCTCCACCAGACAAGTGGCTGCTGTGGAAAGCTGTGTTTTGGCTCTCAGCCTCTGTTTCTCAGCATTTTACATCCGTGTGCTTTAATTTTGAAGGATTGGGGGGAAAGCGTTTTTGTGGCTGGCTTGACTTTGCAAAGAAATACTAAATAGGAATTTTAAATACATTTATTGTGCTTGCTCTTGATGCATGTATCACAGGTGAGGGGTATAATAATTTTTTTCTAAGCTGTAATAACTCCACTAGGCCGGAGCAACCACTCCTTTTAACCTTTAAGCAGAGTGTGTGGCAGTTCTTATATTCCTTATGTTCAATAGTTACAGCATCAAAAATATGCATAATTAAGGAAGATTCTAAGTTCCTTCTTACAGTATTTGAATAAAACACTTTATTGAGGTAAGTTTTGCAAACCTTAGCTCAGATTCAGAGGCCTCTGAGGAAGCATCACAGAATGTGCAGTGTAGGTATTTGAGTAGTGAGGAATTGGCTTTGATGTCACCATTTTCTCCTCTCTCTTTTTCCAAAACAGGACGTGAAAAAGCAAAAAATATCAATATTACTTGTATTTAGCCATGCAGTTATATTTTTATGATGACTCTTAATAATTTTCACTAGCAGCCTGGTAACAGCAGAGCAGCTTTTGCTGAGCCAGGTGTTTGCTGCCCAGTTTTTGTTGTCAAAAATTGTCCTTTCAGTGTGATTTTTGGAGGGGACAGAGGTGGTGCCATGCCCCAAACCCTACATTGCTCACAGGGTATTTTAGAACCTTCCCAGAAGGTGGGGGTGGGATTAGAGCTACAGGATGTGGAAAGAGGAAAAAAAAAGTCTCAAGTGCATAGAGGTTCTAAAATGAATGGAGGATGTGGCAGCAAAACTTGCAAAGCTCCACTGGAAGGGTTGATTTCCTCCAGCTTGGTTTGAGCAGTTTTATTGGGGTGGCAAAACAAGGTTTAAGTCTAGAGTTGGACTGGCATAATCTGAGCTTCAGAATGAATTTTAGTGCAAAAGGAAAAGTCCAGGATGACTTGGTGACAGATGTGTGAAAGCAGAGCAGAACAAGGTGGTTTCCAGCAGGGGCCAGGTTTGGAAGGCACTGCACATTTTGTTACCTGGATAGATGGGAATTAAAACAAAAAATGTGGAATAGTACATCCATATAAACAGCCTGAAGTTTAAGTAACACTGGGAAACTAAAAATACCCTCAGCAGTTGGTGAGCTGAAGGTTTGTTACAATTACTTTGAGCCGGGTGACATTTTTAGCTGAGGTTGTGTGGTTTCATTTAAACTTTATTAAACAAACTGGAGCTGGAATATTCCCTGGAGAGCTGGATGCAGCTCTAATCTCCTGTTCAAGTGTCTGCAGCTTTGCTGGAAACCCTCCTGCTGAAGTGGCACAGGAGCTCTGTGTTAGCAGAGTTACCCTAGGCACGCTGACAGGCTGGGACTTTGTTTCACTGCTGGTTTTTGGAAGTGGGCAGGTAGATTTTTAAGGATTATCACACAGTATCTAAGTCCTGGAACTTGCTTTTGTTACCTTGAATCAACCTCACAGTCAAAAGGTCACTTGTGTGCTCTGGAGGTGCAAAGAATGAAATGTGCAGCTCCAGTTGAGTCGCTTTCCCTGCAGTAATATTGAGGGTTTGCCACCTGTTAGTGGCAGGTGGGATGTGAAGATGCTTTTTGCTTTGCTCACTGCCACTGACTCCTCCTGGGAAGTTGTCAGGGTCTGTTTTCCCCTGTCAGGCTGTGAATCCAACAAGGGTGCACCCCATCGTGTGGTGTCTGTCTCCTGTGTCTAATGACAGCAGCCTGTGAATGCTCTTCTCAGAGGTGTTTGTAGACAACTGGCTCCTGGAAGTGTTTGGGGAATCTGTGCCTTTGGAAAAAGTGAATATTCCTAATGAAAGGACTTCAGTCAGTGGAGGAAACAGTGTAGGAGACAGGCTGGTGTCTAAAGGCAGGATGAAAAACCCCTCTGTGTTCTGTGGTGCTTCCTGTGTGTTGGCCTTGTGGAACTGAGAGAAAAAAGGCAGCTTCTGGGGATGTGAGTGTTCTAATTTCTAAAATTATTATAGTTATTATAGTAATAGATGTATTGCTTCTAGAAATGTTCCTTTAATAATTGAAGACTTAGTTTTATTTCCTCTCAAAATGCCATCGTGCTCTATCTCTGTTGAATAATTGGTGCTTTGGTGTTGGGGTTTTGAATTCAAATATTTTGCCTTCCAGACTCATAGTAAACATTGATAATATCTTTGATTTATACTCTGCTCATTTCAGTTGTACTTTCATGTGCATGGATCTAAATGTATAATGAACTTATCTTTACAAAGCTTTGCAGATGATCTTAAATGGGCAGCATCAGTCATTTTAATGGCTCCTGGGGAAGGAATGGAAGTAATTACCTTGCCTGTTATTCCATGACCTTTTTTGTAGTTTCTGTATGCAAACAATAATACTGAGTGGGCTCTGGCAATAATAATTTGCTTTTGAAATGTTACATGGATTGGCAGTATCAACTCATCACCCCTGTTAAATGCACTGGTGGTGCAGTTCTTTTTGAAGATCTTGGGAGTGTTGCTTGACAAGTCTTGTTCCCAACCTTCTCCTCACCTTGGCTGGCACTCCAGCCGCTCCCATGGATTGTGGGAGGGACATTTATATGGGATTTTCCTTCTCCTGAGCACTGCCTGGAGTGCACACTGGGCAGTCAGGGCTGCTGTAAGCATCAGCTTAGCTAATGTCTGTATAGAAACTTCTGCCAAATAACCCCAAAGCAGATTGGATTAAATGGTGGGGAGATCAAATAATTGAGAGATGGAGAGGAACCAGAGCACAGAGTTTATTTTTGTTAAAGATATGTGTGTATGAGCAGGCCTATAAAAACTGCAAAAAATGAGAATCATTTAATCCCAGAACTGTTGCTGGGTTTAGTCTAGGATCCAGGTTGTTTGCTTTGCTTTGCCCACATTACAAAGCCAGGAGCTTCCCCTTTCCATGATCCCTGAGCAATCCCAATACTCAGTGAATGTGGGGACTTGTCCCTGGTTGTGCTTAAAGGTGATAGGAGGTGAAGCACCTCCCTTCACCTCCTCCTGGTTTGGGATGTTAATGTGAAATAATGGAATTTAAACACCTTATGAGCCAGGTAACAGAATGAGACCAAGGTTCTTCTGCCATGTGATTAAAGCAGGCTCGTTTTAGTCAAACAAGAGATGTGCTGATGCTAATCACCACTGTGCTAATTGGTACCTCTGGTGCTGTGTGGGTCACACTTGAGCTTTCTCTCTTAGATACTTGGATTTTTTTTTTTCTTTATGGTTAGAAGTACCCAGAATCTGTAATATAATTTGAGAGGAAATAGAACCCAATTTCTGTTTCTACACAATTGTGAAGTGGAGCCAACATCTGTCTCGGTGTTGACTCGGATTAAAATTGGGGAGGAATGTTTTAATGTGATTCACTTTTAAGGATTGATTTTTGCTTTTGAATGAATTAACTGACAAGTAGAAGTTTTACTGAGTGCTGGATTAAGCCCTCAAGTGCTCTGTTTTATTTTGGCTGACAAAAAGCTCCACAAGCCTTTGGCCATGGCAGTGTTGTTTGTGTCTGGCTCGTGATAGCAGGGTAAGGAAAATGCCTTGCTATAAATACAGTGACACTGCTCCCACGTGCAGCATCATTTCCCTGGGCTTCTGCATGGTAAATTGCTTTTTCTGCACCATTCAGGAACTTCCAGGGGGTCCTGTGCCATTCCCTGCAGCCTGGCTTTGGACAGAGGGCTTGTTCTGTTCCACAAGATCCTTCCCTTCTTCAACACTTTCTTAGAAAGTTGCTTTGTGCTCGTAAAGTCTGAAGGCAGCACTGCTTTCCAGGGAGCTCCCAGGCCAGGATGAGTGGGATGTCATCACATTTTCCACCTTTGCAGTTGTGAACAAGTTTGAACAGGTGTAGCTGGCGAGTAGATTTTGGCTGTGCAAGGGGATCTTGGGTGAAGAATTACGTGTAATCCAACATTTTATTCCTATTAAATCACACCTCACTGCACTGTCTCATGAACTTGTGGCTTTAATTTGTTTTAATACAGAAAGGCAGACTGGTTAATAGATGAAACTGCTTGAAAGATGCTGCTCTTAAAAATATTCACCACTGTTGGTTGCAGATAATTTCCCTGGCTTACATGCAATGCAAAATTGATCATAAAGCTGCCTCATTTTCCTTTGTGTGACAAGAATGGTGCTGAATTTAGAACAAATTACAATCCACTATTGTAGTCAGAAAACTTAGCAGTGAGCTGTTGTTCCCATTGATGGTAACCACAGGTCTGCTTCCCTTCTCTCTTTTCAAGTCAGATTAGATGATTAGATCTCATTTTCCCACTCTTTAGGGGAAATCATGCATTTAATTTCTTGGTGTCTTTTTATTGTAAAGGTAAACATAAGGAGTGGAGGATTTTGAGATTCCTTAAGCTGTTCTCTTTCTGTAACATCTTTATTGACCAATTTTTTTTTTCTTTCCTCTGTTCTCAGTTACAGACATAGAACTGAAGAGGCTCAAAGATGCTTTCAAGAGAACTTGTGGCCTCTCCTATTACATGACTCAGCAGTGCTTCATCAGGGAAGTTCTGGGTGATGGGGTCCCTCCCAAAGTTGCTGAGGTGAGCTGTGAGTTGCTGCTTTCCTGGGAAGCCAAAGGAGGGGACAATGGGCAGCTGGATCTGCTGTGCACACACAAATGTTGATGGAGTTGATGGAATTGTTTCTCATTTTTTATGCAACCTGGAAATGGTTTTCCAGACTTGGATCCTGGCTGCTCAGGGGTGTGCTGGGCTGAGATGTGCTCCCAACCCTGTTAATACCCTGTAGATGACTTTGAAGTAGTCCTAAATATCCATATGTAAATTTGGGCAATTAAAAGACTGGGAATTTGTAACAAGACCATAATAACAGATTTTATTTACTCCAGAGATGCACTTGCTGTTGGTTCCTTTGAGATTCCACTGGCTGTTACTTTGTTTTCTAAAGATGAATCTTTACAAGCTCTTAAAAATAAATTTGTTCATAACAGATGTATGAATAAGCTGAAAAATAGCCAGAATCAAAATTTGCAACATGGATATAAACCTATGTCTCTCTAAAAAAAAATAGTAATGCCATCCTACACGTATGCATGGTGAAAAAGTTATTTTCTTTTATAGAGTTGCCCCTTTTTTGAGAGAGATATCAAAATATTCTCGGTAGAGAGACAAAGATTAGGCAGACCTTTCAAATGATCTCTTGCTCCATGTCATTCCTAGTCACAGCCTCTATTTTTGGCATCCTCAGAGCTGTTGACCTCAGAGGATGGTGCAAGTCCCCCAGTTTTATTTAGATAATGTGAGTGCTGAAGTGTTGCATTGCTGAAGGTTTTACACTCTGGCAGAGTTCCTTTTCCTCAGCTTAATCTTTCCTCCTTTTTTTTTCTCCCCTTTTTTCCTACATTTTGGCAAAGAGGATGATACTACCTTACTTGTGTAAACAGTTGGCTTTTTATGTGGCTGTTTAAGGCTTAGCAGGAGAATTTGCAGTGGAAAAGGAGGGCTCTGATTTGCCCAGACCTTAAAGCCTGTCTTCAGCATGAATTTTAGAGTTTGAATGTTGGTAACCCCTAAGATTAAAAAAAAAAAAAAATCTTTCACAATGCATGATTGGTTTGAAATAGTATAAAATATTGAGAATTTTCTATTCTGGGTTCCT
>JAYDZK010000066.1:1778681-1807834 GCA_034509185.1 Euphonia xanthogaster | reverse complement strand
AACCCCTAAGATGAAAAAAAAAAAAAAAATCTTTCACAATGCATGATTGGCTTGAAATAGTATAAAATATTGAGAATTTTATATTCTGTGTTAACTTGTACCTTTATATCCCTTTCATGTCAGTGTTAAGGATTAAATTACTGATTTGGTCACAAATAGATTCTGGGGTTTCAAATGTCTGCTGCCTGGTTTTTAATTTATTTTTTAAAAAAATCTGTCCTTAAAGACACAATTTTGGTGATGATTCTCTCTTTTAACACTCATGATGGTTATAGAGCAGTTCTTGGTTTCCAGGTGGTGAAATAAAATTAATGGAAGACTCCTAATTGGTTTTTGATGGCTTCTCATCAGAACTCATCTCAAAATTCGAGTACAAATTATGATGTACTTGTAGCATTCCTGCTCAGGCAGTGCAGTATCAAATCTGTGAGCTTGAAAACTGTAAATGGGGCCAAAATTGGGATTTGAGTCAAGGGATGCTTTGTAATTCCTGGCTTCAGGATGGGGAGAGGCAGGCAAAGTCATTAGGCGGCTCCAAGTCCTGAGCTTTCAGCCTTTCAGTCACTAAAACAGATCATTTGGAGCCTTGGAGCTGGGCTGGGTGCTCTGCACACTGTAAATAATGGGTGTTTGTATCTGAGGAGTGAGAGGCCTTCAGGAATTTGTTAAATTAAAAACACAGGAGTTTTAAACGGGACATGAAACGGAGAACTGAAACCAGTGGAACTTGAATCCAGCAATTTGGGTGATTGTCCTGTACACAAAACATTGTAAAGTGTTCAGGGCAGTAATGTTCTGGGAGGATCTCTTGGGAGAATGGGGTTGAAGATATTAAGAAAAGGAAATTTAGGGATGTGTCTGTGTTGTTAAACTGCAGGAAAGCTGCTCAGGTGGCGGGAAGCATGAGCACAGCTTTGGTTTTTAAATCTTGTTATGCTCCTCTGTTGCCCATGAAACAGAACACATCAGGCTTAAATTTTATTTTAAAAAGTACTCTGTGCCTTGTAATGATAGTAAATTTCACATTCTGAAATGGAGGTTGCTGTCATTCTGCCTGGGTGGGGCTGCTTTAAGTAAAGCTGCAACAGCATTAAGTAATTTTGGAAGACACAAAATTGCATCACATTTTGATGGTGCATGTTATTAGAAGTTTTCCAAATGCCACACCAACATGAAAAAATGTGGAGAAATGATGTGTTACATGACTAAACCACTATTTTATAAGTGTTTCTAAACTCTTCCCCAAGAATGATTGAACAGCTAAACTCCAAGCAGTGCCAGCTCCTGTGGCTGGAATTCCATATATTAAATATTGATACATTGGACATTATCCATAAAATTCCTTTCCTCTGTTTATCTCATGAGCAATCCCTGTGTTGTGTTGAAACAAAGGATAAATGTAATGTTTGGTGCTTGTCTGGTATCACAGCTGAGATGTACAAAGTTCAGCAGAAGTGAGTGGATATTTTAGCTGCATATTTAAAAAAAAATAATGACTCCAGTGGAATATGAAGGTAAATTGCTCACCTGGGCAGTGTAGCCTTGAAGGCAGTTGGTGAAGACAAAAGGATTAGACATCAAAAGTGTGGAATTCAGACCTCTGGCCTTGAAGCCTCTACAATTGTTGTGTCCAGATAAAGCACAGATTCAGTTTTAATAATTCAGCCCTTGAAGCATTTGTACATGGATTAAAGTGGAGTAGCAGGAGAGGCTGATCCGAGCCCCTGTGGCAAGGGAAGTGTTGGGGTAATGCTGTGTCCCAGGGTGGGAGGGGAGTGTGGGTCAGGGTGTTTTGTGGAGAAGGAGATCCTGCTGTGCATGGATTGACATTGCCATGCCTGCAGACAGATCTTAGTAGTCCAGAGGGAAGGAGGGATGGATGGACAGACAGACAAGGAGAGGGTTTCTGCAGGTGGCACAGCACTGCTGAGGTGTCTGCAGCCAGGCTGCAGGAGCAGCAGAGCATCTGGTGTAGCCACTGTGTGTCAGGTGTTCCCTTGTCACCTTCCTGCCACCACAGCACTGGGTGGCTCGGCCAGGTCGAGGCTTGCCAGGCCCAGGACTGGTTTTGTTTGGGCACTCCCAGTCCTGGCTTAATTTTGACTTGTGGAGGAAAGCACCCTGTGGTGGTGCAGTGACTCACAGGGCTCTGGTGTTCCCCTCTGTGCTGCCAGCCTGCCTTGGGGATTCCTGCTGCATCCCCTTGATGCCTTGGGGATTATCAGAGCCCAGCCTGGGGGAGATTTCAGCCCTGATGAAGAAATTTGGGGAAACACCACCACGAGCAAGTGAGAAGTGTCTTCACTGGCGGGTTCTAATGTGGAGTTTTTATATTGCTGTTGGTGACCTGTACCTGTGCTTCACTAAATAAAAGCTGTTCAGTACCAGAGCTACAGGAGGGTAACACAATTCATTACTGAAGTGCCTTTAGCTGAATGTGATTAGCCTGAAAACCACACAAGGTGGAGCCTCATGTAAGCTGCTGGTTTTGCTTCTGACATCTCTGTTTGCCCTGCTTCTGGTTAACTTCTCTATTTCATCCTTCTAGGTTATCTACTGTTCATTTGGAGGAATATCCAAAGGGCTGCACTTCAATAACTTGATAGTTGGATTAGTTCTACTCACAAGAGGCAGAGAGGAAGAGAAAACAAAATGTAAGTGTTGTAACTCAGTAACAACGAGACAGTGGACTGTGAGTGTAAAATGTGACCATTTTACAGTGAATATGGGATTTTTGGAAGCATTTTTAGCTGTATGTTTGGAAATTAAGTGCACTTTTGTTTTCTGTATTCATCAAAATGAAATATTTGTCAAGTCATCCTGAATGTCAGTGTTGGGATCCTGCAGAAAGCCTGATGGTCTGTGTGTGTGGGCAGAGGAAGGAGGATGGCATTGATATTTTCCAAAAAAATAGAAAGCATCTGCCCACTGACTTCTGTTGTTTTGTCTTCTCTGTTAATCTCACTTGATAATACTCATTTTCCTTTTGATTACAGTGGTAAAAGAAAAGGAAGGTCTTGACCTAAACCTTGTGGACCTGTATTGAACTTGGATCAACCCAAGTTTTCAGTCCTTTAGCTGTTGCATGGCCTTTGACATTCCCAGCCAGTTATAGACCTTGCATTTGAAAAGTGTCACTGCCATGGATGTTTACACATATTTCTATTTCCCCAGATATTTTCAGCCTCTTCTCTAATGAATCTGGGAGTTATGTTGTCCGTGAAGAGATGGAGAAGATGCTGCACGTGGTTGATGGGAAAGTCCCCGAGTCGCTCAAGAAATGCTTCTCTGAGGTGTGTCATGCACCTTTCCCCCTGCTGCAGTCACAAAAAAGTCAAGATTACATGAAGCAGCTCCTTTTCCTTACTCATGCAGCTATGGGAACAAATTGGCCTTGTTTAAGTGGGGTAAAACCTCATGGGGTTTTGTGTTGTGGTATTCCATGTAATTTGTGTTGATGGGAACAGTGTTTGGTGTGTAAGTGCAGCCATTCTCTGCTCCTGTATTCACTGTGCTCCTTGGAAA
Organism: Euphonia xanthogaster; assembly: GCA_034509185.1. NCBI lineage: Eukaryota > Metazoa > Chordata > Aves > Passeriformes > Fringillidae > Euphonia > Euphonia xanthogaster. The sequence continues at coordinate 1,804,309 of JAYDZK010000066.1, read as the reverse complement.
GAGATCATTTCCCAGTGGGAATCATGTCATCAGGTGAATTTAAATACTAATATTGCTGGTGGGAACTTAGTCATTAGTGTGAACATTTTATTGCAATCAGGGAAGAAATCTAGAACACAGAGCTGAGAAGAAAGGAAATCTGCACCCTGGATTTAAAAATGCCTGACAGCAGTGGTTGCTTCAAAATAATAGTTTTATATTATTGCTTTTGTATCATTTTCCTGCCAGGAGCTACAACATTTAATTATGCTTTAAGTTGTTTGAGAGATGTAATCTCTTTGGAGCTTGCTGAAGTCCCCCTCTAAAGCAGGGCATTGGTGCTTTCCTGTATTCACAGATGATTGTTGGACTCCAGGGATCCTGATGAATTTTCAGGGGTTTTTGCTTGGTTTGTTATCAGATGACTGTGACCAGCAAAATGGAGACATCATTGTACATTCCTCTGGCAAAAGGATTGACCAGATTGACTGGAAGCTTTAATTGTGGCTATCAGGTTACTTAATTACTCCAGATTTTATTATTCTGTGTTGGAGATAGCTCTGGCTGTGGGCAGAGCCTGAGCCAGGCTCTGATCTGGTCCTGGCATCCTGTTGGCTTTGGGGGCAGTGATTGCATCCCTGAGTCCTGGCTGGGACCATCAATCCTGAGTGCACTGCCCTCCAGCTTCTGGAGCTGACCCTCAGTGCCATTTCCTATTTCTAATTTCCCATCAGTGTGCTGTGATGAATTGCACCCTACAAGTTAATTGCACACTGTCCAAGAAATCCAGAAATTCTTGATGAGGCCTTGCAGGAAGATGAGTATCAATCTGGGCTTCAGAGCATTTTCCTGTTCAAGAAAATGCTGCATATATTGATTTTTGTTTTAAAATGAAAATAGTGTAATAACCCACTCAGCAGGATTTACTGGGCTCTTAATCATCCATGGTCATTGCTGGAGAGTGAGAAAGTTTAATGCTCCTGCTGTGGGCCTTCCTGCCTGCCTTCTGGAGGATGCCTTTGATTTTAAGGATGATGTTTATAGGCACTTCTGTTCATCAGAATTATTGCATATACTCAGCTAGAAATAGAAGCTTTGGAATGTATCTGAGTTTTCCTTTTGTTTCTGAAATACAGGGGAAAAATTCAGTGATAATTGCATTGCTCAGGTTCCACCATAATTCAGCTGTCATCATTGCTTGCTTCAGATGCTTTCTTCCTCCTGTCCAAAGTTTTCCTGTTCCTCTTCGTTGTCCTTCCAGGGAAAATTGGAGTTTTAATGACCCAGCTCTTGCTGCCTTTACAAACAGCAGTGCAAAAAGTACAGGGAAAGGGTGGAACAGAGAGTGAGAAAATGTTCTTTTCTCTTGATCCAAGCTGTTGGAGAAATGGAAGAATAAGAAATCAAAGTGAGGGTGGGCAGGCCCTGGCACAGGGTGCCCAGAGCAGCTGTGGCTGCCCCTGGATCCCTGGCAGTGCCCAAGGCCAGGCTGGACATTGGGACACCCTGGGACAATGGAAGGTGTCCCTGCCCACGGCAGGGGTGGCACTGGATGGGCTTTAATGTCCCTTCCAACTCAAACCAGTCCATGATTTGTTGGATGAAAATATAAAACTCTTCAGTCTAGAAACAGAGGCATAAAAAGAATGAGCATCTGGAACTGAAACAACCCCTGCAATGGGAATAGGGAGCAAATGTTTCAGCAGGGCTGCTGATGAGCCATTGGAGCAGCCTGGCAAAGGGAATATAGTGAATTTTCAATTTTCTGCACTTGGCAGTTGCAGATAGTCCGTGGCCAAATGCAAATTGTTGGGTTCTGTAGAGATGTAATTCAGTGAAGTTTAATGGTCTGTGATATGAGGGGAGTTTAAATAATCAATGACTTGAAACCTCTTCCACTTTGCAGACCCCTGTTTATTTCCCCTGGAGATGAGAATCTCCATATAATGAGTTTGTCTACTGATAATGGGTTTGCTTTTATTTGAGGTAGTTTTGTAGGTCCTGTAGAAATTAGTCTGCTGATCCCTATGGCTTCATGGCCACAGCTTGGCAAGGATCCAAAGAAATGGTTTAAACAGCACTGGAATTCTGTGAATGTGTCGTTTTTATGTGTTCCTGAGCAGGGAGCTCCAGGAGACAGGGAGTGAGGAGATCCTGGGAATGTCATGTTCACTTTTATGCTCCAGTTTGGATTTTGGTCAGTAGAGGCAAAAAAGTCCACATGTTCCTGCAGTAATTAATCACAGCATCAGTTATTCCCAAATCAGATTTTTCTTTGTTGTTTGTCTACCTGCACAGATAGAACAGAATGTTTATGATTTTATAGCAGAGCTGGGATCTATAATAATACATTTAAATTCATCCAAATAACCTCTGCTCTTTTCAATTGCAAGTAACCATTTTTCTTTTTATCCCTTTCACCTGAGGTTCAGAGTAAATGAGTTTCCAAAGGCCACATTGAGTAGGTGGCTGAAATGCAGAGAGAACTTCAAGTTAATTTCCCTCCCATTGCTGTTTCAAAAGGAAAGGGAAAAACAGGCATGGCTCCAAGCAGAAAAATTACATTAGCACTTATTTTTCTAGGAGATTGTCCCAATTTTTTTGTTCATACAGCTGGATGGTTCCTGTTTACTGGCAGTGAGAAAAACAGCTCCCATTTTCTGGTTTTTCTTGCAGGGTGAGAAGGTGAACTATGAGAAGTTCAGGGTTTGGCTGCTGCACAACAAAGACGCTTTCACCTTCTCGCGGTGGCTGCTCTCAGGAGGGGTCTACGTGACCCTCACTGATGACAGTGACACCCCAACCTTCTACCAGACCCTGGCTGGAGTCACACACTGTGAGTAAAGGTGCTTCTTGTCCTGCACATCTTAAAAAAAAAAACCCTGCTGGAGTTCACAGGCAGAGTTGTTCATTGAGTGTCCCTGCTCTGCCACGTTGGGTTCAGTGGGAGAAATTCCTTCTCTGAGCTCGTCTGGTCTCTGCTGTCTGTGCTGGGGTATAAAATGTTGTGTGCAAGGACAGTGGCTTGTTATTTTTAAGAGATAATAATGCTGAGGCTACAACACTTCTCTAGAAGTTTGCTACCAAGCAAGCTAAAAAAGAAAAGTATCTTCTGAAGTGGCTGGCTGGTAATACTGGGTTTATTTTTGGTCTTTATAGTGGGTTGTAAAACTACTGAGAGAGTTGAGAAAATAATATTTGTTTCAGAAATAAGTGTTACCTCTTAATTTGCTTCTCCAGTAAAATAAATAGTATTCCTGACATGTGACAGAATTAACTAAAGAGAAGCATCCTCAGGGATTGTCTCCAGAGAAGAAGTGCCTCCTTATGTCTATGTTAACGTAAAAGAAGGAACAGCTGGTTTTTAAATTAAATCCCAAACCAACAGGCTGATAAATGACACTTGATGTAGCAGTGTAATGCAAGCATGCATTCCATCCCTGAGGATCCCTGGGAGGAGGGAGTTGGTTGTGGAGGTGTCAGGGATTTTCATGTGCTCTCGTGGATTTTCCTCACAGGTGTCAGTGTGGCATTTAATCCTCTCATGGGTGAGTTACTTGAATAAAGCAACACACCCTTCTTATCCTCTTGGTTTTAAATATGGGCATTCAAACTCTTTTCTGACCATCTGAAATGAAAATGCATAATGAAGTCAGGAGTTTATGAACAGGTAATTTATTTGCATTACATGAAAGGCTGAAAGGAGACATTGAGGTTACAGAAAACCACTGAATATTCCGAGGTCTCACAGATAAGGTAGAGAAAGAGGAATGTGAAAAAAAACCCCAACCCTCTGAGTGTTCTGGAGTTCAGCTCTGGGAAAGATCTTGACCTGTGTCAAACTGAGATCTGCTCTTCTTTATGCTTTGAAATTGAAACTTTCAGAACTGTTTTTACTGGGCTTTTCACAGAAAGTTTACTTATACTGAAATTGAGGTTTTGTATTTAAAAAAAATAACTTAAATGTAACAGCTACTGTTTTAATAGATTTTATTTAGTATTTGTTGTTGTTCTCAGTTCTGGTTTTGATATTCCTGTCGCTGGTACCATCATGTCAGAGCTGGGATTGAGCTTTTCAGTGAATTCCAGAAATCCGTGGAGGTGATGTGGTTACTGTCCACAGAATTGGCAAGTTCATGTGACAGTTATGTTTGGACCTCTAGATAAAATTAAATTTTACTGAATTCCCTCGTGATTTACAGCAGTGTAGGAATCTCATCCCAACAGATGCAAAACTAAGGAAAATGTAAGTGCTTGAGCACTTGGAAGTAATTTCAGCCTAATCGGGTCACTCCAAGGAGTAACAAATTCAGTACAGAAGTATTTTTAACACAGCTGAATGTGTAGAACACTGAGAGCTGCTGGAGGCTTGTTCTTGGTGTTTTTTTCTGGGAGAATGGTTGCCTTTGGAAGGACCAGGAAGTGAGATAATGTTTGGTAAACTGAGGCAGACACCATAATACAGAGAGAGGGGGAAAGGTTTCCCCTTTGTTCTGTTGTAAAATGCAGAGTGATTTGTGCCACTCCCTGGTGCAATCAGGAATTCCTCAGCCCTGCTGCATCTCCTGGCACCAGCCCCAGACCCCCTCCCCAGCCTTACCTCACACTCTGCTTCCCGTCCAACTTCTGGGACAATATGTCAGAGCCATAAAAAATGGCAGTGATAAAACCAGGGGAAGTTATTCCCTTTGATTTAGGAACAGCCCCATTTCATGCAAGGCATCAGTGACTCCATTTAAATTTGCTTAATGAGCCAGGCTATCAGGGAAACAAAGGAATACTAATTTTTCATTTGTAAATAGCATTTGTTTTGGTGTGCAGATGACTTTAATTACATTTCTCAACACATAATTAGAAATGAAATTTTAAAGTTACAGGAAGTCACACACACTTGCTGCTTTTAATCAAATTTTGTTCTGTTTCACTTAAATCAGAAATATGAATAATTTGACTTGAAAGCTGCCAAAATAAGTGGCCTTTGTTCCTAAAAAAGCACTTTCAGGGGTATGGATTTGTCTTACACCTGAGGAGTGACCAAGTAGCAGTAGTTTGGATTTTCTCAGTTCTGTAGTGATCATATGCATTTAAATTCATTTAATTGATATATTTTTGAAGCCATCACATTGAACAGCAGTGTGGTGGAGCCTGCAGATCCCACATTTCTGTCACACTGACTCAGGGGACACCTCACTGATTTCCTTCATTTAGCTGGAAATCTTTTTTCTGCTGCAGCATAGGTGCTGGTTGCCTTTTTTATGTGTAATTTTGGTGTGACTCAGTGTCATGCAATGGGCTTAGACACTCAGGTTTTCAGCCCTTTTCCATGGGAAAAATAATTCTGTTCATCAAGTTGCTGGTTTTGAACTGACAGAATGTTTAATTTGTACTTCTTTGTCACCCAGTTGTTATGTCACTGAGTTCTGATTCAATAACATCCAAAACCCCCTTTGGATGGAGGAGACTCCTGTGCTGTCAGAGAAGTTCACCCAGTTCTTTCTGAGAGCTCTCACCCACCCAGGGGCAGTTATGACTGCAATCAGTACAAATAATTCTGTTTTAGAATAGGCATTTATCACTGTTTAGTCCAGGAAAGGAGAGGAGCCCTGGGCAAGCAGGCAGGGTGGCTGAAATGCAAGAGGCATTTTGGAAACAGCACAAAAGCCAAGCTGGGATTGTCAGCTCCGGGGGAGGATGAGGTGGGAGGCTGAAGGCAAAGGGCAGTCAGGGGATCCCTTCCCCTTGCTGCCATTGAAAGGCTGGGTGCTAAATTCACCTTCTGCAGCTGGGTGCCCACTCCACAGCAGGCGTGTGTGGAAGGCACTGGAAGGCAAGCCTGCAGATTTGGGCTCTGGAAGCTGCTCTGAAGGGCTGGTTTCATTCTGTGCTGGGAGAGGAGCTCCTGACACCTCCCTGCTCCCACCTTGAGGCACTGCTCCTCTCACTCTGCTGTGTGAGCACCTGGGTGGCCATGCCTGACACACACAGGGATCTCTCTTGGCTGAGGTTTAACATCCCCTTCCCTGTGTGTGTGTTTTTAATCAGGAAGATGAAAGTCTGACAGCAGCCCAGGCCAACAAGTAAAAGCCTCGGTGTCACTTAATCTGTATTTTGCCACTTGTTATCCTCTTAGTTCCAGGCTATTTTGTGGCTTGCAAAGCAGCTCTCAGTCCCAGAGTCTTCTGGGGGTTAATTTGAAAGGCACAAAGGAGAGTTTTCAGTGAGAAGCAGTGCTTGGTGTCAGTTTGGGCTCCCTCCCTGGCAGCAGGGGCTGGGGGCTGCCTGGAGCACGTCCTGGTGAGCAGGGAGCAACCCAAGTCCTGGTAAAATGTTGGGAATATGGTATGTTTCTGCTGCTGTGAGCCAGAGAGGATTGTACCCATAGGTGGGTAAATATTGAACTTCTGTCATGTACTGCAATACTTGGTGAATTCTGGTTCTATAAAGAATTGTAATAAGCAGTGGCTGAAATGAAAACATGCTTTTAGATTTGTTTTCTAAGGTAGAAGATTATTCATGGCTTGGTATCTATGGAATATTTTAGAGGAATGGCATTAAAATGTAACATGGGGGTTTGGTGTTTATCACTGCCATGCACCTGCCTGTTGATCAACGTTCTAAGTGAACTCATTTTTAGTAGTTTTACAGTTTTAGATGATATTTTAATTGAAAATGTTTATTTGTTCTTCCTTTACAAGAAGAGGACTGTGCTTCAGTTGTACTTATTATCCCTCTGATTATATTGGTCTAATTCTTAGAGAATTGAACCAAAAAAAAAGTATTCATAGTTGTACAGATCTGAAAGCTTTTCATATTTCTGATGGGCAAGTGATGAGGGAGACATAAATCAGCATGTGGTGGTAAAACTGCTTAAATTTCTCAGGTGCATCGTGTCCATGTGACCTCAAATAATCATATCATGTTTTTAATTACCAAAATGAATCATTGCTTGGCCTAGAAAGCCTGTGTGTCCTGAGCTTTTGGCCTTTATTGTGTGTATAAAATACATCCTTTTAAGCAATCTGAATGAAAGCCCAGTTTACAGTTTGATGTGATTTGAACAGACATTAGGGAAAAAAGCATGTATCCTGAGAAGATGAAATCTTTTCTCTGCACAAAACCTCAGTGGAATGTGGTGTTTTGTCATGCACACTGACATGTTTGGGCATTGAGTGTGGTGTGCCTTCCCCATGCTTCACTGAACTTCAGTAACAAATGTGATTATGTGTGTAATCATAAACTGCCAGAGATTTCTTTTAGTTTGCACTCATGGAGGAATAGATGGTGCACTGCATATCCTGAGACTGATTTCCAAGATTATGTGAAAACTTAGTCTGGAGAAATCAAATTATGCAACAGCTGCTGCTCAGCTGCAGCTGAAGCTCCTGTGCTGCCATCCAAGAAATGCTGCTCCCTTGATTCACTGAACAGGGCACTGGGCTGCAGTTTGTTGCAGCTGCCAATGAGAAATATTCTTTTGTCACATTTTTACTCCTGCTTAACCTGATTTGTGGAAGGCTAATCAGTGCTGAGAATGTTATTTACTGCATGGTTTTACTTTCTAAAGTGCTTGTGCACAAAGTCAGAGCATTTGGGCTGGAATAAAAATGTAACACTTGTGCCAACACTTATCAGCTGTTCTTTTAAAGGTGATTATTTGAACATTCTCTATCTTTGAGTGACCATGATGTCAGTTTATGTGAACACAAACCCAGCCAAGATGCTTTGTGATAGCCTTTCTTTCCTGAGCTGAAATAACAGAACAATGGAGTCACCACTGTAGAAACATCTGTGAAGTACAAGCAAAAAAAATCAGAATGCAACTAACTTCTACTGTAGGTATTTGAGAGAGGTTCTCTGGCAAAATATAACATTCTTGCAGCTCTTCATTACTAAAGATAAATATTGCACCTGCCAGAGAAAGGTTTCTGCAGATTTACTCTTCAGTGAGGCCAATTGGAACTTCCTGCTGGCTTTTGAATATTCTGTGTTGCATCGCTTGAAGAATGAAGTGCAGCTCACACATTTGTTATTCTTCCTACTTGCAGAGGTGGATTAAAAGGAAGCAAAGTGATTTACATGGTCTTGCACAAGAGAACATAAATAATCTTTTGTGTTTGCTAATGAGAGCAGTAAGGTGGAAGTGGAATTCCTGTAAATGGCGGCACAAGCTCCCCTCTCCCATTGTCTGGGAAGGGGAAGAGCCCTGGGACTCTCCTCACATCTGGTATTTCTGTGTGCTGATCTTTAGAGAAATAATTCCTCTATTCCTCTTTCTTGATTTCTAGTGGAATAATATTCCTTCATAAGTTTGGATTGCTGCTTCCTCAGGTATTGGGGCAACTTCAGTAGGTGGTAGGACACAGGGAAGTGGGTTTGAACTCAGAGTGGATGTGAGGCAGAAAGCTTTTGTGATGAGGGGGTGGATTCCTCATCCCTGGAAACCCCAGGCCAGGCTGGATGGAGCAACCTGATCCAGTGGAAGGTGTCCCTGGAGGAGGTGGGGGTGACCTTTAAAGGTCCCTTCCAACCCAAACAGCTCTGGGATTACAGCCCAGCCAAGAGCCAGGGCATGGTGAAACAGAGCAGGGGCTTGGTCCGTCTGGGAAGGAGGGAGAGGAGAAAAACTCATTTCCTTTCTTCTGGATCAGCTCTTGTCTCCCTGTGTGCATGCCCAGGAGCTGGCAGTGGTGCCCTGAGGATCTGGGGAGGCAGGGCTGGGGTTGTCACCTCTGTCACTGCTCTGAAGTCACCCAGGAAAGGGACATTTGTCCCTGATGTCACTTCTCCAGCTGGGCTGTCTAGAAACACCTTACAGGCAAATGCAAACCCTTTGCACTCCTCCAACTCCAGAGACTTTATCCAGATTTCCCCACTCTTTCTGCTGCTGAGGGAAGGGTTGTGTAAGTTTTGGTGCATCATATGGTGCTCCTGCTGGGCAGTTCCAGCCACTTCAGACTCACTGCAGCTTACCCAAGGTACTATTTTAAGTCAATTACTGCCACTAATGACAGAAACAGGCAAAGAAATCAATAAAATTTCAATTTGACACAACTTTTTAGGTGGAGCCCTTCAGTTCTTAAGCCTTACAGGATTATTATTGTTTCTGTGGACTAAACCAGGCCAAATAGCTCAAGTTAAACCTATTAGAAAACTGGCATGGATTTAAGGGCTCAGAACCATCTGGGAATGAGATCACACGTAGTGCTTCTTAATATAGACAGCTTTGTCATTACAGATCTATTTGAGAACCAATTAATTAGCACTGACCTAAAGCACTGTTGTGACACACTTGCATATGTAAAAAGGTTAAAAGTATTGTTGGGCAGAAATTTAATCTCGTTTTATATATAGATATATATATATATATTTAATTTCAAGGATAAAGCATAAAGAGAGCATTTGTATAGAATGTTTTGAAGGAAAGCACAAGTTTTTCCTCTGGCTATTCCACGTTGTTTTTTTTCTTGGTTTAGGTTTTTTTTTCCCCTTTTTAAATTACCTTTTAAGTTCCTCTGCATTGTAGGTTTGTGTGGCCATTCCCCAGTGTTTACTGTAAATTAAATAACTATAAATAATTCTGTAGTATAAATAATAAAGTGAAGCAAACTATTTTATATTTGGGAAAAAATAATGCTGAGATACAACATTTAAATGCCACATTAAAATTTAGCCTTATTACTGTATAAAAAAGTTTAACATTTCAAATAGCAGTTTTTAAGGGGCAGCCAAGTACTGCCTCATTCTTTTCCATAAAAGATCTGGGTTGGTTTTTTTTTAATGCTGCTTCACGTCATTTTTGAGGATTTTAATACTGAGTACCCTGGGAGAAGAAGCCACTGCCCATACAAGCTGCCTGTTCAAATCACAAACAGAAATAGATGAAAAATAAAGAGGCTCTAACAGTGGGGAAAATGAATTTCTGTGTTTCCACACACTTGTGCTGCTGCTCTTGATGGTGAACTCCTCGGTGGTGAATGGGTGCGAAGGTTCTGCAGCCCAGGAAGGTAATTTGGGTTTCTTTCTTTCTTTCTTTGTATTTGTTTGGTTCTGCAGTGGAGGAATCTGACATCATCGACCTGGAGAAGCGCTACTGGCTGCTGAAGGCTCAGTCCCGGACTGGACGCTTTGATTTGGAGACCTTTGCCCCCTTGGTGTCCCCCCCAATCCATCAATCCCTGAGTGAAGGTATGGAGGGAGAGCAGGGAGCAGCCTCTGCTGCTCTGCTGGCTCACAGCTGTGATGGCTTTGGAAGTGTCTGTTCTGAAATGCCCTTTCAGTTCAAGGGCAGAATAACTTCACTGAGTTCTGAGCTCTGGAAAAGAGGGAAAATCTCTTTTTGGTGGGGAATGTGGGATATGCTGAAGGAGGTGTTGCATTGTTATCACTTGGCAGGAAATATGTCAGATTTTATGTAGAAGTTGCCCTGTAGTTCCTTAAATTTTTTTCTCACAATTCTGTAAAGGCAAAATAAACTGCTGGGCCTGAATGAGAGAAAACTGAGCATTTTTCAGCTGGCAAAAGGGAGTTTCATCTATTAAATGACACCTCAGTGTGCAAGTCAGCTGTTGTATCATGCAGCCAAGGAAACACTCCTCCCCAAAAAGTAAATTAAGGAAGATTTCATTCAGGAGACTCAGGAGATTTGTAGGTTGTTATTTCTACTGACAACCAAACTGGTCTGTCCAGCTGAAGCCACTCTGGTAATAACTGGAGCTGTCCCAGTGCCATTTGCTGCATGACATGGGGACATTCAGGGACATTCCCATTCCACTTGCACTCCAGTTCTGGTCTGCAGTCCTGGAGTGACAATTTTATTATTACCAAAAAGTTGGCTTTCCTGATAAGTGGCAGCAGTAAGTAACAAATGGGAAAGTCATCTGCAATGGTAAAAAATCAGAATTTATGTCCAGTTCTGTAGGGATGTATCCCCACATCCTTTTTTTTTTTCCTGAGTGTCTTTTATCTGCTTAGTGGTTTAAACTTGCACAGCTGCTGTGGGGAAACTTGAATGGTTTCTGGTCATTCTTTGCCTTCTGTAGAGTCATTGTTGCTAAAAAAAAAAAAGTTATGGGATAAATAATGCTGAATGATTTGAACACTTAAATGCTTTGAAGGCTGGGGAGCTGCAGCTCTTAATTCAGGGCCAGATTTGCAGTGCAGTTCAGTGATTTCCACAGGAATTTCTGCCAGGCACGTGGGAAGGGCTGCCCCTACAGGCTCAGCTCCACTCTCAGTCACTCATTGAAAGGAGGGTGTGAGGGGCAGACAGCTGCTCGGAATTCTTCATTCCCTCCCCACCCCTGGCTGGATCAGCCATCCCTGAGACACCTAATTCACCTTTAAATGGCCTTAGTAATGCTTAATTACCTTTATTACCCTTAATGAGAGTAAATGACAAGTGTTTGTACTGCTCCTTGCCCATGAACCCCTGGTGGAGGTGCAGGGTGGCTCTGTCAGGTGCTGTAACAGGAGATGCTTTGTGGTTTGCAGGTTTGTTTAATGCTTTTGATGAGAACCGAGACAATCACATAGATTTTAAAGAAATTTCCTGTGGGCTCTCAGCATGTTGCAGGGGACCCTTGGCAGAGAGACAGAAGTGTAAGTATGCAAAATTTACCTGTTAATTTGGGAGCAGTTTTTCAGTTTGAACAATGAGGTTTCGTTTTTTTTTTTTTTTCACTTTTTAAGATTCTTTTCCCACTGAACAAGTCTGTGAAAAGTGACCTTAAAAGTTAAAAAAAGAAAAGAGGAATTTTAACTATCAAGCTTTCCTTTTATAAAGGATACTTAAACCTAATTCCATGTATTTTGCAGCTTATCAGTAGTTCCATGTAAATTATCTAACTAGGAAAAATGACATTTCAGAAGTTATTTTTTCAGTGTTCTGCATTTTGAGGCAGAAGTGTGTATCTCAATATAGAAAGTGCAAACACTTAGCTGCTCATTATCTGTAGTAGAAAACAAATGTCCTATTTGATTGTCTTGTGGTAAATAGCATGTTGTGGCTTTTCACTGCCCAGTTCCCAGCTGGCTCCCTGCAAGGTTCCTGTGTTTTGAAACACTTTTTGTTCCCTACTTCTCCAAAACCACATTGTTGCATCTTCCAAGCTGTAATTCCCTGGAAATTCCTGGATGCACATATGTTCCCTGCTAGGTGCCATCAGCAAAAGCAGCAGAGCCTTGCAGGGACGTGGATTTGAGTTTGTCAAACACAGCTGCTCCATTTCCTCACCCCCACACGTGCATCCCCCCTTCAGAGCTGTCAGCACTGGATCAGCTGCTCTGCAGGCTCAGGGGCTGCAAGGAATAAAGGCACAAGAGCTGTGCCATGGTCCTGACAGCAAAGCCCTTCCCTCTTCCCTCAGTTTGCTTCAAGGTGTTTGACGTGGACCGCGATGGGGTCTTGTCTCGCACCGAGCTCAAGGACATGGTGGTGGCACTTCTAGAGGTCTGGAAGGACAACAGGACAGACAAAATACCTGTGAGTGCTGTCTGGGGCTTGATTCCCTTCTGTTTCCTGAGCCATCCTTCCCAAGGAGGAATGTGTATCTTGTTTGGGTGGGGGTCACTGAGGTACAGGCTCCCCTGAGCCCCTCAGCTGGGCTGGGGGACAGGTCCCTGTCCCTTGCCTTGCAGAGCTGTCACCTGCCCCAAGCACAAGGATGGGTTAGAAAGTGTGTTCTGTGTTCTGAGCTGCCCAAATCCCAGGGTTGGGTTAGAAGGTGTGTTCTGAGCTGCCCAAATCCCAAGGTTGAGTTAGAAGGTGTGTTCTGAGCTGCCCAAATCCCAGGCTGGGGTTAGAAGGTGTGTTCTGAGCTGCCCAAATCCCAGGCTGGGGTTAGAAGGTGTGTTCTGAGCTGCCCAAGTCCCAGGCTGGGGTTAGAAGGTGTGTTCTGAGCTGCCCAAATCCCAAGGTTGCGTTAGAAGGTGTGTTCTGAGCTGCCCAAATCCCAGGGTTGGATTAGAATGTGTATTCTGTGTTCTGAGCTGCCCAAATGCCAGGCTTGGGTTAGAAGGGGTTTTCTGAGGTGCCCAAAGCTCAGTGGTCTGTCTGTAATGTGTGTTCTTTCATATAAAGAAAGGTACAAAAGCACAGATTTTTAATCTGGGAGCCCTTGGTTTGAATTACTGAGAGTTTCCAGCATTTCTCACAGTTTTATTTTTATTCTGAGCACATCCTGCTAGGAGACTTTAACTCTGACTTCTAATCCTTTTGTTGAAGGAGTTGGACATGGCTTTGTCTGAAATCGTGGAAGATATTTTACATGTGCATGATAACACAAAGGTAGGAATTTGCTCTTCTTCCCTTGTCATTTTTATACCCCAGTATCTTCAGTTTATTTATAACTAAGTGCTTTCTTTAGAGCAGAGATGTGTCAATAAAAGAATCTTTTTCAAGGGATGTCAGTTTTCCATGAAAATTTACCAGGTTGTTCTGTGAAAGAAAGGATGTGTTTGAATTTTATAAGCCATTTTAATATATGAAGCCAAACCCAAAACAACCAGGTGAAATTAATTGGAAGCCTGCACTGTTTGCAAGGCTCTGCTGTGCATAACTAACATCAGCTTTAAATCTGATGCTTGACTTCTGTCCTGGGGAAACTGTTCTCTTTGTTTCCTGTTAAAATTGATCTTGAGAGAGAGTGCAGAAGTTTGTCTTATATTTTATGCTGTGTCAAGACACTTTATCCTCCTATGGAAGCATCTGTCATGACACAGCAGAAAGTCCTGGTAGTTTATATTGTGCTTTAAACGTAGCTGGGTGTAAATCTGGAATTATCTGTAATTCTCCTCCTTGCTCTCTGGAAATAGTTGATTTGGAGATATCCACAAAAAATATTGTTGAAGTTGCTTCCATTATTTCATCCTTTGCTTCACTAATTAGGAAGAGTGTCTGGAAACTATAAATATTTTATAAAAAACTATAAAGCATGTCTAGAAATGCTTAATTATGTGTGTGAATAGTTGTATTGCCTGCTCCAACAAAGTGGTGGGCAAATGCTTTATTGTAATTCTTTAATTGCCAAAGCAGTGGAAATGGTGGCTTCTCTCTGTTTCATCCTTTGAGGTTTTTATTGTTTGGCTTCTTGGAAGAAAGGGCAGTTTATAAGCAAGTGTACAGCAGTCCTGGTTCCACAAAGAGTTAAAAAAGAAAACTTCAGTCTTCAGAGTATTTTTTTAGTGGCATCATCAGTGTAGTGCTGGAAAGAGCTGATGGTGCAGAAATGACATAAATTATTTAACCTCTTGTCATGTGTTAGCTTTGACCTGGGCTAACTCTGGAGAAGATGGTCTGGGAGGAGAGGCAGAGTACCTGCCAGTGCTGTGAAATTGGCTCTGAATTATATTGCCAGATAAAAACCTCAGACTGATCCCTCCAGTGCATCAGAGATCCCTCTGACACGGTCATGTTGCACCTCTGGGGCTTGCCAGGGGATGGGGAATTCATGGGATTTGTGTTGCTAGGTGAGATCACAGGGGCCTGGTGACCCAAACTGCTTTTTGGAGGATGTGGGTGTGTGAGGGGTGCAGGGATGGACTCTGCATGGGAGTGATGGAGAGGTTCCACTCTGGCCACTGCTCCCCCCTGCCCTCTGAGCTGCTCAGTTCCCTAGGCTCCCTGTGTAATGATAGAACTGGAATTTTTTTCTTTCACTGGATCAAATTTTATTTCAATAGTGGTAGATGCCAATTTTTTATCAATTCCCTGGTTTTGTCCTGCCTTGTATGAGACAGGTAATGAGCATTTTACCAGAACCAGTTCATGTTTTGATGGTTTTTCCTTCCCTTTCCTTCTCCTCCCTTCCAGCTCGGACACCTCACTCTGGAGGACTACCAGATATGGAGTGTGAAGAGTGCTCTTGCCAATGAATTTTTAAATCTGCTTTTTCAGGTGTGTTTAGGGGAAATCTAAGGTTGTAATTTACAGCAATTAGCTGCTGAGCTTTCTGCATGGCCACGAAGTGCAGCATCAGCATTTGTGTGCAAGGAGGGGATGTGGCTCTGCAGCTCTGGGCTGCCCTGGCAGAATGATTCTCTCTTTGGTTGTTGTTCTTGCAGTGCATGGGATGCCCAAAGCCTCATCTGTTCAAGAGAACCTGGTGCACTGCTCAGAAAATGAAATTTCGAGTGCATCAGCAGTTATGTTTTCCATTAGACAAAGGCTGTGCTTGAAATGATTTTTGTGGCAAATCTTTGCCAAGAAAGTAACCCAGGGAATGAGAAAAAAAACCTCTAATTCCTTCCTTTTTCATTTTACAACCAGTTTCCCTTTACATTTTCTGTTAAGGCCCTCTGAGGTGCCTCTCATTGCTTCCTTCATGAAGCAGTCCTGGAAAGCTGGGATATCCCATCACTGTTCACTTGCAGAAGCTGAGGATTAAGTGTGTGCTGAATTGGGTTTTAATTGAGCTTGAATTGGATTTCTCTAAATCCTTGAAAGCCACATTTTAGCTCTGGCTCACTTTGTGCAGAAAATAACCCTAAAGAGTATTTTCATCCACTGCAGTTTGTTCCTTACCTGTTTTCCTTTGAGGTTGATACTTGGAGTTTGAATTATTATAATAATAATAATGCTAATTGGCCTGTGACTACTTTATAAATTGTATTTTGAATGATGCTTTCCAAAGAGCTTCAGGGTGACTGAGTGAGAGTATCCTGAGGCCACCAGCTACACCACAGCTGGAAAGAAGAGCACCAGAAAGTTCTTCAAATTCATTTTATCTCTAATTACATCAAGTTTGCTGAAGTTGCAACCTTCTCCAGAAGGGCTGTCTTTATTTTTGGCCTGTCTGGCATCAAATATCCCCTCATAACTAAATATTGATGAACTAACAAATATCCCTGAATCTTGACAAAGGATGAATGAAGATGTAATAAATCTGTCCCAATGCTGATTACACATCACCAGTGTTGCACATTGCTCATTGGAAGTCTCATTTACAATGTTTTTTTCCTCCTGGCATAGCTGCTGTGTTTTCATTTTAGATTTTAATTTCAATGTTGGTTTGTTGTTTTTTGTTTTTTTTTTTTATAACTTTATCATGTAAAGCACAGGGCAGAGTCTGCCATTGATTTATCTGGGCATTTATTTGAGGTGTCATGTGCCTCATCTGCAGACAGAGGAGCCAGATATTCTGAGTGGAAAGCTTGTCAACAAATGGGTTTGTTTGCAGAGGGCTTGGTTTATCAGGAGAATCTCACTTTAGCTACACAAATTTAAAAAGAAACACCAGGCCCAGCTGTGTTGGGTGTGCTGGAAAATCTGTTGCTACCCCCTGGCTAATGGCCTTTGTTTCATTCAGAATGTGAAATGGTCTCTCTCACTGTAATAGAAATTTAAATAAGACATCTTAGCAGTGATTAGAAATCTCCAGCTGAGATACAAATTGATAGCCTCAAAGGAGCCATAAGGAGAAGGATGTAAATCATGGGGGGGAGCAGCAAAACCATCTGGGAGGGTCCAGAGCTGCCCCTGCTCCCTGGCAGCTTCCTGAGGAGCCCTTCCCTCCTCTCCTCCTGTCCAGCTCTGCTGGGAGAGGGGTGAAATGGGAGCCTTCTGACACTGGTTTGTACTGGGAATAAAACCCCTCCCAGGCCAGGCAGCTGCCCAGGAGCTGTGGCCTTTCCTTCGAGTTCAGTTCAAAACTGAATTTGGAAAAGAAAAAGAAAAGTAGCACCAAAGATCCAGAGAATGGGCGTGGATCCAAAGGGCCCTGCACTTTGCAGAGTGCTTCTGCCTGTGGTTTGGGTTGGTTGCTCTGCTTTGAAGTTCTCCCTCAGCCTCTCCAGTTCTTGTTTCCCTTTCAATCCCATCTAGAACGACTCATTCCCCCTTTCTTCCCTTTCAATTCCTTTTTAACTTTTAGTTCATCCTCTCCCAACCACTTGCACTCTCCCAGTTCCTCCTTCCCTCTCCCCAGCCCACCCAGGCTTCCTCATTTGTGTGTCTGATCCACTGCAGTCCTGGGATCTGCCACAGCCTGGAAATGCTGAGAGCTGCTTTTCTCTCCACCTCAGCATTTGTCTTGGGGTGCTCAACATTCTCGGTGCCTTTCTCTAAACAGTGGGAATCTCACAGCCCAAAAGACTTTTCTGTCAGTGATTGATTCAATTTTAAGTAATCTTGCTCCATTATAAAATGATGAAAAGTCTCATCTGAGTTGTTTATTTGCTTTTATTTGCCTGTTAATGAGGATTTCTTTCTATTTCCAGGTGTGTCACATCGTTCTGGGACTGCGACCTGCCACCCCAGAGGAGGAAGGACAGATTATTAGGTGTGTGCTTTGCTCAGAAGCTTAAATGCCTTTCAGATCCACCTTTGAGTATTTTCAAAAGATCTGGAAATTCCCTGTTTGATCTAAAAATTCCCATTCTCTCTGTGCAGAGGCTGGTTGGAAAGAGAGAGCAGGTATGGCCTCCAGCCAGGGCACAACTGGTTTCTCATTGCTATGCCCTGGTGGCACCAGTGGAAAGAATATGTCAAATATGTAAGTATAATAATAATAATAATAATAATAATAATAATAATAATAATAATAGTCTATGCTGAAGAAGTGATTTCTTGTCTTTCTGAATGTGTTCATGGAAAAAACAGTGTGGAGGAAATGACTGCTGAACCAATAATGCTCAGAAATGAGCATCTCCTGTCTCTTG
This sequence comes from Euphonia xanthogaster, assembly GCA_034509185.1. Classification (NCBI taxonomy): domain Eukaryota; kingdom Metazoa; phylum Chordata; class Aves; order Passeriformes; family Fringillidae; genus Euphonia; species Euphonia xanthogaster. The sequence continues at coordinate 1,786,675 of JAYDZK010000066.1, read as the reverse complement.
CTGGAAAATAATTGTTCTGCTGAATCATTGTTATGTGGGGAGCTTTGCACTGTAATTTCATTAAATGCTCATCTCTTTCATCATTCCTTCATCCTAAGATTATTTTTGAATGAAAACCATGCTCACAGGAGCATTTATTTCACATTTTCTGATCCATCTGATAATAAAGCTGCCCACTTTGGGTTTGACTTGGCTTGGGCCACAAATACACTCTGAATTTTCTGGACAAAGGAGGAGATTGCTATGATTTGCTTTAGGGGCAATGACAAAAAATAGCCTAATACCCAATCAAAGAAGTCCTACTAAAACTTTTTAGATACAGGGTGCTCTTCAATACCCTTGAATGAAAATATTTCAGCTAAAGCACCACTGAATTGTACAAAATACAGAATAGTTAATAACATGTAATTGGAGACAAATATTATTAGCAGGCTAAACAAGTGAAATAAACCTCTCAAAAGAGTTTTTCTGTCCTCATAAGTAATCATATAAATTACTTGATATGTTTTATAAAAACAAATAGCTGAAAGTGCTCTGAAAACTGCAGTGTGTGCATTAACTAACCTCATGAAGACCATCATTCTTTGTGCACAAGGAATTGGCCAGGTGAGGGTAGAAATGCCAGAGATGGCAGGGAATTTGATCCTTGCCCTGGTGTGAGTGCTCAGGTGTGCACAGGATTTCACCCCCAATCCTTTGCCTAATGGCACAAGGCCATTACTCACTGCACTTGACAAGCAAAAATCAAAAACCACCAGAATTTCTGTGAAATGCTGCAGGTCTGAGGGAAAAAGTGGCTTTTGTTGTTGTGCTTGCTGTTCTCATGTAACCATATGAACTTCTTGAAGTCTTCAAATATTTCCAGTCTGTAATTACAGCTGTTTAAAACCAGGTATATTTTTATGTATCTAGGTAGGGAAAATAATTTTGGACTCCTGACTCTGTGCAGGATGGTTTATTTGACTGTTTTAACAATTTTAGGAGTTGATTTCTGCTGGGTTTTTTTTTTGTTTGTACGTATAGAAGGAATTTTTCAATCAGCAAATCTTGTGATGTGCAAAAGCAGTCACAGAACTGTGAATTTTTGGTGGCTGCTTTGACTGACACATCTTTGATCTTGGCTCATTATTAACTCTGTGCTTCTTCCCACCTCTAGGATGCAAACCCAGTTGTGATAGAGCCTTCATCTGTCTTGAGTGGAGGTAAGAATCCCCTGGTAGCTGCTGCAGCCAATACCCCAGAACAGGGAGAAGACAAAATGGGAGGTCTTAATGACTTCAGTGCTCCAGAAGAAAAGTTTTCAGATAATATTTCCACTGCCTCAGAAGCCTCAGAGTCCACCAGCAGCAGTAAGCATCTTATTTCCTTGGAGGTTTAATGTGGAACAGCTTTTGGGAAAACTGCACACTGCATGGACCCCTCCAGCCAGAGCCATAGCACAGCTTGGATTGCAGGGGGTTTAGGACTTTTTCAGGATTTTTTAGGACTTTTTAAGGCCTTTTAAAAGGGTTTTTTTAGGATTTTTTAGTCTGTGGTGGCCAAACACAAAGTCTTGTTTATGAGCAGATCATCTCTTATGCTGGGATTCTTTTCCAGAATTATTTTCAAGGTATTTTCTTGTCCTGTGGTTTATTTTCTGAGTGGATTTTTTCCCCCACTTTCACATTAAGTTGTTTTAAGCTGATTGATCCTGTACCTGCCATGCAATGACAGCAAAAAGAGGGAAGAAACAGCAAAAAACCACGAGGAAAAGCACAGTTGTGGTTTTACAGGGCATGTGATTTAAATTTGAATGAGTTTGTGCAGATCCTAAGAGCCATCTTTGTGAAAGAAGAGATTTTACTCCTGATTTTCAAGGAGTTCTTGTGAAAATTGGAGATTTTTTTCCTTGTAAGGCAGCTGAAGGTTGCATCTGGTATTTTAAAATCATAATTTCAATTGAAAATAGGTAAATTACTGTGATGGTTTTGGGTGTAGGGGTTGGGAGAAACAAAGGGTAGCGAGACAGAGGATCTTTACTTTTATTTTTATTTTAATTGAAATTTCCATTTAGTTCTGCATGACCAAAGTAGCTTCTATAAGAATCATTTGCCTTTTCAAGGAAAAATAACCCCAAGGCATTATTGGATTTATCTTCAGTTCTGTCTGTGAGTTTTTTAGGAGTTTGATATTCAAGCATCCAGATAACAAAATGCTCACCACATTTGCTCATGCAAAGCTGGTGAGGCTGTTTCAGGGCTGCATTTGTGCAGTCATGATGTAAAATATATAAAATATAATCTGGAATCATCAATCCCTTTCTGAGAGATACCAGATTGATCCCTCTGGAGGTGGAAGAGTTGCATGTTTCACTGCAGGAGGAAGGGCAGCAAACTTGATATATTTTTTAAAACAAGGATACAAGAGTGTAACTCATTCCTTTGTGGTTTATGGGATCAGGAAGTGAATTATTTCTAATTATTTCTGTTTTTTCTCCTGCTTTGTGCTCAGATACTTTGTACCCTGGCACCCCAGGCTCTGAGGTGAGCTTTGCAAGGCAGCACAACACTTCAGACAATAACAACCAGTGTTTCCTGGGGTCCAATGGGAATGCTCTGCTCCAGCTGAACCCCCAGAAGCCAGGAGCTATTGATAACCAGCCCCTGGTGACCCAGGAGCCAGTCAAGGTAAAGGCACCCAAGGCATGGCAATAGAGGAAAAGCATATTTTAGCTCTCTTTTATCCCAGCTTTTTTATGTTGGGGTTTTTTTCAGCTTAATTCTGCATCAATGCTGCTCTGTCACACAGCAAAATTGAGGTTTCTTACTCTTATTCTAAGAGGGAAAAATTGTGTTCTGCTTCTTGTGCTTTGTGAGAAAAGAAACATTCAAAATATTCTTACAATTGGAAAGGCATTTATGAAAAGACAGCTTGCAGCATTAAATGTGAAATACTTTGATAATCAAACACTTCAGCATTTCCATCTAAATGTGAATTTACTGCTGCTGCATATAGAACAAAGCTGATAGTTTGTGCAGTGGGGGTGCAAGCAGAGCACACAGACCAGCAGCATCAGTGCTGAGCAGAGATGGGATCTTTTACCCAGAGCTGTTGGAGGAGGTGACACAAGAGCAAAACCCATGAATTTTATACTGCACAAGCTTCTAGAGGACCAGTAAATGATGAGACTGGAACATTAATCACTGTTACATTTAACTACCATCTCTGTGTGAAAAGCAGCTGCTAATTGTTACTTAGAAGCCTTTTAATAATTCAAGAGTGTTCAGTGTTCATGAGCTAAAATCACTGTGGCCATGGACTCACTTCTCCCCTTGAGATGTGACAAAACCTCCTTTTTTTTCAAGGCTGCATCTTTAACTATGGAGGGTGGAAGGTTGAAGAGATCTCCACAGCTGGTGGAAGGAAAGGACTATGTCATGGTGCCAGAGCCAGTCTGGAGAGCACTTTACCACTGGTATGGAGCAAACCTGTCCTTGCCCAGGCCGGTGAGTTGGGATTTTAGACACTTTTTAACAACCAGATTTGTCCAGAGGTAACCTCTTACAGTTATCTCCCACTTCATCCTGTGTGTGGAAGAGCAAACTGGGAGAAAGCAGCCTCCAGGTGGGTCCTGGATGGGAAATTGTGCTGTTCAGCAGGAGGTTTGGAGCACAATCCCAGGGCTCTGGCACAGGGCAGAGGTGCTGCTCAGCTGCTGCTGTTTGCTGAAGCACACAAAACTAAGCCTGAGGTCAGTTTAAAAGGCTTGGCATCAAAACTCCCATCTTTAAGGCTGGGATAGAGTTAAAAAGCTGTAAAATGAAAAGTGGGACACCTGCAGCTCTGAAAACCTGTTCCTTCTCTCTGACAATTTCATCAAGTGGGGGGAAGGCAACAGTTGCTCCTTCAGGTTCAGCATCAGAAACACAACGTGCAGGGCTTGGGGGAGAGCTCAAAAGCAGCTGGCCATAGGTGAGGCCAGGAAAGGAAAGAGGCCAGGACTCTTCTCTGTCAGAATGGCTGCTCAGGAACACCTGGGAGCTGGAGCTGCAGGAGTCTGCTCTCTTGGAGATGTTGGGAACTTTCTCTTCAATTTCTCTTGAGCGTATTTATTCCACAGAGTGGTTGCTTTGTTCTGTGTCAGGTAGTCCCTTGTAGGAGATGCACTTTAAAAAAGGACATGAGGGGGTTTTTGTGCTGGTAGCAATAGATTTTTGGTGGTTGATGTCACAAACATTCAGTGTCACAGATGGCAGAGGATTATCTCTATATTTCTGACAATTTGGTCTGTTGGCTCTAGCGCAGACAATTATTTTACAGGGAAAAATCACTGGCTTCTTACCTCCTCCCACACATTCTCCATGGAAACAAACACCTTTCATGATCCAGAAAAGGCCACATCACTTTATACACAATGTAATGTGCTTTTTTCCCCTCAGAAAATGTCATCACCATTGTTTTTGTTGTAGCTGAAGTTGAATACTGTGGCACTTGAGTGTGGTACGTTCCTTCTCACAGTTTGAGCCCTTTTCTGCTGCTTCACGTGGTCACAAAAAGACTGAAGATTCCTTCCATTTCTGGTTGTATATTTGGACAGATCTAAGTGGCAAAATCTTTGTAGAAATGGTGGATGAAAGGCTGCAAAATATGTTTCGGGGTAATTTCAGCTTTTCCTGTCAACGCCACAAAAGTAGGTTGCAGCCTGTTTGTACAATGTGAGGGCTTTAAGTCAATCCTGTGGTTCACAGAGTTCAAACCAAATGTCTTATCCTGCATTTGTCAGTTCTTTCAACAGCTGCGAAACTTTTATGTGCAAGTATTATACACTGAGTGGAATTAATGAGGCTCATTGTGGATTCACATATATTCCAGGAGTTATAAAAATATTCTTTCCATGGTGTGGTGCAGAGAGTGATGCTGCACTAAATAAGGTGTTTGCTTTTGACAACCTGCAGCTAATAAGCTCCAGAAAGTGCTTAGGAATCAGGAAATTGTCATTCCTGGGGATATTTGCCTAAAACCCCACGAGAAATTTGAATTTTTTGTCTCCTCATTAAAGAGTTTGGCTCTTTAATAATTTAATCACTTTTTAACGATGGAATCACTCCTGTTCCTATTGCTATTCCCTCCACACTTGCAAGGTGAGTCTCTGAAGTGCTGCTCACATGTTCTGCAGGTGATCAAGAACAGCAAGACCAACGTGTCAGAGCTGGAGCTGTTCCCTCGGTACCTGCTGTTCCTGCGGCAGCAGCCGGCCACGCGCACCCAGCAGTCCAACGTCTGGGTCAATATGGGTATGATGAGCCTCAGAATGTTCCCTCAGCATTTGCCCAGAGGTAACTTAAGAATGCAGCAAGAACCACCATCCCCTGTGCAGTTTCTAGGCCAGCCCAGGCTGGGGGAGCTTCCTGTGCTGTGCTTGTGCTCCAGCTCGATCGCCCTGCGGCGCACTCGGGAGCATCCGGGGCTGCCCTGCCCCTCTCCTCCAGGGAAAAGGCTCCAGGGAGCATCCAGGGCTGCCCTGCCCTCTCCTCCATGGAAAAGGCTCCAGGGAGCATCCAGGGCTGCCCTGCCCTCTCCTCCAGGGAAAAGGCTCCAGGGAGCACTTGCAGGCAAATCTGTTGATTCCCATGTTTATGGGTGAGTTGGGGGTGAGAAATGAGCTCTGCAGAAGCTGAACTGATCAGGAGAGCCAGAGCTGGGCATTCCCATTTTGGGAGTGATTGCTGTAGCCATGGAATAGGTGCCTCAGTGCCTCTCTGATTGTGACAGTGGCACAATAAATTCAATTAATGCTCAGCCAGCTGCTTCTGAGTTACTTGGGCAGCTGGGCTTTGATGCCCAAAATTATTTAATGCTCTTCAGAGAACGATGAAGTGAATGGAATATGAAGACTATTATTTGATGTAGTTCAAAAAGACAATTAAATACAAAGTATAACCACCCAGCTAAAATCTGTTTGTCATTATTGTGATGGTAATGCTCACCAAAAGATTGTACAAGAGCAATCTTTCAGTTGTGGCTTCACATTTCAGCTGAGGTGTTGCAGGATTTGTCTCCAGTTCCCCGTTTGCCTCGCACAAGAGGCTGGAGGGAAGCCCTGCACTCACATTTGGACACACATTTGCATCCACAGTAACCTGTCCAAAAATGGGCTCAGCTGACTGCTGAAAACTCAGTCCTTCAGCCTTGCCAGTGTCAGGATGTGGGTAGAACCCTGATGCAGATGCTCAGGTTTTCACTGCTCTGGGAGGATCTGAACCCTCTGTGTAGTCAGCAGCTGCCTGTGCCATTGAGCTGTGCTGCACAAACTGCCTCTGCCCAAGCTCAGCTTTCCTGCCTGACCTAATCCAATGGAAACTGCTTTGTTTGGACATCCTAAAATGCCCAAATTCCAATGAACAGAGCCTTCTCGTGTGCCAAATTTGATCTTGATTTGGAATTACTTTGCACTGCGCTAATTTGATTGTCCAATCTGTTATTAATCTTGTGGAGTTCTCAAATGTGCTTTCTTGCTGTAATCTTACAACTAATCCTCTGATCCCTAATCTCAGAAAATGTTGTTTTCTTTTAAAAAACCTGAGTACTTTGCTTGGTACACTGAAGCCAGATTGATGCTTTGCTGATGTGGAAGGTATCATTTACTCTCTTGTCAAATTGCATGTGATAATGTAATACTGCACCTTTTCATGTTGTACTGTTTATTTTATTGCAATCTTTTCACAGTGAAAATAGAATTGTGTCACTTCTCAGGCTGCTTAAGTATTGCAGTTGCCCAGTTTGGGTTGGGCTGGATAATAAAAGTTTTTCTTGTTTGTAAGCAGTGGGGAACTTCTGAATTTTAAACAAAAAAAGCTCAAAAAGAAACCCCTCCTCTTTAAAGTTGGTCTCATCTCTAGTGCAAATCTTTTATTTAAAGATGAGCTCCCATTAGAAAGAGCAACAATCTTGACCAATTAATTTGTTGTTGCAAGTGTGAACTTGTTGAGAAATTTTGGTGGAAATCCCAGGTGTCTTCAGAGAATGTTTTGAGGAATTTAGTTTTCAAGAAATTTAGTCATTACAGATATTTCTGTTAAGAGCTGCCAGGCTGATTTTGTGTGCCCAGATCATCATTTATCCCCAGAGAAGAGCTGAAGCAAAGTCATGCTGCTCCCAAAAACAGTCAAACTGGGGTTTGTACCTTATATTTTACCTACAACATTCTCTCAAAAAGGAAATCCTAATGAAATTTTGAAGTCCTTTATTTTGAAAATTCCCTTTGAGCTTTCATACTGTGTCTTTAAGAGACAAAAAGAATTGTGAAAACTTGTAAAACTCTGTCAAATTTTTTTCTTTCCTATGAGACTCTCAGGGAAGCAATTTTCTGACAGGTTTTGCTAAGAAGGGAGGTATTTTACGTGCTTTGTGACAGCAAATTTGTTGTCCCAAAGGGTCAGTAACAACTCCTGAACACTGGCACTGCAAGTGTGCAACACTTTTTGCAGAGAGTGCATTCAGTGTATAATCCTTGATGTGACCTCTGGGTAAATGCAGTCTCTTTTCCTGCTGTCCCACTGTGAATGCAGGGAATGTGCCTTCCCCAAACGCTCCTCTGAAGAGGGTGCTGGCTTACACTGGCTGCTTCAGCCGCATGCAAACCATCAAGGAGATCCACGAGTACCTGTCGCAGCGGCTGCGCATCAAGGAGGAGGACATGCGCCTCTGGCTCTACAACAGTGAGGTAACCCTGCTCCTGAGCCTGCCTTTGAGCTTCACTTCTACATCAAGGGTGCCTGTTCCTCTCCAGAAGCTGTTAACTGCACATGCACAGAGAAATGAGGGTGGCCATAAAGATCCTTTACAGTTCAAGGCTCTTGCTGGTTGTTTTTCAGAGGTTTTTGTGCTTTAATTCCCATCGGAGGTGGGAGGATCCTTGCAGTGCATGCAGAGGATCCTCAGTGCATGCAGAGGATCCTTGCAGTGCATGCAGAGGATCCTTGCAGTGCATGCAGAGGATCCTTGCAGTGCATGCA
>JAYDZK010000066.1:1744932-1777987 GCA_034509185.1 Euphonia xanthogaster | reverse complement strand
CATGCAGAGGATCCTCAGTGCATGCAGAGGATGCTTTCATTACATGCAGAGGATCCTCAGTGCATGCAGAGGATCCTCAGTGCATGCAGAGGATGCTTTCATTACATGCAGAGGATCCTCAGTGCATGCAGAGGATCCTTGCAGTGCATGCAGAGGATGCTCAGTTCATGCAGAGGATCCTCAGTGCATGCAGAGGATCCTCAGTGCATGCAGAAGATCCTTTCAGTACATGTACAACTCTGATTCTGTGATGTGTTTTCTTCTCCTGCAGAACTATCTCACTTTGCTGGATGATGAAGATCACAGACTGGAATACCTTAAAATCCAAGATGAGCAGCATTTAGTAATAGAAGGTATAAAAAGGATAATTGACTCTTCTTCTAAAAATAGGGGTTTGCAGAGGGAACCTGTGGGGAGGTGGTGGCAAAGCTAATTCAGGAAAGTTTCCATGTATTTTGTCCCTGTTTTGAAATACATTTGGATCTTTTGTTGGTTTGCCACAACATAAAATAATAATGGTGGCTCATGAACTGATTTGTTCAGAGCTGGTGGATCTTTATTGAAAATTAGAATAAGCACTGAAAAATTTGCTATTCAACAGCAAAAGCAATCCCAAGGCTGCTTCCTGAAGATGTTACTGGTGTGGTTGGAGGGATGCCAGTGTTAGAATGAGTTCCAGTAATGATTAGAAACATTGAAATGAAAACTAGCAAAAATAATAGCTAGAACTAAGCACATTTCTAATCCCAAATATTAGAAAATTTTAATTAAACCTCTTCAGCTGTGTAAGCTCTCTGGAGTAAGTAACAATTTTTAAAAACCCCTTTTCATGTCCTTTTCTAGTTCGAAACAAAGACATGAGCTGGCCAGAAGAGATGTCTTTTATAGCAAACAGCAGTAAAATAGACAGACACAAAGGTGAGTCTCTCACAGAGTCACTGGATTGTGATGAGAAGAAAAATCCAAGAAAACAGTTGAAATGTTGAAACAATCCTTTTAAAAACAAGTCCTGGTAACACTGGGTGAGGTCTTTTATGAACTTTGTATGAACTTGAGTGCTGGTAATGTGGGAGGTTGGGATTTTTTGTTTATTCCATTGGATTTTGTTAAAACAAGGAATAATTAAGATTTTAACAAACAAATCCAGAATTTTCAGTACCATAATTGCCTGTAAATATTCTGTATGGGTTGCACTGCTGTCTGTGCTGGATCAGATGAAGAAAATACCTCAATTTCTGTGAGGCAGAGTTGAGAGAGCAGATATTTTAAACACCTGCTGCATCCGTGTAGTGTCATAACTGGGAGCAGGTTCCATTAAACTGGTCACAGTGAGAAGATGCTGCTACAGCATTCTGAATTTTCTCATCTGCACTACTGCTACAATGATGGCTTTTTTTTGCTCAGTTCCTACTGAGAAGGGTGCTACAGGCCTGAGCAACCTGGGCAACACGTGCTTCATGAACTCCAGCATCCAGTGTGTCAGCAACACGCAGCCCCTGACCCGGTACTTCATCTCAGGGAGGCATCTCTACGAGCTGAACAGGTGATTCCTGGGGGAGAGCAGCAGCACTTTGGGTGCTGGAACATTTATCCAGGGCTGTCTGCTTCTGCAAGCTGAAATTCAGTGGGAAGGAATGATTTAAATTCAGTGTTACCAGCTCTGCAGCAGATACTACTTTAGAGGCATGGAAATACAACCTCTTGTTGCTGGGAGCAGGAAGCTTTTCTGCTTCCTTCTTCAGCTCCAGCCTTGAGCTGTGGTTCCATTTGAATCTGGTATTCACTCCTTTGTCATTTCTAGGACAAATCCCATAGGAATGAAAGGACACATGGCCAAGTGCTATGGGGATTTGGTGCAGGAGCTGTGGAGTGGCACCCAGAAGAACATAGCCCCCTTAAAGCTGAGGGTGAGTTATCCTGGGCTGGAAAACAAGGGTTGCTTGGAAAAGCAGCACTTCAGTGCACTTCTTCCTGCTGTTACCTGCATTGCAGCAGTTTGGGGACTCAGAGTTTTCCCTAGAAGGAGCCAGTGTGCATCAGGCCTGGTGGAATTTGTGGCTGTAAGGCCAAAGGAGTTATGTGGTATGACACAAGTTGTGCCATGAGAAGTGGCTTCTGTAGCCCTTGCTAAGTACAAAGGGTGATGGGTTTGCCTGTAAATGAGCTTTTGTTCTGAAAGCAAACAGGCTCCCTTCAGCTCTTGGCACTTGAATTTGTGTTCATTGACAGCACATATCTCAACTATCATATTTTATTTTTACATTTTTTACATGATATTAAATAACTTTCTGCTGTTTTGTTTGTTTGTTTGTTTTAAAGTGGACAATAGCAAAATATGCCCCAAGGTTTAACGGCTTTCAGCAGCAAGACTCACAGGAGCTTCTGGCTTTTCTCCTGGATGGGCTCCATGAGGACTTGAACAGAGTTCATGATAAGCCATATGTGGAGCTGAAGGACAGTGACGGCCGGCCAGACTGGGAGGTGGCAGCAGAGGTGGGGCTCAGGCTTGGCCTTCGGGGGTCTCTGTGTGTTTTCTCTTTTCCTTACAGTACTCAGCTGAAAATTGCTGATGGGGCTGCCTGTGGCAACATTCTGGGACTCTAGCACCTTTTGGATCTTGTCAGAGCTGTGATTCACAGAGATAATTTCACCTTTGAGCTGAAAATTAATTTTAGTTGTTGTAATTAAATTATGAAGATGATACTTGACAACGATTTTGAGCAACTCAAAATTAGGAAGTATCAAAATGTTTCAAGATGCCTGATGATCCCCTCAGAAATCTTAAATTGTGTCATACCTTGATTATTGTGTTGAGAACTTTACTTGTTCTGTAAGGAAATTTATTAGAAATTAGGAAATAACTTCTGTGGAAATACTTTGACTCCCATAGGCCAGTGAAACTTTGGAGACCAATGAAGTAGTGTCCAGTTTCTAACTTGGTGTTGTATTTTTTGTGCTTCATTTCAGGCCTGGGAAAACCATCTGAGAAGAAACAGATCCATTGTTGTAGATTTATTTCATGGGCAGCTGAGGTCACAAGTGAAATGTAAAACTTGTGGGCATATAAGTGTGAGGTTTGACCCTTTTAATTTTTTATCCTTGCCTTTGCCAATGGACAGCTACATGCACCTAGAAATTACAGGTGAGTGGTGTAAATGTGCCATTCCTCAAAAAAATCTGTACAAGTGGAATTGCTGTAAACCATCAAATTTTGCTTGTGTTACTATTTGTTTAGATTAATACAGTAATTTTAATGTAAGAGTGCAAGAATTTTCATTGGAACACAGTTAAACCAAGATAAAACCTTTAGGAACAGAAAAGGATGGCCCATTTTTAGTCTTGATTGAAGGATTTAATATAAAATCTTTTTATAATGGAAAGTTTGAGAACTTCCCTCTCTTGTGGAGGTTGTCCTAAATCTGCCCAGAGGAAAAACAGGGTCTGGGGGGAAAATACACTATGGGTCATGGACTGTGCTCTGAAGGAGCTGTGGATTGCTGGAAAAGGGGCAAAAGGAAAGATGATAAAAAAGTGAAACAAATTTTGAAACCATTTTTTGCTGCCTATGCAGCAAGAGATTTTCTGACATTGTGACATCACCTGCAGGCCTTAAAAATTGACTGGGAAAATGAAATAAATCATCTGTTCAAGTTGGGGGGAAAAATGTTTTCCAGTAAGTGGAGAGCTGTAATGTATTATTGTCATTAAAACCTGCCTGGGTTGCTGACCAAGGTGCTTCTTTTCCCCTTTACAGTAATTAAATTAGATGGTACCACTCCTGTTCGATATGGGCTGAGATTGAACATGGATGAGAAGTACACAGGCTTGAAAAAACAGCTGAGTGAACTCTGTGGCCTCAAACCAGAGCAGATTCTGCTTGCAGAGGTGCACAGCTCCAATATAAAGGTAAAAAGAAAAAAAAGATTAATTATTGCTGCAACATGTTGTGGGTGGTTTTGTTCCTTCTTTATTTTTAACATTTAAACTTTGCTTACAAGAGCTGTGAAATAATTTAACTAAAAGTATGGAAAAAAATCAGCTTAGTTATGTCTCTAGATGAACTTTTATTTCATCCTTAAACAGTCATTTGGCTTGCTGTAAATAGATTAAAATTGATTGCTAATGATATTTTTAGGGGGGAAAAAGTGATCTTAAGGTAATAAATCTCAAGTTAAGGTGCTGTGATGACTTTAAACACTCAAGACATCAGGACCATCAGTAATGAGTGGCTTACAGTGTGTGGGGATTTGCAGGGGGATTTTTTGCTGTAGATTAAAAGTGCTTGAAACGAGGTGCTCTGGGTTTAGAGAACCACTGATAACTCCTGCAGAGGGCTTGGGGTCCTTTATTCTCCTGGAAAGGTGTAAGGAGGCAGATGGGAGGGAGAGAGGGAGGGAGGGAGGAGCTGATAAATGCAGCTTGCAGAGGAACAGAAGACATTTTGGTCCCAGATGAAGGTGTCCAAGTGCCTGAGCAGCTTTCCCTCTCTCCTGAAGAACTTCCCCCAGGACAACCAGAAGGTCCGGCTGTCCGTCAGCGGCTTCCTGTGTGCGTTTGAGATCCCCATCCCAGGCTCCCCCACGTCAGCCTCCAGCCCTGTGCAGACAGGTGAGACAGAACTCTGCTTTTCCTGCTCGTTTGAGCTGCTCACTGTGGAGAAGCTCAGGACTAAAGTTTCTCATTAAGTGAGGATCACAGAAAGGACACGTGCAGGTTGTGCTCGGCGTCCACACAGAAGGGAAGGGATAAAAACCCTGATCAGCTGTGGCTGCTGTGGATAATTGATAATTGATTTGTCTGCCTGCAGAGACCTCCACTGGGCCATCAGCCAACGGGGCCCCCCCCATCCTGATGAACGGGGACGTCCCCAAGCCAAGCCTCATTCCCAACGGGATGCCAAACACCGTGGTGCCATGTGGGAGCGAGCGCAGCCCGCCCAGCTGGACCCTCAACGGCCACGTGCCCTCGCTGGGTGACAGCCCCTGCACTGGCTACATCATTGCAGTGCACAGGAAAATGGTCAGTGGCCTTGCACACTCGGGAAGAAATCTGAAATTTGAAGATTTTTTTCATGTCCGCATGATAATTATGCACATTTATGTGTGATGTGGTCAGATGGCCTCGCCATCATGTCATGAAACAGAAACAGTTTTCAAGTCAGTGATCAAAATGTACAGGATTTCATATTGGAGTTAGAGTCATTTTAATACAATTGTTGATTAATTTTAATTGCCAAGGTCTGAAATAAGTCACAAGGCCAGCAGTCCAGGTGATTATTGCACTGTGAGTTAATGCACTTTCACTTCTGACTCCTCCTTTTGCTCCCACAGATGAGGACAGAGCTGTATTTTCTCTCATCTCAGAAGAACAGGCCCAGTCTCTTTGGAATGCCATTGATTGTTCCCTGCACAGTTCACACACGGAAAAGGGACCTCTATGATGCTGTGTGGATCCAGGTTTCCAGGCTGGCCAGCCCCCTCCCTCCTCAGGAAGCCAGTAACCATGCACAGGACTGGTGAGTTGGGCACCTCAGCCTTGCATCTGAGTTACAGTGCAGTGCCTTACACTTGCTTGCAAGATTGAAGATTGTGTTCGTTTGGTTTCTCACAATAATGGCAGTAATTAAAATTAAATTCTTTTTAGTACAGTTAAATGTAGCTGCACTTAAATGTTGGCTTCGTTCTTATCCAGTGATTGATAATTATTTGTATCTGATGAATTTAAGCCATGGAAAGGCAGCTTTTAATAGTAAATTGTAACCAAAATGATAATTTTGAGGGTTTTCTTTGAGTAATCATAACGAGGCCAGTGAAGGGAGGTAATTGCAGTGATAGTGCTGCTGTTTGATGTTGTGTTCTCCTCTGTTGCAGTGATGACAGCATGGGGTATCAGTACCCCTTCACCCTCAGGGTAGTTCAGAAGGATGGAAATTCTTGTGCTTGGTGTCCATGGTACAGGTAAATTGTCCTTTTTTCCATTTCCAGCAGGGAATCACTCCAGCAGAAAGGTAATTTATGGTAATGGGTCTGTGGTACATTTCAGACTTCAGAGGTAATATCAAACAATAAGAATCTGGAATGTAATTTCACCAGAACTCTCTCTGGGCAGACTTGCACTGGAGCCCAGCTTTTATGACTTGTAGAGCTGAAAGTTCTGCTGCCACAGAAACCTTTAAATTAGGAGACATAAATGAGATTATCCAAAACCTGTTAGCCCCTTGCAATATTCTGTGTCTGTGTGCAGCCTTGGATGTCCACAGACTTGCATGGCTTGGGGGGATTCACACAAACCCCAATTTTTAGATGTAATTCATCTACCCCTGTGAGTTGCTTGCCATTTGAAGGGTAAGATCTAAAATGGGCAATGAGAAACTCACCCTGGAAGGATGCTTGGAATTTCCCATAAAAAAGACTTGCTAATGAAAATTCCAGACCTTTGCTGGAAGGTATTCAGGCCACAAACTAATTTTTTAAGAAGTGTTTTATAGCTCTTAGCATTAGCTATCGTGGTGAAAATAACTTGTGGAGGCAGAGTAGTGGAGTTTTTGGGGTTGGAGCTGGGTTTGGTCAGCACTGGATCATAGTGGAATGGAAGGGACCTTCAAGATCATCCCATTCCGACCCTTCCACGGGCAGGGACGCCTTCCAGTGGATCCTGTGCAGGCAGATGGTGGAGCTCACCCAGCTGCTTCCCCTTCTCACTCTGGTAAAGTTTTGCATTCAAAACACAAAGAACCCCGAGCATTGCTGCACAAAAATGTCTCACACCGAAGGCGAGGCCTGGAGCTTGGAGGGTGCAGAGGAGCCAAAACAGGAGCAGAACTGAGCAAGTGTAGAAGTGATTGGAGCCTGCACTGACCACACCCAACGTTCCTGCTTCAGGTTCTGCCGTGGCTGCAAGATTGAGTGCACAGAGGACAGGGCCTGTGTGGGCAGTGCCTGCATTGCTGTGGACTGGGACCCCACCGCGCTGCACCTGCGCTACCAGACCTCGCAGGAACGGGTAAATCCCAGCAGGAGCCCTTTGTTCTTTGCTAGCCCCTCTGAAACACCACCCCCTGCAGCCTTTTGAGTTATGTGATGCTGCTTTTGTCCCTTCCTGTTAAACCAAAGGCAGCAATCGTGGGGCAGTGCATTCTGGATAAATCGATGTCTTGATGTTAGACCTCTTATGTGGTCTAATGGTGTGGAAGGGAAGCTTTTAAAGAACCACAGCAGTGCTTTTGCTGTCTGCTGGGAATTGCTTTTAAGCTAGTCAAGATATATAATATATTACATAATACATGAGAAAATATCTTAATTTGTTAAATTGTCTGTAACTATAAACAGTTATGCATGTGAGTAAACCTATTTCCTCATTAAGCCAACAAAGATCTGAAGGTGAGCCTGTAGCTGGGTGAATCTGGAATAACTGTTCCAACTCGTGAGTTTTATCTATAAAGTTGTGCTTTATGGATAATTCATAAGCAGAGCCCAAGTATAAGAACAGTGAATTATTTTTATCTGCCTCTTCATAAGTGAAATGAAATTCCTGCTAAAACTTACCACATCTCATTTTTATCTTTAATTCTGAACAATGCAGCGAGGTTGTTTGTGATGCTGTGAGGAGAGCCCTCCTCTGAGCAGTGTGTGTTACACTTCCAAGTCAGAGACAGTTTTCTCTCCCTTCAGATCGTGGAAGAACATGAAAGTGTTGAACAAAGCCGCCGAGCCCAGGCAGAGCCCATCAACCTGGACAGCTGCCTGAGAGCCTTCACCAGCGAGGAGGAGCTGGGGGAGGATGAGATGTACTACTGCTCCAAGTGCAAGACCCACTGTCTGGCCACCAAAAAGCTGGATCTCTGGAGACTTCCCCCTATTTTGGTAGGATCTTGTGTCGTTTTCCTCCTCAGTAGCAAACCCAAAGCACGTTGTTCCCAAATCTTCCAAGTCTTCTTGCTCTGACTAAGATGATTTGCTTGGTTCACACTCTCAGGTGGGGCACAGACTGAGTTTGCAGGCAAATAAAGCAAACCTCAAATCCTTTAGAATGTTTTTAGCTGCTGCCTTGCAGGAAATGGTGGTGGTTTGTGCTCAGTGTCAGCTGCTCTGACACAGCTCATGCTCAGATGGTGACAAGATCTCCTCTCTGGTTCTGGGACACCTGCAGTTCTTATTTTTCACATTTGGTAGCTTATTCAAAACAGACAGTGCTGATCACTGAATTGATGCAACCTTTGCCACCATTTCCACATGAAAATATTAGTTTCATGTTTTACCAGCTCGATCCCAAAATCCAAATTGTCACACAGAGCATGATTTTTACTAGCAGAGAATAAAATGTGTATGTTTTGGGAAAAGCTCACTTTGAACAGTGCAATTACTCACTGGGATCTCATTGCCCCCCTTTAATAATTTTCTCTACCATGTTTCCCCTTAGATCATTCACCTGAAAAGATTTCAGTTCGTTAATGGCCGCTGGATAAAATCCCAGAAAATTGTTAAATTTCCCAGAGAAAACTTTGACCCAAGTGCCTTTTTGGTACAAAGGGATCCGAGTCATTTCCAAAGGAAGCAGCTCACCCTGCAGGTTGAGAGCCTTCCCGAAGCACGGCCTGCCCAAGGGGACAGCAGGAAAGCAGATGTGCAGATGACTGGCACAGCAGGAGAAGGGGACACACTGAACAGGAGCCCATCCTCCCTGAACACGACTGTCCTCAATAATGTCAAAGGTAGGGAATGATCAGGGAAAATTCCACTCTGTGCTGCTGTTTGGAAGGGAAAAATGTTATGCGCAAAATTTTAATGTTTGGGGGTTTTTTTGCCAAAGCACTACACTTGGAAATGTTCCTTAGTGAAGCTTTAGCATAAAAAGTGAAAGAAAATTTAAGAAGTTGCTCAGTGGCAACAGATATTGGTACTTGTGTAAGTGGGCTGGAATTAGTGAGGCATGTGCTTCTGCATAAAAGAATTCAATTTCAGTTTTTAGGTGTATGGATGGGTGTGCACAAAGATGGGGTTTTATTTCTATATGTTACTCATGAGCTGCAGTGAAACTGTTTGGTAATGTTTGGTTATTCAAAAAAATCACTTTAAAAAGAAAACCAGACGTGGTTGTACTCATCTTAGTAATCTCTGCTTTCTGTCCTAGCATCTCCATCCTTGGGGAGGAAGAGTGGAACCAGCTGCCCCTCAAGTAAAAACAGCAGCCCCAACAGCAGCCCAAGGACTTTGGGGAGAGGCAAAGGGCGCCTGCGGCTGCCCCAGCTGGGGAAAAACAAACTGTCCAGCAGCAAGGAAAACCTGGCTGCAAACAGGGAGAACGGTGCTGAGCACGAGCAGGGGGATGCCCTGACTAAAGGACAGGCTCTGGGGGGCAGCCAGAGCGAGCTGTACCCCGGGCAGGACAGCGAGGGGGCTCTGGCCAACGGGTACCTGTGGGAGCAGAGCTCGCTCAGCAACGGGCAGGGCGAGAACCACAGCGAGGACGACGCCGCCGACGACCAAAGAGACAGAGACGAGGTCTGGGTGAACCCCATCTACAACCTATATGCAATCTCGGTAGGTGGCTGCTCCTCTGCCAGAAGTGCCTCCTTAAGGCACTTCTGCTTAACCAAATGCCCTCGCTGGGTTTGTGCCAGCACAGGGATCTGTAGGGAAGGAGGGCAAAAGTCAGCGCCGTAAATTGGCTGTAAAACTGAGGGTGAATTACGTGTCTGCTAATTTGTTCTGCTTGTGTGTGTAAAGTTAGTCAGCTCCAGCTGTCTAGATCGTCGTGATGGCTCATTCACAGATGATGAACTTGGGAATCATTTACTGGATGTTTGATCCAGGATTTCTTTTCTTCTTCATTTTCCTCAGTGCCATTCAGGAATTATGGGAGGGGGTCATTACGTCACTTATGCCAAAAACCCGAACAACAAGTGGTACTGCTACAATGACAGCAGCTGCAAGGTAAAGCATTTCTTTTCCTCATCATTTCACATCGTTATTCTAATTATTTCAAATAATTCTTGTCTTGGTTACCCAGGGCTGAAGAAATTTAGAATCGGAAATTCTAGCGAAAGAAATTTTAGAATCAGAGAATGGTTTGGGTTGGAAGGAACCTTAAAGTTCATCCCATTCCACCTCTCTGCCATGGGCAAGGACAGCTTCCACTGACTCAAACATTTGTGGAGAGCTGCTGTTTGAAATCAGAAGCATCTCCAAGGCTGCACTAGATAAATATTAAAATTATTAACTGAAATTGTTCGTGAGGTTTTTTCCAAGGTAACATCTGTTCATCAGCTGCTCCCACAGTTAAGGGAAGATGCTTATTTTGTACAAAGATGGAAAAATTATTAAGAATGGAAAGCCAGGAATACATTTCCATGATGGCAGCAGTTTGTATTCAATTGGGGAATAACTCAGCTCTGACAGTTCTAAGTATTTGCATTCATCACTATAAAATTGTCAGAGTTCCCAAGTAATTCATGGAGCGAGATAACAAAGAGGGGAGACAGCACAAGGGATTCCTTATGTTGCACCCAGTTAAAAATACCCTTTCTGGGGCAGCAGCGTGTGCTCGAAGTGCAGCAGTGATCCCATGGGGTTTTTGTGGGTGTTTTCCCTGTGTCAGGAGTTGCACCCGGATGAGATCGACACGGACTCTGCCTACATTCTGTTCTACGAGCAGCAGGGGGTGGACTATGCCCAGTTCCTGCCCAAGATCGATGGCAAGAAGATGGCAGACACGAGCAGCATGGACGAGGACTTCGAGTCCGACTACAAGAAGTACTGTGTGCTGCAGTGAGCCTGAGCTCCACGGGGGCTGAGGGAGAAGCATCCCCTGAGGGATGTGCCCCTGGGGAGGCCGTGACTGAGACAGAGAGCAGCTTGTGGTTGTCATTGTCCCCTGTGAGCTGAAAGCACAAAAAGAGCCCCTGGTTAAGCAGTTAATATCCAGTAGTATTGTTTTGTTCTGTTTTCTCACTACATGCTCGAAACGTTTCTGATGTTGGACATCTGAGACTGCCACTGGCCTTTAAATCCAATGGTTTGAGAAAAGCCAACTAGGACCAAATAAGAGCTAAATTAAACATCCAAATAAGAGCTAAACAGAGTAGTGTAGAGTTTACCAACTGTTCTAACACCCCCCGAGGCTCTCGTTAGGTTTAAGGTAACGGGGAAAAACAATTTCTAGTGTTGTCTTTGGACAACATGATATTGCTACCTCCTTTTTCCTGCAGTTTTATTGCATTTTATTGGCAAAACAGGGAAGGCAAGAGAAGGAAAAGTGCACAAATGGAAACAAATTATTGCCATGGGGAAGAGAAGTTTCCAGTTTTGCCACCACTAATGTGTGTCAGTTGCTTTCTTTCTGTATGTTGGGAGCACAACCAAATCATCATTTGAGAAGAGATTAATTTCTACACTTGAATGGTTTATTATACTTGTGTTTTCTCCACGTGTTGGCTGTGCAGATCAACATGTTTCAGGAATGGCTTTTCTGCCTGAAGAGTGCTGGCTCAAACGTTTTTGAGCTGCCTCAAGAAGAAACTTCAGGTTGGAGAGAGTAGTTGTGATTACACTCACGGTGTCTTAAAATGTGCACATTGCACAAAACGTTCCCAGCTTTTGGAAGGAGAGATGCTTGAGCTTATGTTTCATGACTGGTGTTGCTTTTGAAATTTGCACTTTTGAAAACGCATCTGATTCGATTGAAACCCACTGTTTGTTTGGTTTTGTTGTTGTTGTTGTAAGGGCTCTGGAGTGAATGGCTGTGAGTACCCACTGTGTATTTCCCAGGAAGGAGCTGTGGCTGTCAGGTAGCTGTCGTAGCATTCATGGATGGAGGTTGTTTTTTTTTATTGGTTTCCTAGCTCAGTTTCTTGTTTTCCAAATTTGATTGCCTTTTCAAATTCTCTTTTTGTTTGTTTGTTTGTTTGTTACACCAGGTTATGCAAATACTTGCAATTAAACCAGACTTGCTTTCCATGCCCTTGCAACACGCTCTGTAATTCAAGGGCCTTCTTGCATGAAGGGAAGTGTGACTGAGTCTTAGCAGAGACTGGAAAAAAAGAGGGTTGTTTTTTTGAGCAGGCATTTCTTTAAACATATTCAGTGTTAAATTGTTGGCATATCTGAATGAAGATAAAAATTTTCACTGTTTTGGCCTTTTGTTCTTCAGCTGAGCTTCAGCAGCTTGTTAATTTTGTCGTACATCATCTTCCCAGTTCTCTAGATTTTTGTACCTTCACTAACAAAACTGTTACTCACGTGGTTCTCTGCCATTAATGTTTGGATTCATTTTGGGGTGTTTGACAAGAATGCCAAACCTTCAGCAGTTTATCATTTCCAGGAGGATCTGGGCTTTATCCATTGCAGAAATGATATCAGCTGGTCTGGCTGTCTGCTCAGGCAGAGCCCTGCCAGCCTTTGCAGGTTGTGCCTCTTTGGGGACAGCAGATCTGTTCCAAAATGAGTCTTGTCTTACCTGTCAGGTGTTGCTCCTTATCCTCTATGGTCTTTTATCTTTAAAGTGGTCTGAACATTGAGCCTAAAGAAAAGCAAACATGACTAGTGAATTTCTAGGTTAGAAGCTTTTTCAACACCCTCTTGTCTACTCCTCCCTCCGCAAACTCCATGAAAAGTGAAAGATTTTCAACTGATTTACTTTAAAATGTTTTATTTAAGCAGGTAGCACAATCTACTAATGTTATTTGATCTTCTGTGTTTGTTACATTGGTTGTAATTAATTTTTTAAATTAAATTAATTCAAGAATTAGTAGTAAATTTATTAAGTTAACTATTAACTACATTCACTTTGTAAATTATTGTATAAAACTTATTGACAATGCACTGACTTTAGAAAGATGTTAATGTACATAAATGCCTTGTAAATAAAATAGTGTTGATGTACTGGAATATGAGCTGTATTAAAACAAAGGTATTGGTAATTGTATATGGAGTGAACCTGTTTATCTGTAACTATATTATTCAAACAAATTAAATACTGTGGATGCAGATGAAGTGTCACTTCTTGTCAGATAATTTTTAATAACTGTTTTCCTGCTTTGAAGTGTCTGTGCTGCTTCTATGGAGCTTAAATGCCTTTGTCAACCCGAAAGCTGAAGCATGGGCGTGCATCCAGCAATTCTTTGCAGCTTCTTCATTGTTTACAAAAGGTAAGTTGGGTATTTTGTTGATGATAATAGCACTTATTACTTGAAAACAATCCATGTCAGCAGTGAAGTGATCCCTCAGGTACAGGAAGGCTTTGCTCTGGTGTCTTTGGACAGGATCTGCAGGTACCTGACGTGCAGTCCTGGTGCCTGAGGTGTCCCTGCTGCAGCCAGGGCTCTTTGCCCACGGAGCTGGGACTGCAGACAGTGCTGGACACTTCCCTTGGGCAGGCAGGGGTGGGAGAGCCCTGCTGCACTCACAGCCCTGCTTCTTCCCAAGCAGGAAGTGGATCTGGTTGAGTTGGCAACCAGACCAAAGTCTGCAGAGAGCTGATGGCAGGAGCACGCATCACCTGGGCTCTTGAGCTGGAAATGAACCATTGTTCTTTTTTTACAGCCCCTGAAGATGCTCAGTGTGTATTTATGCAAGGATTAGCACGCAGCAGCATCCCCAGAGTGTCTCTGGAAGTGAAGCCATCTGTGGCTGGGATGGGAGGGTTGCTGCAGCACTGGGTGGTGACACTTTCCTGGTGATCAACTCTCAGAGCACTGGTCATTCTTACTGGGTGTGGCCACCCCACGGCCTCACTGGGGTCACCTGGGCATTTTCAAGGTTGAAAATTTCATTTCAGTATAAAGGAGTTGCTGTCATGAATTTCCCTCTGTTGCTTTGTGGTATTGAAAGGGGAATTTAAAAGGATGAAAAACTCTGATTACTGAGGATGTTCATACATGCTGCTGTCAGTGGTAAAGCTTTTATTGATTCAGTGCTGCTGGGGGCATTGAGGAGATGAAGGTGTCACATCCCTGCCCAACCTGCAGCCGTGTGCTGCTGCTGAATCCCTCTGACTTCCCAGATCAGAGCTGTGCAGGTCTCACAGGAGGGCTCAGAAGTGAGCAGAGCCCCTTTTGAGAGGTGGGAGCAGTGGGAAATGGGCTCTGCTGGGATTCCCCTGCTCCCTTTGTGTGTGTGCAGGGCTGGAAGCAGCTGTCCTGTTCTTGGGGTGGGTCAGCCAGACTTCTGCAAACCTGGGGTGGCTTTTGGTGCTTCTCCTGGGAGGGAGGGGAAGGACACAGCAGGGACAGCACCTCTTGTGCCAAACCCTCTTATTGCCCCCAGAGAGAGGGGAGGGATGGATGCACCAACCCTGCAGGGCCCTGCTGCCCACGGGAGTGACCGCTCTCCCTTCCCTGAATCCCAAATCCAAAGGCATTTTCCATCCTGATCCAAGTGCTGGATCTGTTCTGGAGCTGCTGTTCCAGCCCTGCTCCCTGTCCTCCCCTGGGCTGGCACAGGAGGCTCTATCCCTGCTTCTCCCTGTATCTAAATATCAAAATATCCCAGATTTATCTGTGATCATGTCCTGAGAACGTGCTGGGCTCCAGGCACAGCCGCTGGCCCGGGGCCCGGAGCATCCACGTAGATATTAATGATATTAATTATACCTTTTGTTACCCTTTTTCCCTCAGGTCCAGTAAATTGAGGCAAGAAGTGAGTAAAATGCAGTCATCCATGCTTGCTGATTTATCGTTTCAGGAAAATAAAACCTGTCAGGAGCTGGGGAGATTGTGCCTTTTGTTTGGGACAAGCCTTTGGCTTCCTCGATCGTGTGTAAAAGATTTCCTGTTTGTGAAAATGAAAAGCAATGTTTGATAAGGTCCCTTCAGCAAAATGAGTCACAAAGGAGAAAACAGATTAAGGATGCTTCTAGATTTGATAGAAATTAAATTTCGCTGGGAGTTGTGAGCATAGAAAATACCAATGAGGAAATCTTGTGGCAAAATACAGGTTTTATTTATATTTTGGGTCATTTCAGACACACCTGAAGACTGAACCTCACCCAACTTTTACCAGTACATTTAAAACTCGTGGTGAGAACACAGAGATGTCCCCAGGTGGGTCACAAGCTGCTTTGGGTGGTCAGAGTTCATGCACTTCCCTTCCCTGTACAAAAAAATAAACAGCAGCAGAGGCTTCAGAGTGTTTGTGAGAGCTGGCCATGCAGAACTCTCTGTACTCTGATATTTTTTTATCTCAGTGCTGGCGAAATTTTTTTCACCATTAGGTTTTTATTGGGTGCAAAGTCCAAATGAAGTGGCTGGGAGAGCTGTGGTGTGTGATGACTTCTTTTGGATTTTGGAAATAGCGTCTCTGAACAGCTGTGAACATTCTTAGTGTTGTTTCTCAGCTCTGTGTGAGGTTAAAATCCTCTGGTTTTCCCTGATCCTGAACAGGGCAAGCACAGGGAGCTCCTGGGGCCCTTACTGAGGTATTACTTTGCATTGAACTATTAAATCCCAAGTATTTTCTGACTCTTCTCCAGCTTCTTATTCCCTCAAAGTACCTTGCAAATTACATTGTCTTTACACCATGAATTTGAGAGGTTTTGGTCAAACTGAGGTTGAAGGAAGGAACTGAACCATAGGTGGTGGATTATATGCTATGTTTGGAGTCAAGGAAAAGGTTTGAGGCAGCAGGTTTGGCTCAGTCTTTACATCCCACAGAAGTTTGTCCAGGAATTGCTGCATCTCTGGGTAATCTGGTTTAAAGTTTGCTGAAATGTGATATAGAAAGCAGAGTTTTAGGTTAAATCTCCTGCATGTTTAGCATGCAATGAAACTGTGCCTTCACCCAACGCAGCATTTTGTTGGGGAAAATATTTATGTGTCTTATAAATAAACCTTGGTCTCCCAAGGAGAAGCTGCAGGAAAGCTGGAGCGTGGGTGTTGGTTGGGAGCTGGAGAAAACAAAGGGAAGCTGCTGCTGCTGCTGGGCCAGAAAAAGGATCCAACACCAGCACTGGCAAATCAAAACCCTTACAAATGGTGTTTGTACTGTGATGTTTGGAGTAGGGAGACAATGCAAGGAACAGGGTGATTACAGAGCTCAGCCCGGACATTGTGAGGCAGATCCCTCCTCCAGGGCTCGGGTGACAGGGTGACAGCTGTCCCCTGCTGCCTGGCGAGGGCAGAGGACATCAGGGCCTTGTCCAGAGCAGCCGTGGCTGCTCCTGGATCCCTGGCAGTGCCCAAGGCCAGGTTGGATGGGGCTGGGAGCAGCCTGGGATGGTGGAAGGTGTCCCTGCCATGGCAGGGGTGGGATGAAGATGTTTCATGTCCATTCCAACCCCAACCATCCTGGCATTCCAAGAGAGGGAGGAGTGGCTCAGCAAGGGGGCAGGATGAACATACCCCAGAGCCATGCAGACTCAAATATTTAGGAATACTTGGCAGGAGCAGAGCCATTAAATGTGGGCTGTGATGATGTCCCTCAGCTGAGCACTGTCAGGACACAGCTGAAACCAGCCCGGGGGAATTGCAGAGATCAGGGCTGAGCTGGCTGCAGTTGGAGCTCTGGGCTCAGCAGTTCATGCAGGGATGATTTCAGCCACAGCTCAGTGCTGGAGGTTTGTGCAGAGAGCTCCCAGCAAGCAGAACAGAAATGTGGATGAAGTTTTGTTCTGTGGTGCTTTCCTCCCGATATGGAATAAAAACCCCTTTAAATCAAAGCCATTCCTGTTGTACCCAAACTCTCTCTGAAGGGTGGGGAAGGATTCCACCCAGGAATGCCCTGGTGCTGCACACTGGCTGTGAGCACACGCTCGTGTCTGGGACCTTGCTCAGGAGCTAACAGGTTGGAAATGTTTGCTTGCCATGTGGCTGTGCCTTTTTATCTGCAGGTTTGATTATATAAATGTTCCTGTTTAAGAGACACACGCCAGGGAATAGATCTCTGGGCCCACAGACTCTTTGAGCACAGGCAGCCCCAGCATTTAACTGGTAACAAAGAGAGTTGGAGTGGAAGCTTTTTGATAAAGAGTTGGCAGCATATCAGAGGAGCAGCTTGGCCACGAGATGTGAGCAAGGATGTCGCACTGCATGTTTAAACTTCTTACCTTTCCTTCCAATTCCTTTTTTTTTTTTTTTCTTTAAGTGATTATGAATGAATTATAAGAGGGACGGTGATTGTTTTCAGTGCATATGTGTTCAGATAGTGGCTCAGTCAAAAAAGACATTCACTTTGGATTTTAACATAATCCAGAGATCTGGCTGCTCTAACTGCAGTTCAAGTAGTAAGAATTAAGAGTGACCTGAAGAATGATCAGCTTTTAGCACGAAATCTCTTGTTTAACTGATTTAACTGGGCCCAAACCTCTGGCTATAATTGGAGGTTTTCTTCCATGAGCGTGGCAGGTGCTGCCACTCAGCAAAAGCCAAGTTGAGTGTGAGGAAGGGAAGAGTTCAAATAAAATACACTAAGGGATGACTAAAGGGAGCTGGGGGATAGAACACAGATGTGAATTTCCCTTCTGAATATCCTCCCCTGCCTTTGGCTGCTGGGCTTTGATGTTGCAGAGCACAAAGAGACTCCTCCTGTACCTGAGCTCTGTGTTCCAGGCAGAGCCCAGCCAGGTTATAAATCTGTAACGTTGCACTTCACCTTTTGTGTCTTGCTTAATGACCTTTTAAAAATAAATGCAGGATGGCTGAGGGGAACAGGATCAGTGGTGGAAAAGCTGACACGTCCGCAACCTGAGCTCTGATCCCTCTGATTGCTCCAGCCCGTTAAACAAAACTTCTTTTGCTTTGTGCTTTAAAGAAAAAAAAAAATAAAAGAGAGAAAAGGGGGACAGGGAAGGGTTCTCTTAGCTGGGTTCTCTGTCTTAAAATGCAGCTGGAAAGTGCTTTAGTGGGGAAATGCTGCATGGAGTGACCTGCCTAAAGAACAAGGGTGCAGTCACCCAAATATCAAAATATATTCTATCTGCTCTTTCATTTTCATGGAAAGCTGCTGTTTGAAGGCGCTTCTGCCCCTTTGGAAGTGTCATCCTTCACTTCTCTTGCGTAAAATTGACCATTTAAGATACTCATCAGGCTCTTTTTCTGTTTCCCACAGTACTAAATTTAATATGCACAGCCACAACATGAATAAATGTCTGATAACTCTTACTCAAATCCATGAAAATGTAAGTTATCCTTGAGGAATATCTTTCCATAAAATGTCCTCCACTTGAATCAAAGGAAAACTGCAGTTTCCCACCATTCCAGACCGGGACAATAATTTATTTTGGTGATGATTATAGTGGATATTTTTGATCCATGTGTACAATAGTAAAACTGACACTATTTTCTTTTGTTTGTGTATTTTGCTTAAAATAAAAGATTACTCCAAAGGAAGGCATTTGAGGAAGACTGCTTGCAGAGAGGGGCCAGATTTATTTTGGCTGGCTGTGCTGTCCTGTCAGCTGGACAACAACCTGCACCATTCCCAGCCCTTCAATCCCTCTCAGCTGCCTTTGGCACAATAATTTCCCTGCTGGAGCTCAGCTGACTGATGCTGACAATCCCCTGCCAGCTGCACCAAAAACTTCCCAGCAATTTTACTGCTTAGGATTCCCCAAACATCTGGAACACCAAAATCCCAGCGTGCTGTGGGCAGGTCCCTTGTATTATCTTTAATTTCTGCAGTTGTGCTGTGCCCTGTCGGGGATTTTTTTTGCTTTTAGTAGGGCCCTAATTGAATTTTTCTTTCAGAATTTTGCTGTTTCCACCTAATCTTTGCAGCTCCCTCCTGTGCCTGGCTTTTCCCTGGCTGTGCATTCCAGCCTGTGCTGCATCCCTCGTTTCCTCCTATGAGCAGCTGAGATTTTGCAGTCGTTGGTGGGAATTCTTTTTTAAACAAAAGGGGGGAAAAAGGGAGAAAGGGATGGGAGGAGAGGAAATGAATTTCATTTTCTTTATCTTGCTGGTTTTCTGCAGGAAATGAGCCGAGCTCCGTGAGGGGCGCCGAACCCCTGTGCCCATGAGGGAACCCCACCTCTGTCCCTCTGAACCTTGCTGAGCTCACTCAGAGCTCGCTCAGGAGCAGGATTTTGGTGTTTGATAAACTTTACCGGAGGCATTTGCAAACTTTACCGGGGGAATTTGCAAACTTTACCGGAGGAATTTGGAAATCGTGGCCCCTGCACTGCCCGCGGCCCCACCGGGCCCTCACCGCCACAGCCCCGCGGCGGCCGCGGGAATTGCGCCGGGTTCTAAAGGGTGATCGGAGTGTTTGTGCTCTAAGAGCTTTAATGCCCTTTTTTAATTTTTTTTTTTTTTAGAATAAATCCATCGGTTCTGTGACATGTGCGCTCCTATCTGTGGGATCATAAACCCCCACATCCCGTTTGTGGCCTGGCACTGCCACATGAACAAAGGGACAGCAGGAGCCCGGCCCGGCGGGTGAGGTGACACCAGAGCCCTCTTGCAGTGCTCGATAAGGCACCGTGTTCCTGCCAATCACAAAAAAAAAATTGTTCAAAAAAAGGGTTATAAAAGCCTTGGCGGAAATGGAGCCTTGGCAATTTTTCTGCTTATTCTGTGGGCTGAGCTCTCTCCACGTTCCTGGGACTGTCCCAGCTCCCAGTGCCCAAAACGCCTTAAATGTACCAAGGGTTTGGAGCCCTGGAATTCCCTGAGGAGATGGAAATGAGAGGTGAATCCTCCCCAAAACGCCTGAAATGTACCAAGGGTTTGGAGCCCTGGAATTCCCTGAGGAGATGGAAATGAGAGGTGAATCCTCCTCTCCTCAGATGTGTTTGGCAGGAAGGGAACGTGGGGCATCATCAGTCCCAGAGGGTCTCAGCTTTAGCACCTCCACAGTTGATTTTTTTGTCTTTATCCTTCTCTTTTAAGACTTAAACTCCTTTTGTTTTCCTCAGGGAGGTCACTGCTGCTCCACCAGGATTATTCTTGTTTCCCAGTGGCTGCTGGGCTCCAGGACATGAGCCATTGTGTTTTACTGCCTGCAAGAAAAGCATTTTGTGTAAAGCTGAGAGCTTTGTGTACCACAAACTCCAGCGACTGGAGGCTTACAAAGATGCTGCACTCTTGATAGGGATTGTCTATGATTTATTTGGAGTTTAATCTCGACATCAGCACAATCAGCAAAATGTAAAAGTTCCCTGCCTTTCTTTCTCTCTCATAAATTCTTCATAACCACCCCCAATCTGCAAACTCATCCACCAAGGTCTCTCAGTGCTTGGAACAAGGAGCAGCCCTGGTGGGGAGGGGAAGGGTGGTGACACTCTAAAGGTGATTTCACTCGATGGGAGCCAATGTATTTTTGTGAAGCCATAAAAAGGAAGGGCAGGGAAAAGTTTAGATGGCTTGGAGTGGATTATGGGGGAACAAAAGTCATTAAAACAGTGTCAGCTGTTTCGGTTTTCTTTTATATCAAATTGTATTTGAGTTCTGGATGTCTAAATTGCTTCAGAAGATATTAACAGGTAAAAGGTAATAAAATAACCGAAATTGATTACCATCTTATACCCTTTATGATATAGCTTTAAATGCAAATTGCATTCAACTGCAAGAAGGGAAATAACGTGCCAAAGGCATTTAAATTAATTGCTGTAGTTAATTACACTCATAATTTTACTTGTGTGACTAATTATAATCAGCTTTTAGTGGTGTATATGGATTTATTTCTGATACTGAAAGCCCCCAACAGCAGGTTATTTTTAGGAAATGCATTTAAACCTTGTAATGAAAACTGCATGTTCCCATTCTCAGCAGTTGTCTTGAAGGAGCTGTGTCTGTTCAGGAGGAGTTTGGAGATCGGGAAGGAAAAGTGTCCTGGTTGGGGTCACTGTGGCCCTGCTGTGCCTCCACCTGGGGTTTCATTGCCTTTTCCAAAGGTACATATAATTTACCAGCAAATCCTGCATTTCCTTTCTTTAAAAATCCAGTTTACATATGAATTTCTCCCACACAGAGCATTTTCCACAGCCACCTCAGTTCCCAGGTAATTTGTTTTTCTGTCATTGCAGAGTTTTTAAATCCCATCTCATTTTAGTGCTTCATGGAAAAAAATCAAGTCCACTTTAAACTCTATCAAAAAGAGCCTCCCATCTCCAAGAGGAAGGATTTTTCATGGAATCATTTATAGAATAATAGAACCATTTAGGTTGGAAGAGACTTTTAAGATCATCGAGTCCAGCTGTGATTTTGGGGTGTTGCTCCTGTGCAATGAGATCCCTGTCCCTGGAGCAGAGGGGGTTGATGTTACAGCTGGTATTTATGAAACTCCACACTTCTTAAACTCTAAAACCAGCCTGGAAGTTTGACAGGCTTCTTTTTTCTTTTTCTTTTTCTTTTTCTTTTTTTTTTTTGACTACAGGTGGATGAATGGATTTTTTATGTCGATTTGCTGTGTGGCATCTTTTTAGTGGGGAGGGTGCTGGCAAGTGGTGCTGTTTTCCCTGTGGAATCCACATCTGGCTGGCCAAGGAAGGAAAGGATGAAGGAAAAACCTTTGTCCTTCTCTCCCAGCAGTCACAGAAAACTAATTTTGTCCAGACAAGTTCATTTTGAGCTGGTGTTTTGTCACAGGAGGAGCTGACTGTAAGTGGAGTTGCCAAATTTGTCAGAATTCTTTGTGGATAATGTAAATACATTTCTAGTGAGTAATGATTTGGTTTCCTTGTCTCTCTGTGCTTCCTGAGAAAAACGTTTTGCTGAAAACACATTGTATCAGGATTTTTTTTGTGCCTGCCCCTGCTGTCACCCCCTGCCCCTCTGATGATTGGGAAGGAGCAGTGCCTTCACCTCTCACACCTCTGGAGCTGTTCTCAAACCAAGGTGCAGCCCAAAGCTGGGAAAGGAACGCTTGTGGATGGGTTGTACAATCCCCTGATTGCTTTATTTGTTTTAACCCCAATTTTAATTGCCAGTGTTGTTTCATTTTCCTTGGAACTGCAGCTTTCAGCCCCACAGCCATCAGCTCTGGCTCCAACATATGTGAAATATATCAGTGCAGTTCTGTGCTAACCCCAATGGACATGGGAAAATAATGTTCTTGCTGCATCCTTCCAAAAGCCTCTGTTCCTCCCCCCACCCTTTCCTGTATCATGCCTTGGCTATTTGTCCTTCAGGAGTCACTGTCATTTCCTGGTGTCTTCACAATAAAAGAATTTCATGCCAAACGTAGCCGAGACAAAATTCCTGAAAACCGGCACCTCAGGTTACCTGTGGAACAGCAAATTGCTTTTCCATAACCATCCTCACAAAGCAAATCAGATGTCCCACTCAAAGCCTTCTTGTCTTTTCCTGGGAATAGCTTTTGCTGGGGTTTTTGTTTATTCCCTGGGTTATTGCTGGTCCTGTCCTTGTCACCTCCTGCCCCAGAGCAGAACCTGGGTGCCAGGAGGGGCCTCGGGCAGAGCACAAACTGGTCTCAATCCCTGTGACAGGAGCAGATGGAGAATTTCCCTTTCCCTTGCTGCCACAGCCCTGAACCACTCAGTAAAAACACTGATCCTTGTCCAGGGAGATTTTATTCCCACTGGGGTTGGTGCTGGAGAGCTCTTAGAGGAGACTCACCCTCTTCTCAGCAGAATTTTTTCTTCCTTGTAGTTCTGTTTTGATCTCTTTCATTGGTGCTGTGCCCTGTGATTTATCATTTATTATTAGCAATAAATGACAGCCGAGCCAGATCCTGCAGGGTTTATTCCAATCAGCCCTTAGAGAGCTGCCTGTTAAATGAGAATTGAGGAAATAACCTGGAGGAGAGGGATGGTGGCTCTTGCACACCTTGGCCAGTGCAAAAGGCATTTCTCAGGTATCCCAAGGAGTGCTCCCATCCCTGCTTTTAAAGCAGGAGCTCCCTGTCCCGGGGGCTGGGTGGGGTTGGTCACTGGCTCTGCACATCTGGACAAGGTGCCAGACTCAGGAATCTGCTGAGTGCAGAGAACACCGTGTGAAACAGAGCCCCCAACTCTGCTGACACTGGAAATATCCCAAGGCACTGCACATCCCTGCCCCTGCCCCAGAACTGCAAACCCAGCCCTAAACTCAACCCTAAATATTGTGAAGAAAACAGGGGTGGGGTGGAAAGTCACTTTCCTTTTCTGAAAGGGTTTGGGGATTCCCCTTCAGCAAGGACAAAAGAAATAAAAACTCAGAACAATTCAATTACAGGTTTGTTGTTCACCTTTAATATATTTCATTTCTGTTTGCTCCTCCAAAGATTTTCAGTTACATACAAACACAGTTAAAGTATTAGTCTTTCCTTTAAACTTAAATAGGTTCATTTGCTTTCACATTTTTTTTTAAAGCTTTACTGATTGATTAATATGAAAATAATTTCCCTGCTTTTGGTGAGCTGTGGTTGCTCTCACTGACAGGATTTTCCTGAAAATATATAAAGTCATCTCTGCAGACATTGCCCTTAAAAGAAAAAAAATACACATCTGCCAATATGAAATCCTATTTTGGTGTGGCCAAACTCTAAAATCCTAAAAGAAGCTGTAACATGTTATATGGCTCCTAGCCAAAGAGAAATGTTATGTCCCTCCTCAGAGGGAGAACTAGAATAATACAAGGAAACCCCATTTCCCAACGTATTTTCTATAAGTAATTGGGTAAGACCTGAAGGAATTTGAATTGGTTCAAACCACAATCTTCTTGGAAAAAACTATGAATCTTGACCCTATGTGAATATTGCAGGTATGCTACTATAAAAAATTATATTTATAAAAGAAATAATATATCTATTTATATGTAAGAAAGAGGCATTTCTTGAGCTGTCCTATTTTATTAGGCAAATAACAACTACAAAGGATGATCAGAGTCTCCTGCTTCAGCAGCAGCCCTCCAAAGAGAGGGAATTTCCACAGATGTGCCTCTGGTCTGTGGGGATGAGCCTCCCTGCTGCTCCCCAGCACATCACATTGGCCATGGCATCCCAGAGAGGGATGAATAAATAAGAGAGAAACCTGACAGCCCCAGCAGGAGATGGGGTGGAAGGAATCCAGTGTCCTTACCTGAAATTAACTGAGATATTCTGGAGGAAGGAGGGGGATTTATGTGTTGGGTGAGTGCCCTTCCCTGGAGGGGATGATCCAGGTGCTGCTCTTGTGTGTGAGCATTTGATTTTTACTCTGTGTTGTACCTTCAGCTAGGACAGTGTGGGGTTGTAGGAATTACTCCTCATTTCACTGCCAGATTTGCAGTGTTGAATGTAAACGTGCTCCAAACCAACCCTTCACAGGCACTTAAGAACAAATTCCTCTCCGAGGTTCTCTGTGCAGCTCCTTCCAGTGCTGGCTTAAAATTACAGGATAACCCAGACTAAGCTTTCTCTGAGTCTATTGGCTTTTAAAATTGAATTTTCATTGCTTTATCTCCCAGTTCCTTTGAGTTCTGGTGGTTTGGGTTTTGCCAGAGCAGCACAGAAGCCCTTGGTTAATGTCTGGGGGAGGACAAGGCTATTCTGTGTTGGGACACAATTCATGAGAGGCTGAGACAAAGAACAGTGAAAATAACAGAAGTTAAGGCCCAGGAGGTTGAGCGAGGTGGGGAAGGCTCAGTGGCACAGAGAGCTGAGGGTGCAGGCCAGAGCCAGGGCCAGCAGCAGCAGCTGTGCCGTGGGCAGGGCGATGCTGGCGCCCGACCAGAGCACCTCGCGCCCGTTCAGGGGCTGCGCCGGCCGGAAATTCTCCAGCATGGGAGTGGAGTTCTTCCCATCAAAGTGCAGTGCTGCGAACTGGGACAGCTGCAAAACACACCACAGCTTGTTAGATCTGCTTTAACAACTCTGGGAGTTGTGTTGCCAACCCAACCCATGCTGCCTCGCTCTAGTTCTGAACCTGACGGTTTAATGGGTGCCTTGAACCTCACAGAAAAGGCCGTGGCAGAGGCCCCAGGAGAGGTCACTGAGTGATGGCTCCTTCCAGCCTTGGCAATCACGGGCACTTCCCGTGAGTGGGAGCCAAACGCTCTGTGCAGCCCCAGGACTGGCTCCCCCAGAGCTCCTGACGCACGCAGCCCCAGCCCCGGCCACCACGTCAGGGTGACACGAGGCAGGAACAGCAGGAATTCTGTCCTTGGTCAGGTTCCTGGCTGCTCTGAGTGACCCTGGGCTGTGCTGGGGGCACTGTGACAGCACGCAGGGCACGCTGTGAGTGAGGAGCTGAACTGGCTCTGGGCCAGGCTGTGTGATCTCTGCACAGCCTGTGTTTCCCAAGCGCTCATAACTCCATCTCCTCTTCCTGCCTGCAGGTCAGAAATGGGCTGCTTGATGCTGATGGGCCCAAGGTCTGGGATTGGAATTACTGTGTTCTGCTGCCCTGACAACGGCAGGAAAGCTGTGGGGCTGGGGAGTGAGCAGGCGCAGCAGTGGAAGTGCTGCTGACGAAGCCCTGAGCTTGGGGGGTTTCTTGGCTCTCTCCTCACGCCGTCATTTCCCCTTCCTGCCCCTTTCCTGCCATTTTCTGAGGGGTGATTTAACAGGGTCAATCAGCCGGCAGCAGGGAGCACCTTCAGGCTGCTGCCAAGTGAGGGTGTGTGGGGAACAAGGCACTGAGGTGTCACCCTGCCCAGGTGCCAGGCACTGAGGTGTCACCCTGCCCAGGTGCCAGGGACACGGCACTGAGGTGTCACCCTGCCCAGGTGCCAGCCACAAGGCACTGAGGTGTCACCCTGCCCAGGTGCCAGGCACTGAGGTGTCACCCTGCCCAGGTGCCAGCCACAAGGCACTGAGGTGTCACCCTGCCCAGGTGCCAGGGAGAAGACACTGAGGTGTCACCCTGCCCAGGTGCCAGGCACTGAGGTGTCACCCTGCGGGCAGGCAGCCCAGGGACACGGTGCAGAACCTCCAGGCTGTGCCTCTGCCACCCACCTGGAGCAGGCTGAGCTGAACTGGCGTCTCAAAGATGGTCCAGATGACACCCTGGTAGCAGTCAGGGGTGGTGAGGGACCCCTGATAGCGATAGTAGCTCCCAAGGTCTTCCTCAGGTGGGAGGAGAGAGCTCAGTGGCAAAGGATCCACTTTTGCTGATTGCCCTGGAAAAACCACCGGGGGAAAATCCCTTGTAATGCTTGTGGCTGCAGGTTTTGCCCACATTTATCCTCACCCCACACAGCTTGTGAAATCCCTTACCTTTGTATTTAATATTCTTTAATTCACTCAATAGAGTTTCATAGTTTTTATTTTCTTCGTCAGCCTGAAAGGGAGATATTTTCATTCCACATCGTGTATTTCTCTACAAGTGGTTGCTTTTAATCAGTGGCAAATAAAACAGAAAAGGGCCACAAAAAGAAATAACAGCAAGCAGGATGTAGAAAAGGGGAGAGGAACTAACTCAGTGCTGGCAGTATGCCTGCAGAAGATAGGGAAGTTAAATCTTGGGCTACTGTAATACCAACATAATCATAAAATACTGATATAAACAATCCCACAGCCAAGCTGCTGGCTGGGATTTGAGAGGGGCAGTTGAAAATTCCCCTGCCTACCTTTACAAAGAAGGCCAACACAGCCAAACCATCTGGAGCTTTCTTGGCTTCTGTCACATCTGAAGCATCTTCTCTTATGTGGACGATATGAATCTGGAACACAACAGCCAAGGATAATGATTCCCACCCTCAGACCTCCCATGGGGAACTAGCCAAGAGTTTTTCTGAGCAGGATCTCAGAACTCCAGAGTTCTGGAGTGAAGCCCGTGCTCCACACAGTCCCACCTACCTCCATGGGGTATTTCTCTCCATCTATGCTGTGCTCTGAGCCAGGACTCAGGATTTGTTGCTCGCTGAGGACTCCCCAGTGAAAATGGAATTCTACTGCCTTGTATTTTCTCTCCAGGCCTCCTCCTCCGATTTTAGGGGATGTGTCTAGTGCCACTTTAACTGGGGAAAAAAGCATGAATTATTTCAAGGGAGAAGAGCAGGTCCTACATTAACAGTGTGTGAGAGCAG
Organism: Euphonia xanthogaster; assembly: GCA_034509185.1. Classification (NCBI taxonomy): domain Eukaryota; kingdom Metazoa; phylum Chordata; class Aves; order Passeriformes; family Fringillidae; genus Euphonia; species Euphonia xanthogaster. Next base: position 1,751,109 of record JAYDZK010000066.1, on the reverse strand, counting down.
AGATGTTCTTGAGATTTGTATTTAAGTTCTCGCTTGGCTTTTCAGACTGAGTGTTCCAGAAATTCTGCTCTGCAGAAACGGAACTCTTACAAAACCATGGCTGAGTTTAATTTGAGATCAATTCTAACTATTATGACCTCTGGAGTCAGAGATTCTTATGCCTCTTAGAAGACCCTATATTCCTTCAGTTTTTTCCCTAAAAAACCCCTCTATCAAAGTAAATTTGATCCCAGTTTACTTGGGTTTTAACCTCCTGTTTACTGCACTGTAACGTTTCCTTTGGGCAGGGTTTGAAGATATTCTGTTTTAATTTAGAGTAGTGCTGCAATTTAAGCCTAAATCATACATATTTGAGATATACTTTAAAGTTTTGCTTTTTGCAACCCCCACGTTAAGCACAGCACTTCTCTTTGCATAGGAAAATTCTGGATTGCAGCCCCAGAGGAAAATTCTGGATTGCAGCCCCAGAAATTTCATTTCTGTTTTGAATTCCAAATGAACTTGGAGAGTGCATGAGTCATTTAGTTCCTTTGCTTTTTAATCTGTAAATGGATGAGTCAGATGTCTTTGTGGGCTTTGTTTATTTAGCTTAAGACCTTTGAGACTTGACCTTTGCTATGTGCCCATCACGGAAAATAATGAGGGTCTAATCTCACCTGCAGCCTCTAATTGCAGCTGTAATTTAAGCAATAACCTCCTCATTTAGCGCAGGAATTGGTTGCCCTCAAAAGAAAGAGATTTTAAAAGCCCAGATTAAACCCCTAATCCTTGTGCATGGCTGGGGAAGATGAGGAGCAATCCCTATAAATATTAATTTTGATGTTAAAGGGACTGTAATTGGACATTCTGGAGTATCACCCTGTAATGGGAAAGTCATTAACCCATATATTAACAAAAAGTCAAAACATTCTTTTTTCTTGTGGTCTGCCACGACTTGAGAATTTCTGGCTGTTAAAATCTCCCCAGCTGCCTTCCCAGTTTTCCCTTTTAAATCAGGAAATATTTGCCACTTGCTGCTTTCTGCTTTGAGGATCTGGCAGTTAAAACAACCCATCCAAGACTTTAAAAACACCTACATGTACCTTAAAAAAAAAAAAAATAGACTACAGGTTTATTTTTAAAGTCGAAGTAATTGAACATGATTTTTTTGGAGCAGCATCCTCAGCATTGTGAGGGAAGGTGGAGGAAGTGGAACAGGTCTAAATTACCGTTAATTGATTCAAGGTTTACTGATTCACTAAGTAGCTGATCAACATCAGATAACTTCTGTGTGCAAAGAAAACAGGTCTGAATCTGAGAAGAATATAGCTCATTATTTAAAGAACTAATAACACCCAGCACTGAGAATGACTTTCCCACACCAGGCTTTTCTCCAGCAGGATTCTCTGTGCAGAGGCAAGAGTTGGAAAGGGCCAGCCCAGGAATGAAGTGGAAATGATAAAATTCTGCCCAAATTGTGGTCCTGCCCACCTGCCCCCAGCCCTGGACTCTGTTTGGGTTGGGGGGTTTTGCTTTAGAGCTCCTGTGACACCTCCAGCTCCGTTCCTGCACAGAAATTCCTGCTGAGACGTTCAAGAACCACGTCCACAGCCCCAAACCTTCATCATTCCCACAAACCTCCCAAGAAAATACTGATGCCAAAAAGGTCCTGAGAGCTTCACTTCTGAAGCAGAGGGGTGGGATCCCATCTGTGCCTAGCTGGCAGGAGCCAGGGCAAGCCCAACCCATCCCCAGGAGCAGGCTGGGCAGTACTTGCCTGTGTGCCCGTTGTTTTCCATGTTCCACTTGGCAGAGCCCTTCACATCGTAGCCTTCAAAAGTCAGGGGCTTGAGGCTCTTCTCATACACCACATTTCGGGTGACAATGTTGACAGGGGACTGCCTGTCCCCTCTGCAATCCTTGTTTACCTGATGCCATTGGGCAGGACCTGCTCGGGGATGAAGAAAATGTTTATTTTTCCCCCTGTAGGCAGCAAATCCTCGAGGAAGCCAAACCACCCAACCAAAACGGGGCATTTCAGGCATCACCCCAACTTCTGGGGTGATTTTTACACTTGTGTATTTGATTTTTACATTTGTGTATTTGATTTTTACACTTGTGTATTTGATTTTTACGTTTGTGTATTTGATTTTTACGTTTGTGTATTTGATTTTTACACTTATGCATTTACATTTTTACATTTATTTGTACATTTCTACACTATCCTTGGCCGACACAAAATGAGCAGTTACCACAAACACCGAGGGCTTCAAAATACTCTGTTTGGCACTGCCAGGGTCCCAAACAATGTGACCACGAGGCATTAAAGGCTGAGTGCTGTGAATTTCTTGCATTATTTCTCTCGGCAGCCCCTTTGCAAAGCAGAAGAATCACCAGTGTGACTGGAAAAAGTGACTGGAAATTGCTTGGCAGTACCTTGACACTGTGGCAGCTCACACTTCTGGGACCCATAGCACCAGTGGCCCACTAAAAAACAAGAAATAAAACAGGTGAATGAAAATCTGTACAGATTGTGCCCCCAAAAAGCAGCAGGGAAGTGGATTCATGCATTGGCAGCTCTGCCCTCTCTAGATCTCCTCCTGATCTCTCATAAAGCACTTTAGAGCCATTAATATCCCCCAAAACCTGTGCTAGCAGGAATCTTTAGGACATCAGAATTCTGAATGAGTTGCAGTCCTAAAGAATTTGGTTTTCAAACCTTGGCTTCCTCAACTTCTTGAGGCAAAAGTTCCACATTTGAATATATGCAGTGTTAAAGTAAATTTCCTTTTATCAGCTGTGCACTTGCCAGCCTCTCCAGACTTGTAAATTCACTCATGCAAGAGGGCTTATCTCAGCCTGTTCCAGGAATTCCTTTGAAGGTTACCTGGGGAAGAATTTTGAGAAATGAAGGATCTCACTTCCTGCAGGACTGGAAGATCTTTGGTCTAACTCAGCTGGGTCCACCCCACAGGGATGGATGCAAAATTCTTCAGCAGAACATTTGAATTTTACTTTTTCATTGTCAGAAGAAATACAAAATTCAAAGAAGAGCTGATTTAACTTTATGTGTTTATCTAGTTAGGACAGTAGGATTGTTGTGTTTATCCCAAGTTGCTTCCGTGACTCTTTATTTATTTTAAACTTTAAATTGACTTTGACAGGGGTAGTTCTCTTTGGCTATTTAACTTCAATCCATAACAATTCAAACCCTCTTCTAATGATGATTAATATCATACCTTCTGTTTGCTTGTGATTAGTAAATTATAGACATTTTAATAAATGGCTAATCAATTTTAAGGATAATTATGGAGGAGCCCTGTCACTTGACTGGTAATTACCTTAATTTGTAATTTATAACACACCTGCTGGAAGGCTTTTAACACCTTTATCTTGATATCAGTGGCATAACAATGCATCCACCTATTAAGGATTTAGAAGTTATAACTAGAGAATAGAGAATTGTTGTGGAACCTGAGCAGCTGTGACACAGAGGGAGACCTCATGGCAATTAATACAACCTTAAAAAATGACAGTTTCGTTTTCTCTTTCACAAAAACGAAATTTCTGCTGAAAACTACAAACAATGTTGCCTCACTTTGTAGTTTAGCAAGGCTGGAAAGAAAAACAAACTTTGCTTTTTCTGTGTGGGAAGAACTGCAGGGATTTCTATGTTGTTACCCAAACCCTGGGTTTGAGGAGGTTTTATCCTTTTAGCAGATTTTTAACACAAACACACACAAAACTTCACTTTCCTGGAAAGATAAAAAAGGCACTGACTGTTGCATTCTTTTATCTTTCCAGGACAGTGGCACCGAGCTCTTCCTCATCCCCACAGGGGATGCAGAAGTTCCAAGCACAGGATGTCACCGAGTCGCCTCAATCGATATTTTCATTCGTGAATTAAAATGATTAATTTGAATTTAGTGCAGAATGCCAGCTGAGCTGATCTCCACGTGGGTTTTCACACGGATCAAAGAGTCCAGGTGTGCTTCTGGCAGCTGCCCTGGGGTCGCTGTGAACTTTTAACAGTCCCAGCCTGGGACTGGGAGTCTCTTGGCAATTTGCACACGAAGGAACTTTCAGGTGTGAAAACAGCAGCAGGAATAACCGGGAAAGATTTACGGCCAAATCTTTGGGATGGAAGGCAGAGGGGGAAGGCGAGAGCTCCAGGCTGGGCAGCTCCAGGAGATTTCACAATGGAGTGGGAGCATGGCCCGGACATCAAAGCATTTCTGCGCTGAAAATCCGATTTTCCAGGCGGTCTGAGCACAGCTGGGAGCCAGGGCAGCAGGTTCAAGGCTGTGGAGATTTTAAACCTCTACGGTGGAACCACCAAATTCAAACAGAGCCACAGGGGGAAGGGGAATTATGCCCAGATTGTGCTGGGGCTGGTCCTGAGCCAGGGTCTGTGTGCCAGGGGGGATGGAAATGGGTTAAGTCCCTTCTCCAACACAGAAATCACTGAGTTTTCACCCCCTGGACAGGTGTCTGGGAAACTGTGTCAAATAAACTTGTGGGTTTCAATCACCTCTCAGTAAACTGACACTTGAGCACACCACAGATCTTCCAGCCTGGGCATCAAAATGATGGGGAGAAAAAGCTGAATAAAATTTAATTTTGAAAACCCAGCACTCAGTGGCTACAGCTGCCTCACATCCAGCACTCAGGAGTGTAATTTAATAATTATTGTCTGATTTTTGCATCTTTCCACCAAATTCCCAATGTCTCTGAACAAGGTAAGGATTGTGTTTTCTACCAAGTCCTTACCACGCTTGTGGTTGGATAATACCAGTGAAGTAGAACAGCACATAAATCCAGCATTTCATAACAAAAATGTCCTTGAAGCTGTTAAACCTTAAAGAACGAGCTAATTAAACATTACAGGATGCCTGAGCAAACAGTGGATTCATGTTCAGTGTGAATTAGGGCTGGTTTTTTTGGTTTTTTGGTGTTTGATTGGCAGCAGTGGAACACTGAGGAACAGGAGCCTTTGTGTGGCTGCTGCTCAGGAGGAACCACACCGGAGGAGAATTTGCATTTGGATGTGGCCTGAGTGGGATGTGAGCCTCCCTCCCTACAGGAACCTTGCCTCCCAATGGATCTTTCTTCCTTCCCCGGGCTTTGGGGCTTTCTTTCCAAAGCAAGAAGGGAAGATCCTTGTCACATCCAGGCAGCTCTCCCTGGTTTTAGGCAGGATTATGCCCCCAGGCACGTTGTCCAGGCCACTTTTAATTGTCCAGAGGCTCCTGCCACTTCCCTTGGGAAGACTTTTCCACGGTGCATTAGCCCACGCTGTCAGGAAATGTTTCCTATTTAATAGCTTACATTTTCCACTTCCTTATCTGCATCCCATCACTCCTAGAAATATCACCGAACCTCCCTAAACAATTCTTTTCCCTCCCTGGTGTTTACAGCAGACAAACTGTTCCCTCTTCATCTGGAATTCCTGTGCTGGCTTCATTCATCTTTTGTCCCCTCTGACAAGGCTGCCCTTCACCTTCCCACTGCCCCCTCTTCAAAATCTCCCTCTGAACCCCCTTTTTTACGGGATCTGGGACCCCTCAGATCCCCCCTGCTCTGCTCTTCCAAGCAAACCTCCCACACTCCCTTTCCTGTGGTTCAGTTTATTGCTGGAAAGACACAGCAGAACGTGGGGGGTACAGTGGTTTAGGGAGGGTTTTTTTGATTTGTTTTTGTGGTTGAGGTGCTGAAACCACTGCTGTGATATACAGTTATAAAAATATAGAGATAGAGATAGAGATATGCACACCTGCACTCACTGTGTTATCAATTATATATTTCTCCTCAATTTTATTATGGATTTATCCTTGATTTCAGTGGCTCTGTACCATCCCACAGGCGTCACCTTGGATTTATTTGGTTTAATTTAGAGTAGAGCTGGACAGGGCTGGCTCTTCCTCCACAGAGTTCAGGACAGTTAAATTTAGGGAGTCTCTCTTGGCACGTGAGCAGTCCCACTTATCTGTGCCTCTTCCTCCTGGAATTTACAACTGCTTCCTGCCAAAGCTGCTTCTTGGCACGGGGCTGGCCAAAAAAACAATACAAATTACGTATTGTTTTCATTCTATTGCAAACGTTATCAATTGTTTCAGCTGTCAAGCCTCCTTTGGAACTCGAGGCAAAAAAATAAAAATAAAAAGAAAAAAAAAAATTGCTGCAGTTGAGACCTCTCTG